>OY755040.1:4743870-5343870 GCA_963576565.1 Aspidapion aeneum
GTCTGTCTGTCTGTCTGTCTGTCTGTCTGTCTGTCTGTCTGTCTGTCTGTCTGTCTGTCTGTCTGTCTGTCTGTCTGTCTGTCTGTCTGTCTGTCTGTCTGTCTGTCTGTCTGTCTGTCTGTCTGTCTGTCTGTCTGTCTGTCTGTGTCTGTCTGTGTCTGTCTGTCTGTCTGTCTGTCTGTCTGTCTGTCTGTCTGTCTGTCTGTCTGTCTCTGTCTGTGTCTGTGTCTGTGTCTGTGTCTGTGTCTGTGTCTGTGTCTGTGTCTGTGTCTGTGTCTGTGTCTGTGTCTGTGTCTGTGTCTGTGTCTGTGTCTGTGTCTGTGTCTGTGTCTGTGTCTGTGTCTGTGTCTGTGTCTGTGTCTGTGTCTGTGTCTGTGTCTGTGTCTGTGTCTGTGTCTGTGTCTGTCTGTCTGTCTGTCTGTCTGTCTGTCTGTCTGTCTGTCTGTCTGTCTGTCTGTCTGTCTGTCTGTCTGTCTCTCTGTCTGTCTGTCTCTGTATGTAACGACCAACGCGCATAACTCAAAAACCGCTTGCCCGATTTTAATGAAATTTGGTACCTACGCTGGGTTTTGGGTCGAGATGGTCCCATTTAAAAATGAACAAAATCCACCGAACACAAGCCAAATAAAAGGGTGGGGGTATATATCAAAAATTAGAGTTTATGTAAAAATATGGCGTGTGTGATATCAAACGAAAGGTAATTGCGTCTGGAGTTAAATAAAATACATTTTACTTTAAAAAAAAGGGTGGGGGTAAATTTAAAAAATTAGTGTTTATGTAGAAATATGGCGTGTGTGATATCAAACGAAAGGTAATTGAGTCTGGAGTTAAACAAAATACATTTTAGTTTTAAAAAAAAGGTGGGGGTAGATTTGTAAAATTAAAGTTTAAGTCAAAACATGGCTTGTATGGTATCAAACGAAAGGTAATTGAGTCTGGAGTTCAATAAAATATATTTCAGTTTTTAGTTATAATATATAACTATAACTCACACGGACACTATAATTATAGTACCTAGTGTGAGCTTAGGTGCCCATAGATTGGCAGAGTATTTTATTGTTGATGAAGACTTTTTTTTTTGTTTTTTTTTTCAGTTTTACAATTTTATTTATTTCTTTGATTTTATTATTAATTTAATCAATTGTTATACATTAATTATACCTTGTTTTATGTAATTAGTTAACAAAGATGTGTTGATATCATATCATATTGGCATTATTCGAAAATGTATATATTGAACTAAAGGCGATCTTACCTGCATTTAATGTGCCCAACAAAGCAGCAATAATACATGTGTAGCCAAACCCAAAGTCGAAAAGATATCCGCTAACTATTGGTCCAACTATATAACCCATGCCGCTGAGGTAGCTGTAATTTGACTGGAGACATTCTCTTTGCTTGCTTGATTGTGCTTTATTTAATAAAAGTTTTCGACAGATGTTTTGAGATTGATTGGTTGTGCCTAAAATAGTATAAAATCACAGATAAAATATACAGGATGTCCTCCTTAGTTGGAATCATATGGAAAACTTTTTTATTATTAGTTTTAGGAAAAAAAGTTATTTTTCATAAAAAGTTCTGCATTATCTAAAACCTAGAAAACAGTCATCAAATATCACATTTTTTTCAGTGGTATACGAGATTTGTCAAAAAATATGAGTTTTACTCAAGAGTAGAGTACCTTTAAATTTGCAAAATAAATGAATATGCACTTATTACGCGTTTTAATTGCAAAATTATTCGAAAACATCAAAATTCTAAAAGGTTTATCATGTGTTTCGTAATCACAAGAGATACATGTTACAAAATAGAAATATTATTAAAATACTCTGCCAATATATGGGCCCCTAAGCTCACACTAGGTACTATAGTTATAGTTTACGTGTGAGCTAATATAACTAAAAACTAAAATATATTTTAGTCAACTCCAGACTAAATTACCTTTTGTTTGATACCACACAAGCCATGTTTTGACTTAAACTCAAATTTTTGAAATCCATCCCCACCCTTAAAAAAACAAAAACTAAAATGTATTTTGTTGAACTCCGGACTTAATTACCTTTCGTTTGATATCACACACGCCATATTTTTACTTAAACTCTAATTTTTGAAATATACCCCCACCCTTTTTTTTAAAATAAATTAAAATGTATTTTGTTTAACTCCAGACTCAATTACCTTTCGTTTGATATCACACACGCCATATTTTCACAAAAACTCTAATTTTTGAAATCTATCCCCACCCTTTTATTTGGTTTGTGTTCGGTGGATTTTGTTCATTTTTAAATGGGACCATCTCGACCCAAGACCCAGCCCAGGTACGAAATTTCATTAAAATCGGCCAAGCGGTTTTTGAGTTATGCGCGTTGGTCGTTACAGACAGACATACAGACACACAGACAGACAGACGGCGCAACAAAAAAGTTTCAAAATCATCTGAAACGCAAAGATATATAAAATTTTTTGAAATCGGAGCAACTTTTTTTTTCTCGAAAAAATTGTTGTTGAAAGTTGAACAGAAGCCAAATAAAAGGGTGGGGGTATATATCAAAAATTAGAGTTTATGTAAAAATATGGCGTGTGTGATATCAAACGAAAGGTAATTGCGTCTGGAGTTAAACAAAATACATTTTAGTTTAAAAAAAAAGGTGGGGGTAGATTTGAAAAATTAAAGTTTAAGTCAAAACATGGCTTGTGTGGGATCAAACGAAAGGTAATTGAGTCTGGAGTTCAATAAAATATATTTCAGTTTTTAGTTATATATTAACTCACACGTACACTATAATTATAGTACCTAGTGTGAGCTTAGGTGCCCATAGATTGGCAGAGTATTTTAAATGGTTGTACTTGCATATTTAAACGGAATTTTTAATTCTGATCAACTTTTTTTAGTAACATTTTTCGATATTGTCCAATTTAAAGGTACTGTACAGCGTGTCCCATTTTCGATGGGATTAAATGGGAAACTCGGTTATTATTAAAGATATTGATTTTCTGATTACACCTTACCGTGCTCGTTTTTTGAGCCCTTAAAAATGGCGTAATCAGATTTTTGCTATACCCCGTAATTTCGCTAATACAGGGAGTTTTTGAAAAAATTGTATTTTTAATAATCCCTTGTATCTCGCTTATTTTGCGAGATACTTTTATTCTGTAAAAACATTTTTGTGGCAACTTTTTTGGAAGAAAATAATGACGTTGTCAATTTTTTAAAATATTGTTTAGTTTTTGAGATATGGTATTTATCATAAAAAAATTAAATACAGACATGCTAGTATTATCATAAAATAAGAAAAATTAAAAAAAAAATTGTTTTAAGTTAAAAAAAAATATATTTAATATTTAAAAAAAAGATTAGTCCGAACCTGGATATTTCCAACATAAATATAAACTAAAACTTGCTAGTTAAACAATTTTTAGTTTAACTGTTTTGATACTTAGCATATTAAAATGGTTTTACGTTAATTTACAGATTTATTTGAAACAAAGTCTACGAAAAATCCAAAAAAAAAAACAAATTATAAAAAATAACTAATTTTTATGATTACCATTATGTGTAAGACATTGTTGGCATTTTTGAGTAATTTTCTTAACGCATTTTGCATAAAAATATTTCTGCCATTTAAATATTGGGATTTTGTTGCTTGAATGAAGCACTCAAACATATCACAATTTTCAAAATCTGGATATGGTCGATTTCTAGCCAGTTTAAAATAATTGTAAGCCATTCACAAAAATGACAAGTAAAATGACAATGTCAATTCCACGCTTTTGTTTTGTAAATTTCACGACCTGCTGTTCGGTTATCAAATAATTAGTATGATATTATTTTTGTAACTTTTTAACGTTTTTTGCTTTATTTATAAATCATTTAATTATCATTTCGAAACAGATAAACTAAAAATCGTTCAACTAGTGTGTCTTGCAATTTTTAATTTATAATTACGTTGGAAATTTCCAGGTTTGGACTATAATTTTTTTTTCAAATATTAAATAGTTTTTTTTAACCTTAAATCAAAAAAATATTAAAGTTTTATCATTTTAAGGTAATAATAGCATGGAACTAATCAAAGTAGTAATAAAAAAAATCCAGGTCCGTATTTAATTTTTTTATGATAAATACCATATCTCAAAAACTAAACAATATTTTTAAAAATTGACAACGTCATTATTTTGCTCTAAAAAAGTTGCCATAGAAAGGTTTTTACAGAATAAAAATATTTTGCAAAATAAGCGAGATACAAGGAATTAATTAAAATGCAATTTTTTCAAAAACTCCCTGTATTAGCGAAACCACGGGGTATAGCAAAAATCTGATTACACCATTTTTAAGGGCTCCAAAAAAGAGCACGGTAAGATGCAATCAGAAAATCGATATCTTTAATAATAACCGAGTTTCTCATTTAATCCCATCGAAAATGGGACACGCTGTACTCTTGAGCAAAAGTTATAATTTTTGACAAACCTCGTATACCACTGAAAAAATTTGATATTTGATGACTGTATTCTAGGTTTTAGATAATGCAGAACTTTTTATGAAGAATAATTTTTTTAAATAAAATTAATAATAAAAAAGTTTTTCCATATGATTCCAACTATTCCATTTTCGATATTAAAATAATACGAAACTTTAGTAATAGTGTAGCAGAAAAGACAAGTGGGGTTGGATTTTTTGTGTTCTTTATTGAAAAAAATGGCTATATCGAGGGTTGTGAGTGACCGATTCAAATCCTGAAACCAAAACATCCGCGAATTAACTTTAACCCAACTTAACCCTCTAAACTAACATTTTCGACAAGAAAATTGTAGCTTTTTCAACTTTACCTGAAACAGGTATAATCCTTGAATAATAATTACAAAATGATCACCAAGAACAAGCACCCAAATTATTTCAAAACTTAAACCTTGACACCCACTTCTACCTACTACGAACGGGCCGAAACTAAAAAAATTAATATCTATATCCTTATCGGACTTAATTAAAAAAACAAGTACGCTGCCAATACATCGTTTTCTTTTTTTAATTTTAATATATTCTCTAAAAGAGTAGATTTTTTGTTACAATAGCGATCTGCAGCTTTTACTATCTTTTTAGAGAATAAAAATGATTTAAATTAGATTTTCACCTTTGTACTTTCTGTAATACGGGATTTTTAAAAATACCACGTTTTAAAAATCCTTTACATGTTTTATTAAAATCTTTAAATTCTGTAAAAACATTATACAAAGAGATGTCGAGATATGAATAAGGATACAGCAAAGCACTTGACAGTTTTCAGCATGACAAGTTATCGAAAATAAAAATATTGTTGTATGCTGCTAACTTTTATAATATTGTTCTTTATTTTTATAATACTTATTAAAATTAAAAGTCAAATAACTTAAATAATTTGAGTCATGCTACAAAGCATGGTGTTTTATATACAAGGTGTCCCAACTAAAAGGTAACAGAGGTGTTTTTGGGTATTTTTCATATATATATATATATATATATATATGAATAAGTATAAAAAAATATGATTTTCTGGTCGGCCCCAGGTCTATAGACTGGTCTGAAATACTAGATATTGAAATCTTAGTAAATACTGGTGTTTGAGTTCTGGAGATTTTCCTAAATTTCAATAAAATGTAAAATAGGATTTGGCATTACTTACTAAAAAGTATTCTAATCAAAATAGTAAACACATAGCTGTTTGTTAATACTAGTAACAGGTGCGTGATCATAGCCAAATTGAGTATAAAAAATAAAGCAAATTTCTTTCCCTTGCTGTAGACAAATACATCCTAAAAAAAACAAAAAGTACATAAATAACTTAATCTCATTCCAAAGCATTTTGGAAAGTTGGCTCGCTTGATCACAAACACTTAATTTTCTAAAAACTGAAAGTAAAGAAATATAGGAGAAAACATTAGAAAGGCACTCGGGCTCTATAATAGTGGAGAAAATTTTGTCTTACCAAGGTAAACATAAACACACTTAAACGTTTGATTGTAGGGTAAGGGAGTTGTCAATTACACTTTGTCATCGTTTTAAAGTTTTATTTTCCAATTCTTCAAGATTTCACTAGCTCTGACAATGGCTGCAATGTTTAATCATTTAATTATAAATGATTAAACATTGTTCGTAGACGTCAGGTCTTGTCGAATCTTGCCAACGTTTTAGGCATTCTTCTCTAGGAAACTTGCCCAAAAAATCGAATCCTTTAAAAACAATTAAAATCGTAAGGTATTATCATAAGAAACTTCCTAGAAAAAGAAAAATTCCAATAACAATTAAATTACCTGAGAAATAAACGTTTGAAATTTGAATAACTTGACCTGTTCATAAAACGCGCTGCCATTGGTTGTGACGTCACGCCTTTGGATCTCGATCCATGTGACCGTTAACCCACATTGAAACAACACGTAAATAATTGATATTGTACTTATTGGAGCTTTGAACGTGGTGTTCAGTTATTTCCGGACGTAGTTTTATCTAAATTTTCTTAATTTAGTGTTTTGTGATTCTGTTAAAGACTGAAAATGGTTGATGCGGGGTTTATAAAAGGACAATCAGGCAATTTACCTAGAGCTGATATGTTTATGACTGCATTATACATTAAAAATTCGGAGGATTTTTCTCAAACTGAAGTTCGTGGTGTAAAAGCTCGCAAGTAAGTATAAATACCTAAGTACTGTAAGTACTATAATATAATAATTATATATATATATATATATATATATATATATATATATATATATATATATATATATATATATATACAGTGTGTCCACATAAGTTGGCGGCATATGGGAAACTTTTTTATTATTAGCTTTACGAAAAAAAGTTATTCTTCATAAAAAGTTCTGCATGGTCCAAAACCTAAAATGCAACCATCAGATGTTAAATTTTTTTATCATATTACGAGGTTTGTCAAAAAATGTGATTTTTGCTCTTGAGTAAAGTACCTTTCTTTTTGACAATATCGAAAATTGTTATAAAGAAAAGATGTTTAGAATTAAAAATAGCTTTCAAATATTCAACATTGTTTATTATATAGACACTTTTGATAGGAAACGCCCATTTCTAGAGAAGATAGAAAAAAACTAACCTACATGTTACGAGCTCGATTTTTGTTAAAACATTAATGCCGAAAACCGCACATCGATATCTTAAACTACTTTCAAGATATATATTTTCAATTTGGTGCATTTTCGACCCACCCCCGTAACTTTTTTATTTATGAATATTTTTTATTACTGTAAAAATATTCCTGAGGCACTTTTTTAAGAGCAATTCAACTGTCAAATTAAATTTTATCTGTCACTTTTAGTTTTTGAGATATTAGATAAGGTTTGTATTTTTCTTATGACCTTTTTTTTATTCGATTTTTGAAATCAGCGTAATTTTTTTTTAAATGACATGTCACACTTAATATTTTATTTTTTTTATTCTTTTTTATATTTTTAGTTTTTAGTTACCTCTTAACATTTTTTTTTAGTTTGCTGAATAAGAATTGGTTTAAATTATTTTTAAATTATTTAAAAAAAAATAATAAGAAGTAATAAAAAAATAAAAATATAAAAAAATATAAAAAAATTAAATATTAAGTATGAAACATCATTTTAAAGGAAATTTTACGCTAATTTTAAAAATCGAATAAAATAAGGATCAATCCATAAGTAAAATATAAACTTTATATAATATCTCAAAAACTAAAAGTGACAAATAAACTTTAATTTGACAGTTGAATTGCTCTTAAAAAAGTGCCTAAAGAATGTTTTTACAGAAATAAAAAATATTCATAAATAAAAAAGTTATGAACCGAATGGCCGTTATATTCATAAGGAGCCCGGGGTTTTCTAAGGAGTGACGTCACAGCGGCTGCCGCGCATTTTGCTGTGTTTGAATATATCAGTCAGCGATTCCAACTTTAATTATTTATTGTAAAATAAGTATTGCGATTTAAGGGCTGATATTTGGTATAATGCGTTTTCATACAGAAACACACATTTTAGTAAAATTTAAAAAAATGGGCAAGTTCCCTATTAGTGTCGTGCCTGTGAAATCCTTGGTAAAATCAAAATAAAAAGTAGTTCCAAGATCTAATGGAACCGCCAGATGCAGACAGTTAACCATTTCGTTTTTATTGGGACTTATCCGAGCAATATATCCTTAAGCAACTATAGAATTCTCTGAGGAATTCTTTTTAAAATGTCACCTATACAAATCAGATAAGTGGTTTCTGAGCCTTTACAGTAATTCGTTTAAAACCAAACCGGACCTGCCCATCAATCAAAGTAAGTGTAAAAGAGTAATATACACCTATAGGTACTTTAACAGAAATTTTTATTTCACTACAACAATGTCATTACTTATTTTTAAAGAACAGCGCTTTTAGCGTTTAGTTTCTTTTTCTGGTTTAATAAAAATGCAAAAGCGTTTAAGAAAATGTATTTACAAAAAACGAAACAATTTATTGGATATCTATTTTACCTATTAGTTTTTGCTTACCATAACATCTTGAGATACCAATTCCCCCAACAAAATACCAACACTCATAATTCCCAATGTCAAATGATCTGCACCCAAAGAAAGAACATAAGGTGGCAGAAAGCTATATACCAGTCCATATCCTAAGGAATCCTAAAAAATAAAGGTAGAAAGATCAAAAATCCGCCCGAAAGATATATACGAGTCCATATGCTAATGTATCATAAAAAATAAAGGTAGAAAGATTAAGAATCCCAACATCAAATAATTAGCTTAAAGAGAGGATGTTACAAAATACTCTAAACTAAATATAAAAAAATCATTAATAGCAAATGTCAAATAATTTGCTCGTAAGGGAAAAGATGCCCCTTACTTTTGTATCACCCAGTATAAAGAGTTTCATTAAACCCTGTTTCCACCAATGCATGCCCACCCCGATTCAAAAGACGCATCACGTGATGGACCATGGATTTGCACCGGTTTTAAATGCAGCGTGACCTGATGCATTTTTTGAATCGGGGTGGGCATGCATAGGTGGAAACCGGGTGTTAAACATACTAATCCTGATACCTGCGACTAGGGCAGCATGGTGAAAATGACGTCGCCATTTTGGATTTTCGACTGTTTTTTCAATAATAGGTTTCCCCAAAAACAACTCATTTTTGAGAAAAGATGTAGGACAATAAATTAAAGAGCATTAAAAAACCTATATAAGATGAGGAGGTACAGTACTATCTACTACCGTTTCCAAGCTCCATAGGGCTGTCTAACAAAACATATGATCAAATCCAAGATGTCTTCCATGGGACAAACCGATTTCCCATAAGCCGTAATGTTAACAAAAACGTAAATTTTACAAAAACGACAAGAGCTTTAGTCTCAAAAATTAATCAGTTTTAAGAATAGATCCTTTGTGCATATGAGAAAAATGCGTTTTTCTTAAAAATATTAAACTAAAGCAAGAAAATCTGAAATAAAAGGGACCATGTTTTCTTCAAAAAAGTAGGTTATGTTTTTGTTTATTTTGTTTTTTTTAAAACTTTTTTTCTAGTTTTTTCACTTATTTTGAATTATTACATGGGCGCACCAAGGGGGCGGGGGGCTAGGGGGCCGGACCCCCCAAACCACATATTTTTTTAGATAACCACATATTTTTTTAGATATTTTCCATATATTTCATGAGTAAACAGAAAAAATAGCATAAAGTACATCATGAGACCTCTGGGGCCCCCCAAAGGTTTTTGAAGTTTTTTGACCAATGAATCAATGAACTATCAGCCCAAGGTAGGGGAAAGTAGTTCTATTCAAAGAGCTCACTTCAAGGCTCACTTAACAGAGACGAAATTGAAATAGACTAAACTTTTCTCATCAGATTCAGGTTTTCTATTAGGATCTTTTGTTGTACTTGACTAAACCTTTTGCTAAGTAATAGGCCTTCTATAGCATTAAACTGTGAAAAATATTTCACTATGATTTTTAGGTTTAGACAAAGTTTAATCACGGATCATCTTAACAAAGGTGATCCGTGGTTTAATTGTTTTAACCCTCCAGTAGTAAAATGAAAAAGAGGCACAACTTATAGGTAGGTCAGTCCAACAGATCAATATGCACATATAAGTTCCAACAAAGGTTGGTCAAGCAAACTTCTAATAAGTACTTTACAAAATATGTTTATTTAAAAAAATATAAGTAATTATATAAAAAAAAACCTTGCAAAATTAAAATACAGTTTTTTCTTGTCATTGGCCTCACACACTGTACATCACCATATGATTTTCCATGAACTATAATACATAGGGCTTAAGTACGGTCAAATTCATCAGCTCACAACAGTAAGTACTGTTCAAATTTTACAACAGTACAATATTCGCTGTTGTATTACTACTGTTACTATTACTTTTATTACTGTTTTTTTGTACAATATTTGCTCAATTATGTATCTAAAAGTTTATGCAAATAAACATATACTCTACTCTACAATTGGGCGTAACAGCATATGACCCATTAGGAGTATTAGAACCCAAATTTTTTTGAGAGAAATTGAAAAAAATATCTGAGAGAACTTATTTGTTTTTCTTGTGGTCATTGTCACATGACTAACCATATAAAACTGTTATGCTTATTCATTAGCCGTTATTCATAACCAACCAAGTATATTGTATCTGCATAAATGTCAACTGTCAGAACTGACAGATAACCGAACCATTTTTAATAAACGCAGTGGTTCCCTGGTCACGCCAGTAAAATGTCGCCTCATTTCTAATCACCTCAAGATTTATAAAAAAAATCCAAAAGTAAAGTAAAATTACATGGCGCAGTCAAAATAAAAGAACCAAATTGAAGCTCAAGATGCCGACTACCCGCTAAGCTGAAAGCACGACAAGAAAATTCTATGGTTTTTTGGATGATAGCAGATAAAGAAATTTGAAAGCATGGACCGAGGCATTACGCCCATGAGCTTTACCAATGGCAACCTAGCTCAATCGTGGAAGTTTTGGAAGCAAAAGTTCATCACATATCTAAAAGCGACAGAAATTATTAAGAAAGAAGACTCTACGAAATGTGCGCAAATGTTAACCTTGATGGGAGACGAAGGTATTAGAATTTTTAACACATTTTCGTTTAATGATGATGATCAAGAAACTTTTGACAATCTTTTAAAAAAATTTGATGACCACTTTAATCCAAAAACCAATTTGACTTACGAAAGATATAAATTTTTATCATGTCGTCAAAAAGAAGGCCAATCAATAGAACAATTCATTATTGAACTTAAAAATCTGTCATTATCTTGTGAACTGGAGACTTTGAGAGAATCATTAATTAAAGATTTACTTGTATGCGGAATTAAATGTGACAAATTACGCAAACAGCTATTTGACAAAGACTGCAAGACCCTGAACGAAGCAGTAAATTTTTGCATGAACTCTGAGTCAACTAAAGAACATAATCGGCAAATTACCAATGGCTTTGGTGATGCACATGGAGATGTCGATGCTGTTAACAAGAAGTTCCGTCCACCACAATCCAGGGCGAGGCATTTTTCCAACCAGAGGAGATCATATCCATCTACCAGCCACAACACGAGAAGTTCGCAGCAGAGTCAGCCATGCAGAAACTGTCAACGAGTACATGGTTATCGAGAATGTCCAGCATACCAAGCTAAGTGCAAAAAATGTTCAGGTTTAAACCATTTTTCTCATTGTTGTTTAAAATTTCCTAGTAATGCTAATCAAAAATTTAATTTTCAGACGAAACAAAGTGACAACTTCCGCAAAAATAATTTTAAAAAAAGAGTTCACGGTATTGAACAAGAACAAACTTCTACATCAAGTGATGATGACGATTGTAAGAATTTTTTATTTTTAGATATGATCGAGACAGATATTTCAATCAATACCATGCCGGGACAATTAGGGGCAATTGGGACTGTCTCCGAGGATTCCTGGGTGACGAACCTTGAGGTCAATGATAGGGCAAACATCTCATTCAAACTGGATACTGGAGCTATGGCCAACGTAATTCCTGTAAGTGTACTAGGGAAAATTAATGTAGATATTTCAAAATTACAAAAAACTAATGTTAAATTAAGTTCTTATACGAAACATAGCTTACCAATTTTGGGCCAGTGTTATCTGGAATGTAGATCAAATAATAAACGTTGCAATCTTTTATTTTATGTAGTGGATTTTGAAAGTATTCCAATATTAGGTCTAAAAGGCTGTTTGGAAATGCAACTTATTAAAAAAATACAGTCAATAGACAATAGTTTTCAAAATAATTCAAATATTAATGAAATTTTAAATAAATATAAGCATATTTTTAAAGGTGTAGGGTGTTTAGAGAAAGATTATCATATCGAACTTAAAGAAAATGCTGTACCGCTGGTTTGCCCCGCAAGAAAAATTCCTTTGGCTTTAACTGATAAATTAAAATTTGCTTTAAATCAGTTAGAAAAAGATAAAATCATTAAAAAAGTCACTGGGAGTACTGATTGGGTAAATCCAATAGTGATTGTTAAAAAACCCAACGGTAACTTAAGAATTTGTCTTGACCCATCCCGAATTAATGAATTTTTGAAAAAACCGTCATTTCATTTGCCAACTTGGGATGAAATTGCATCAAAATTACATGGTTCTAAATATTTCAGCACGTTAGATGCAACTCAGGGATTTTTGCAAATAAAATTGGACGATGAAAGCTCTAAACTTTGCACTTTTGCAACGCCTTTTGGCAGATATTCTTTTTGTAGATTACCCTATGGTCTTTCATGCTCATCTGAAGTCTATCAAGAACGCATGCAACAAATTTTTGGAGATATAGAGGGTTGTGCAATATTTATAGATGACATAATTTGTTTCAGTAATTCCATTTCTGGCCATAACGCTATCTTAAAAAAAATATTAAAAAGAGCTGCACAATACAATATACGTTTCAATAAAGAAAAATGCAAAATTTTATGTAAAAAAATAACTTATCTAGGCCATGAAATTAGTGAAAAAGGCATTGAAGTGGACAAATCGAAAATTCAGGCAATATTAGACATGCCTAGTCCAAAAAACGTCAAAGATCTCCAACGATTTTTAGGAATGGTAACGTATATTGCCAGATTTGTAAACAATTTGTCAGAAAAAACTGCAATTTTACGTTCTTTACTCAAAAAAGATATAATCTTTCAGTGGTCAAATGAACACGAAAAAGCATTCCAAAATTTAAAATCACTTTTAATAAAAACACCATGTTTGCAATTTTTTGACACTAACCAAGCTACGACTATTTCTGTTGATGCCTCTCAGAATGGCATGGCCGCTGTTCTGATGCAAAATAATAGACCATGTGCTCATGCATCGAGGGCATTAACAGAAACACAGTCTCGCTACTCTCAAATCGAAAAAGAATTATTAGCCTGTTGGTTTGGTGCAACACGTTTTTATCAGTACGTTTTTGGTAGAAAATTCATTATTGAAACGGATCATAAACCATTAATCTCAATTATTAAAAAACCTTTACATCTCACTCCACCGAGACTGCAAAGAATGCTCATGCAGTTAAAAAAATATAATTTTGAACTTGTTTTTAAGCCAGGCAAAAAACTAATCGTAGCAGATGCCTTAAGCAGAGCATTCAGTGCAAAAAACTTTAATGAAAATTTAGACTTTGATATCGAATCAGAAATTTGTGCTGTAGAACTTTCTCTAAATATCACAGACCAGAAAAAACAAGAAATTCAAAAATTAACTCGTGAAGATTCGGAACTTTCTGAATTGAGAAACCTTTTAGAGAATGGTTGGCCCAAAAGCATCAAAAACTGCCCAGAAAATGTCAAATTTTATTTTAAATTTAAAGAGGAAATTTCATGTATTGATCAACTTATTTTTAAGGGCCAAAAATTAATTGTTCCTCAAGCCCTACGTAAAGAAATTTTGCAAAAACTTCATTATAGTCATTTAGGTTATAAAAAATGTTTAGATATGGCTAATTTGTCATTTTTCTGGCCAGGGATGCGAAAACAAATAGAAGACATGATAACCTCCTGTAATGCATGTCGTACCTATCAGAGATCTCAGGGTTCCGAGACCATGAAGCCTCATGACATACCAAAAGTTCCATGGCAAAAGGTAGCTGCCGATATTTTTCAATTTCAATCTGAATGTTATCTTTTAATCGTTGATTATTACTCAAAGTTTGTCGAAGTTGTTAATTTGAATCAGAATTTAACCTCTCAAAATTTAATCAATAAATTTAAATCTGTTTTTTCACGTTTTGGCATACCCAAAATTTTAATGAGCGATAATTCTAGTAATTTTTGTAGTTTAGAATTTAAAAATTTTTCAAAAAATTGGGAATTTCAACATATTACATCATCTCCTTTGTATCCTCAGTCAAATGGACAAGTTGAAAGGTCGGTGCAGTCTGTAAAAAATCTTCTAAAAAAATGCTTTTTCAATCAACAAGATCCATACTTAGCTTTATTAAACTTTAGAAATACACCTTTGGATGGTGAGAACTCTCCAGCAAATGCTCTCATGCACAGAAACTTAAGATCAATAATTCCAGAAATAAATAGTAAATTCTCTAAAAATTTTAAAAAAGAAAAGTTTAATTCACATATAACAAAAAACCAGCAAAATCAAAAAAGACACTATGACAAAAATAAAATTACTTTGCCTCCTTTAAAAAACAATTGTCTAGTAAAAATTCAAATAAAGCCTCAAACACCATGGCAAACTGGCAAAATTTTAAGAAAAGTAAGTTTCAGATCATATTTAGTACAGCTGGAAAATGGTAAAATCTTTAGACGAAATCGAAAATTCATTAGAGAGTTCAAAACATCCAAGGATTATTCATTTAAGTATTTTCAAAATTCTGGAAAACCGGAAAATTTCTCTGACTTGTTATCAGAAAATAAACTTCAAAACACTCAAAGATTTTTAAAAATAGTCGAAAATTCAGATAACAACAGGTCCATGTCTGAAAATACAAATGTAACAAACTTTCAAAGTAATTCTGTAGGTAGTAATGTAGGTGACAACTCAGGTGACAACTTTATTGACAATGTTCCTAGCTGTAGTGACAATGATAGCCTTGTCAGCTGTAATTCTAGTTTTTCTTGTAGCTCTAGTCTTGTAAATTCTTCTTCTGACAAAGAAAAAACTTCTTACTTTGTTAATAATTCTTATGACAACTTTCAATATGAAAACTTTGTAAATAAAAAACTTCTAGAAAGTGCTAACATGACAAATCAAAATTTTGGTGAAAATTCATCTTCAAATTCAGAAATACCAACTACTTCTTATGAAACTCAAAAACTTCAAAAAGACTCCAAAAAAGGGGAGGAAAGCACTAGTCATACAACTAGATTTGGACGAAAAATAAAAACTCCATTCAAACTCAATGATTATGTCATAAATAGTAGTCCAGAAACTGCAAAAGAATAAACTTTTAGTTTTTTCAATTTGCACTGTTTTTCACTTTACATAAAGTGAAAACTTCACTCCTTTTAAATTTTGGATTTCACTTTACATAATGTGAATATCATTATTGTCATAATTTGTCAAAATTAAACTAAACTTTATTTTTTAAACTTAATATTTCATTCTAATATCTTAGAAAGCCTTTCTGAAGTTTTACACAAAACTAGCTCAAAAAACTAAATTTAAAAACAAACAAAAAACCACTACAGCCTAAGTGTTTGTTTGTTTGTACAATGCATGTATGTCTGTTGTATTTTACTTTTAAATGTTGTAACAAAAATGTGATTTACAAATGTGATAAGTTAAGATTAGGTAACAACTACAAATAACATTTTAAAACTGCTGATTTTATCTTATATAAAACTTTTTATTCTTACAAATAAGTGCAACAAAACTTTCCAATTTTTACTAATAATTGTAATAACATTTTAAATTTTAATCCTTAACTTATAAAAGGTATTTATTTAGACATAAATAAGACACAGGTTTTCTTAGCTATAAGGTATTAATAAAACACAAGTTTTCTTAGCTATAAGGTTTTTATTGTAAAACAAAACTTACTAACTAGTAGCATAAGCATATTTTAAAAATATTGTACTTTAAACTTTTCATTATAAAAAGGGGGATGTCACATGACTAACCATATAAAACTGTTATGCTTATTCATTAGCCGTTATTCATAACCAACCAAGTATATTGTATCTGCATAAATGTCAACTGTCAGAACTGACAGATAACCGAACCATTTTTAATAAACGCAGTGGTTCCCTGGTCACGCCAGTAAAATGTCGCCTCATTTCTAATCACCTCAAGATTTATAAAAAAAATCCAAAAGTAAAGTAAAATTACAGTCATCAAAGTCAACAAAGATTACTTTTTTATCCATCTATTATTAATGATGGCAAAAAAATTTTTTTTGCTAATAAGCTCAGTACAGTACCAGAGAAATTTCACAACAGGACTTGTAGTAGGTCCAGTCAGATACTATACAAATTTTACGGTGTACAAGTTTTAGGTGTCAAAAAGCATGGAAATAAAGGAAAATTTGCACCAAAATAGTTTAAGATAAAAAGAGGTTTGAGTTAGGGAGACTGGCAAACTCACCAGTTTATTCTAAACTGTTTTGAGGTCTGTAAAATAAATATTTATTAAAGAAAAAGAAACTTTGATGATACAGGACTTCACTCGACACTATACAGGACGCTACACTACCAAAAGTTTATTTAAGGTTCTGTAGGATGGTGTACAAATTTGGTTCAGCTCATTATTCACACTTTAACCTCATATTGTTTTCCTTTTCTTTCTTCTCGGGACCCTTTTTTCAACCATCATTTTTAAAATTTTTCAACTGTTTTGAAACAATGGATGAATGGATATTCAGGAGAGACCCAGTCATGATCATTGCTGTATTGTATTGCCTAGAATAGTAAAAAAATCATAGTGAAATATTTCTTACAGTTTAACACAATTCTATGTTACACTTCTGCAAAAGGTCCACTCAAGCACAAAAAAAGATCCCAATAGAAAATGTTGCCAAAATGGCAGTTGCACATTTATCCAAAACAAACCTGACAAAAAACTTTCGAATATTTCAATTTATCCTCTGTTAAGTCAGGTAATAGAGCACTTATCCACTTTCTTTTCCCTTCTTTGAGCTGATACCTAGTTCATTTAAATCAAGATGATTTTTTAAGGTCAAAATACTTGGCATTCCATCAAAACTAACATTATCAAGCTCTCCCCAGCTGCCACAATTCATAACAGCACAGAAACTAATAATAATGATTCAAACTGAGTAAAAAACTGGAAAAAAAATTAAAAAAAACAAAAGTAAATAAAAACATAACCTGACTTTTGAACAAAACATGGTCCCTTTTATTTGAGATTTACTGGCTTCAATTGATTTTTTTTAAGAAAAACGCATTTTTCCCATGTGTACAAAGGTTCAATACTTAAAACAGCATCTTTGTTGTAAGTTAAATCGTTTCACTTTTTTTAAAAATTACGTTTTTGTTAACATTGCGGCTTATGGGAAAACGCTTTATTTGTCCCATGGCGACCATCTTGGATCGAAAAACAGCTGATCGTGACAGTTCGTTAGACAAGCTAATTGGGTAAAGTTTATGGTGACCCTTGCTAGGTTAGGTTAGGTTAGGTTTGATTATGAGTGGTGCGACTGTCGCCCCTCCACTGCGACTCAAGTGGTCTATTGTGGCTCATCCCAACTTAAATATCACCAATACCTATCTCCTTTATGAAGCAGATCAGTTTGTTTGGTGATATTTCCTCAAGATCTTGAGGCTCTATCTGTCCAGGTCCGAATATTTTCGCCCTAGTTCTTTGTCTTGCTATGCAGTGGCAGATTAGATGAAGTGGCGTTTCCTCCTCAACACCACAGAACCTACACGCTGGTGTGTTGCTTACTCCCAGTCTGTTCATGTGTTTGTTGAGTTGGCATTGGCCTGTGTATAGCCCTGTGATTATTCTTAGGCTATTCCTGTTTAATTCCAGGAGTTGGTTCGTTCTGTGTTTGTCTGGCTTGCTTAGAAAGGTTTTGGAGTGTTGTTGTCTCGGGGTTGCCCGCCAGTTTTGAGTCCCCTTTCTAACAACCCACTCTCCTATTTCTTTTGCGACTGTGGCCTTAGGTAAGCCGAAGTAAGGCTCCGGTCCAACCAGCGCGGATTCTGCTTGACCCTTGCTAATGTTCACATTATATTTCAAATCTCTTATAAACTAAGCTCTTCGAGTAAAAATTTGTAGTGAACTTTATTTGAGATAACAATTTATTTTTTATAATAACATACAGGTAGATTAAATGATATAGGGATCCTAGACTGCATTGTGCTTAATGTGTGTAAAAGACAAATAAAAGTGAGAAAAATATATTTTGGGCATTGTCTTGAAATATTTTTCACTGTCCAAGACCCGTATTCGGCTGTTAGTGGAAAAGTACAGGAATACTGTTACCTCTCGTATTGATGAAGTTTTTCGTCATGCCGCCATGTGCAGCAAAACAGGTGAGAAGTGGGTATTTGTTTTTTACACAAATTCTAGCTCAATCCATGCCATGTTTCAATTTTTGCCAAAAATGCAGTGGTGGAGAGGCATCTCCTGTTTGTGAAATGGGAGACGAAAGGGAACAGTGTAAAACTATGATTTGTGTCACAGCAGAAGCCTGGCCTCCCTGTTCCAGTAAGGCAATTGCCAAAGATGTTGGCGATGATATTTTAGCCTTAACCCTCTGAAAACTATTGAGACGACATAGTCAGGGACCATAGGGTCAAAATTTCGCCTCCATGGGCTTTTTAATGAAGATTTTACACCTGTTTTAATTACTAATAAACAGAACCGAACCAACACTGCCTGACCTGTTAACAGACCCCCCCTCCCCCCCTGGAGCGTTATGTAATTTAAAGACAGGCCCTTATTACAACGCCATTTTAAGCAACATTATTTTTAATGACATTATTGAATGACCTATTAAGCTTGTTTTCATATATGAAATAAAAAATTTTTCTACAGCATTTAAAATGAACTCGTTTTTTACGTATTAAACACGTGATTGTGCTATGTGGGCAGTTAATATACAGGGTGGTTTACTAAACTGATTTAATAAAAAGTGTTAAAAGTACCTTTGTTTTAAAAAAAATTACTGCAGATTCTCAATTTGACAGTCCCATGAAAAGGGGGATGAATGGCAACTGTGGAGCTAGCAGCAGTACAAGCAATATCTCAAAAACTATCAGAGCATTAAAAACTAAATTGCCCTGATACTTTATAACATTTAAAACCAAAATGACTTACCAAAGCAGCTATTATTTGCAAATTAACAATGTCTGGTCTGGTGGACATAATTATCTATACTTAGGTATACATACTAGGAAAAAATATTTTTAGTGCATTTTTAACTGCTTATCACTTTTAAAAAAATAATTTAAAAGATACCAAAAAAAAATGATAACCTTGTTTGTACAGTAATTAAAATTTTATAATGATATGCTTCAATGATTTCACTAAAATTTTGTCCTAAATTCTAGGGTATCCGATTTGTAAACTCTAATGAAACATACAGATTTAAAGAATTCTATACGTTTCTTTTAATTTTTATAACAAATATTTAATCTTGGTCAACTTTCAAAAAAATGTGTGTAAAGCCATAGACCTATAATAAGAATGGACTGGCCCTCATCTTCGAAAATTGACATAGAGCTAGTCAGGGCAAAAGTTTTAAAGCGTCGTCCGTTCTTCAAATCAAAATATACTTTATTGTCGTCTTGACGTGTGGAGGGCTGATCAGTATCCGAACACTTTTTTTTTGAAAAAAAGTTTAGCGGTTTCGAGTATATAAATTGATGTTAGTGTTGGATTCTCTAATGAATAAAATGTGGCTTGACAGCCTTTTTTGTAATACAAACAAGATTTGTAACAGATACGGATGTGCACAACCCCAAAATAGAATGCCGTACCTTAAATGCGAATCAACCAATAAAATTGAAGGGAAAATTTAGAAAATCAAAAAACTTAAAAGAAAACAGTGTATTTGAGGAAATTACAGAATTTACAGTATAGAGATACCAGAAAAACAAAGTAGTGATAATATTTTGGAAAGGCCATTATAGTGGAAGATAATCCCAATTTGTTTGAGTAAAATCGATGTAATAATAAAAAAGTTTTTATTTAGGATTATATTTAAGAATCTTTTAACACTTTGACTCCCACCCAACGAAACTATATTTTTTTCGATTTGGACCACACGTTTACAGATTGCTATTCGCCGGCACAAATAAATTCAGATTTCAAAATGCCCTAGTGGTGCCGATTCTCCACAAAACTTCGGACCAGCCACAAAAACATTTAACCAGATCAACAATCCTATTCATAAGAATTAATGCAATCCGTCAGCCCCGCATTATCACAACCTTAAAATATCGATCAATAATCCGTGTAACTAAAACGGTACACATGGTCCATTTCAATAAGTTTTTGTGTAACCAAAATGGTACAACTAGAGCTCAAAGTATTAAGAAACAGTAACATTACCAAAAAAAGTACATGAACATTTTCTTTGGCTATGGGGAATATTCAAAATACAGGATTTTTGACCCCCATTCTTAATGTATTTTTAAGAAAAAAAAACATTAGAAAATATCGAGTGTAACACAAGGCTAAATCCCCCCTTCCCATGCCTTAAGCTAAGAAATGGAAAAAAAGTTGGTGCGATGGGCCCGAAGTCTTCCTCCGCATTCTCAAGCCCTTTTATGGCCATAAGGCGTGTTTATTCGCGTCTCTTTTGAGAAGGCTTCCCAAATTAAAAAAAATAAAGCACACACGAAAAAATATATTAAAGTAAACAAAAATAGTAGGTAAGATCACTTTTTATTTCAACCGCCTTAAAATTCAGAGGGCGCTGACAAAAGCTCTAAACGCTCGGTCAAAAAGTCGGAGAGAAAAGTGCTGCTCTTTTCGCTCGCTCTATGAATAAACGAACGGCTACAAATTCGCTCGATTAAGAATAAACGAACGGCTTAAAAACGAAACCAAGCGTACAGATCGAATAAATGAACGCTCTAATCAAAAAACGCGAAAATTCGTTGATCAGTAAAATTTGGGTCAGTAAAATAAAGATTTCGCAAAAGACCAACGAAAAAAGTCCCGAATGCTTTCATTAAAGGATATGACTTTTGCACCTCGCTTTTTTTTCAGCCTTTTTGAAAGTGTGCTCAAAGGTATTGGACGTGTATTTTTAGTTTTTTAGTAAAAATGGTAAGTGATTTTTTTAGATATTGTTTTAGCATAGACCACTAGCAACAGCTGTCTTACGTTTATGTATTAATTCATCTGGATGGGATTTATTTCATGGAGATAATGTTGGATACATTTTTGCGGAACCCTAACCATGTATCAAAATACCTTACAAAACAGTCATGGTACCTATAAAAGCCCGATTTCTAATCGGAAGCTCAACATAGTACTACCGTTATTTTACGTATAAAAAATCAAATTTCTATATGATTCCATGTTCTAAACTATTTGAAATTTGATTTTTGCAGGGATTCGTAAAGGTAGTAAAAAACAAACAATACTTCAAAAGGTACCAAGTAAAATTCAAGAGGCGTCGTGAGGGTAAAACCGACTACTATGCCAGAAAACGTCTTATTGTACAAGATAAAAATAAGTACAATACTCCTAAATACCGTTTGATTGTCCGTCTCTCCAACAGAAACATTACTGCCCAGGTGGCCTACTCCAGAATTGAGGGTGATAAAATTGTTTGTGCTGCATACTCTCATGAACTCCCAAGGTTAGTATTTAAAAAAAAACAAATTCAAGCTGCTACCTGCTGGAAAAAATTAAAGCCCCATAAAAAGTTAATAGACAGTATATTTATTTAATAGGCCAAAAATGTTGCCATAATTTTGATATTACAGAAAACAAATTTTTTAGTAAATTTTAATTAAAAGAATAGAACAAGAAAATACAACAATCTTTACCAATTGCTTTTATATAGGTCTAAGAGGCTATTTATGATTGCTAATGCAATTGACTGGTAAAAAATGTTTTTCAACAAAAAATACCTAACTTAACTTTACCACCAGTATTTACTAAAGGGTGCTAAGTCCTACAATCCTAGGTTTAAAAGTCTACATTTTGGTTGAAGGTTTAACTCATTTTTCCCATAAATGCAATAGTTTTTAATATTTATATAAATTGTTCATAAATACCTTGCGATATGGGTCATATTTTTTTGTTGTTGTAAAGACATTATTTCCACACAAAGGTTATAAATAACTAAAAATAATCAAATATTTTGGTTTAGCAATGGTAGCCATATTTAAACCTGCAAATGTCACTAGGAAATGTCGAATAAAAATGGTGTAAGTCAGTGTCAGCTGCTTGCTATATTTTACATGTTAATTTTTTAGACAAGTTAGCGACGATTAAACTGATGGTCGATTGTTTTAGTGAATAAGTAATTGAAAAGGGATTCTAATTTATCTTGTGCTTTTTACAGTATTTAAATATTGATACATATTTAATACGGTAATGCATCTACAGATATAGTTTTAAGTTATTTATGTATTATTTAGCTTTGAATATTTTTGTATGTAAGTTTTTTTTGTTAATCATGGATTATTTCTATTGTTTTTCGAACTTTAAACCACCCCTCAGGGGTGGTACTACAATTTGAGACTATTTTTAACGGGAATCCTACGACTAGACAGACTAAGTTTCCAAAAAATGACATTTTGTTACAAAATTTTTATGTGGTTTTTCTTTATTTCTAAAGTTAATTTGAATTTATATGAAATGAAACTCACTGAGAAATGCTTACTATCATATTGCACATTAGGGTGAACCAAATCGTTGCAGTTATTTGACCTGTGAGTATTAAAAAAATTCACTTAAACCAGTTGGTATCAAGTCTATAGGCTTGATACTTAAACCCGCTCTACAATGCTAAGTCTTAAGGTCTTAGTAAATACTGGTGTAAAAGTTTTAAAACATTTATTTAAAATTTAAGCCTAATCTTTGCCAATTTATACTCCTTGAATCTGGTGTGCTTACAGGTTCTGTGTAATCTTTAGTGAAATCTGTGGAATCTTTTCCAAATTTTATAGGTCTTATAAGCCCAGATTTATATGCATGAACTTTTTCATTCACTGCATATTCAATTGAATCTATTCAGTTCCATTACTTTTTAAAACAATACCAATAAAAATTGATATTTTCTGAAGAGATTCCCACATGCCTTAAGCTTTAACAATATTTTTGATTCCATTTGCAAGTGATTCAGGTTCTTCCAAAAACAATTCACAAGCTTTTGCTTTTACTTATATTTTGCAAAAAACAGTAAGATAATTGTAGAGTGGGAAGGCTAATTGATCTAAGTGCCAAAAAGCGTTTTTGTGGGAAACTAAAAAAAACTGTACAATACATGCACGCGGATTTACGGATGACGTGATTTTAAACATGTTTGTTAGGGCATAATGTGGGGAAATTGCACTTAGTTTTTATAGCCCCGTATTGGCCTTGACACACATCATTTTGGGTGGAAAATCTAAAATTTGTATATTTTGGCACTTAGATCATTTAACCCGGCCACTCTACAATTATAAATTTGTAACATTTAGTTTTGTGTTATTCATATAAATTAGGTATTTTGCGCTTCAGTTTTTCTTCCAACATTTATTAAAATTTATAACCCAAGGGATACTACAAGTACTGTAAGTTGTGGTATGACACTTTTTTACATTAAATGTTTTGACTTATTTTTTTGTCATTAGTCACTTGAAAATAAAAAAAACCTCTATGAAAGCAATAGTTCAATTAACATTATGGAAAATGAACTTTTTGACATTTTATTGTGGTTTTGTGACTATATTGCAGATGCTCCAATAACTGAATGAGATCCTCATTTTAACTATAGTAGGTCACAGTCCATTGTGGGACAAAACACTTGAAAAGAGTGTAAAAATCAACTGTGAGAGTTTGGGATCATAAGATGTGTTGCTGTTTAGGTTAATGCTATTAAACAGTTTTTTCATAATTTTTATAAAAATCTTTGGAAATAATGGGGATTTATTTAAAAAAAAAAGGAAGCAAGTTTTTATTTTGTATGTCCAAAAAACTGTTTTACCTTAAACTTATTCTAGAATGGAATTAAACCCTATAAAGGCATTCCTAAAGCAATTAACTGAACCACCAATTATTCAAAAATAATAAATAGTCTACAACAAAAGAATGAAAACTGTCCCACTATAGACCACTCTCCCCTATAAATAAACTAACCAACTTAATACTGGGTTTTTACATTTTTGGATTCTACAGAAAATTTTTAAATGATCCAATTCATAGTTAAATATTGAAGAAAAAAAAAACAGTGTCCGTTTAAATCTGAATGTGTAATGGATTTTAGTGGCAGCAGTATAAACGCAATCACAGATTTTTTTTCATTTGACAACATTAGGATCTATTTTTAAACCATTTTCTCAAAAAGCGCACAGGTACACAAGACACTGTTCCATGCAAAAAAATTGTAAATCCTGTTTTTGATATGGTATCTGCAATCTGTTACATTCTACTTCATCCAGCAATGATTTTCACTCCTATATCCTGTGTGTTTTTTGATAAATATTAAAAGGCAGTTTTGGGTTCTCAGATAGTGCTAATTGCCTATTAAAATATTTTTTATAAAACTTTAAAATAAAAGAAAAAACCATATAGCCACTGCACTTCTATCAATTTCAACCATTATTATAAGAAACTATACTTTTTTTGTGCCCCAACAGTTGGGGCATAAACTCATAACCTAACCTCATCAACTTAAGATCAATAGGCCAATAGTAATGAGGGATTTTTTTATTTTAAGGCTCATTGTTTTAATACTTTTAATCAATACAGTCAAGCCAGACAATATAAAATTAGGCTAGATTGGATGGATTGATAGACCTAGGATCAGTAAATGTAAATTTGGGGGACTGATTGGTCATTGATATCAGTTATAAAAGTTTTTAGCCATCTATGACTTTTTTATTTGCTTAATATGTGATTTCTTATATTTTAATTTTTTATGGAGGGTAGTGAAACGTAACAGACCTGTAATTACCTACAAGATAAAAGTTCTATCTGGCACTTCAGTATTATGTGATTTAGCCCATAAATTTTAAATTTTTAATCTGGTTTTGTTTAGTCTATATTAATTTAGCAATATTGTTACAATTATTTATTTCTTTTGCAAGGTATGGAATCAAAGTTGGCCTGACCAACTATGCTGCAGCTTACGCCACTGGATTGCTACTGGCTCGTCGTTTACTGAAACAGTTGGGTCTTGATAGTCTATATCAAGGAACCACTGAAGTTAATGGAGATGAATACAATGTTGAAGCTGTTGAAGACGGACCTGGTGCATTTAAGTATGTTCTTGTTTTCTTTAACAAACTACATTATGTTACATTTATTATGAAAATTCCCCTGAACATACCTACTTTATAATATAAACATGTCCATGCAGTTTGTTAACTATAAAATTTAATAAAGTTGTATTTTAATTTCATACACTATAACATTTAGCACAGGCTTATTGAGTGTGTAAGGGTTTTGAAATAACACTTTTATGGAAAAAGTATTTAATATTTTTTTATAAAACTTAAGACAATCAGTAAAGAAAAGAATTCCTTAGCGCGCATTTATATCGTCAATAAAAAAAATAAACCTCAACCCTTTAATAATGTGCCTAGAATACCTAATTTTTAGTAATTTTTTGATAATTTATTTTGTCTAGAACCGTTTCATTTATCGCAATGGGGTTTTAAATGGGCGGTGCATTTAAGTACAATAAAAAGATTTTTTCAAAATTTGTAACACTGCCCAAAAAAGTTTTTATTCCCATATAACTATGCACCACTTTCACATACTAAACAGCTTCAGAAAATTTTAATTATATTTTATAGTTCCCCTATACAGGGTGTTCGGCACATGAACTGTCAAATTTTTTTGGGATATTGTTGGGATCATTTGCTACCTTTTTAACCTTAGAACTTGGGTCCTAAGAGACACGGCTAAAGAGATATGAATTTTTTAATTTTTTTCTCAAATTTCCCAAAATCCCTCCTTTAAACCCTCATAAGCTTTTTATTAATGTCTGGAAAAGCACCATTTTTTTTTTTTATAATTCTGTAAACTTATGCTTCTTCAACTAATTAATAGATTTGTTAAAATTGATGTACCAAAGGGACATACAAGGTTTTTTATTAAAGAACATTAGTGATAGTGATTTTGTGAAAGAAAATCAATTTTAAAATTAAAAATTAAAAAAGTATCGACAATTATTGAGATCTTCATTTTAGTTACAAAACTTTTCTAGTTGATTACCTTTCTAATGGTATGCTACACATTAATGAAAAAAAACAATTCTACTTTAAAATACGGATATTCCGTGAGATAGGCGATAATCGTTCGGACTTGATAAGAAAACCAATTTGATGTTTATGATCGTTTTTTTTTGTAATAAAAATTAAAAATTCACAATAATTTTATATCTCACTATTCTCCAGTTTACAAATTCCGTTTGAACAAACAAGACAATCATTTCTGATATTACAAAAAACAGTAAATACGAACCGCAGTCGAGTTTTAACTACAGCTTAGAATTTTTCATACCAATTCCGAACGAATCTCGCCCTTCTGACGGAATATCCGTATTTTAAAGCAGAAATGTTTTTTTTTAATCAATGTGTAGCATACCGTTAGAAAGGTAATCAACTAGAGAAGTTTTTAAAAGAAAATGAAGTTCTCAGTTGTCGATACTTTTTTTAATTTTTAATTTTGAAATTGATTTTCTTTCACAAAATCACATGTTCTTCAATAAAAAATCTCGTATGTCCCTTTGGTACATCAATTTTAACAAATCTATTAATTAGTTGAAGAAGCATAAGATTACAGAATTATAAAAAAAAATGGTGCTTTTCCAGATATAAAAGTTTATGAGGGTTTAAAGGTGGAATTTTGGGTAATTTGAGAAAAAAAAAATTCATCTCTTTAGCCGTGACTCTTAGGGTCCATCTCACCGACCTTTTTTTCGTTACTTAGCTTAAAGCGTTTCTTAATATAATAATAATATGACGTAATAAGGAACACTTATGGCTAAGTAACGAAAACAAAAGTCGGTGAGATAGGCTATTAGGACCCAAGTTCCAAGGTTGAAAAGGTAGCAAATGACCCCAACAATAGCCCAAAAAATTTTGACGGTTCATGTGCCGAACACCCTGTATATGTATTAAATACTTTTCCCAAAAAAACATTAAGCCTTATTACAACTAATTATTCTGAACTTTGCTAAATTTTTCTATGATGAATATCAGACACATGCGCGTCATATGATTTGAAAATTGGATGCCTTACTAGAGCTTGTGTTAACAAGTTTTTTGTTCACAAACCCTCTGGTTTGGTTAAAAATTTTCTGCCAAGATGATTTTATTGTGTCTCTGAAAATATTTAAATCTATCTCTCAAATGTTGTTCTTCAAAATGTTTTTGTGCTTATCTAAGTTCTTTTGTTGTAGATGCTACTTGGATGTTGGTTTAAACCGTACCAGTACTGGCGCCCGTGTCTTTGCTGTTATGAAAGGTGCCGTTGATGGCGGTCTAAACATTCCCCACTCCACTAAACGTTTCCCAGGTTATGATGTTGAATCCAAGAGCTTTAATGCTGAAGTTCACCGTAACCACATTTTTGGTCTTCATGTATCAGAATATATGAAATCTCTTGAAGAAGAAGATCCTGAGGCCTTTAAGAGGCAATTCAGCCAATACATCAAGCTAGGAGTTAATGCTGATGGTATTGAAAACTTGTACAAAAATGCCCATGCTGCCATCCGCTCTAATCCAGACCATGAAAAGATTGAGAAGAAGAAGCCTGCTACTCTTAAGAGACACACCATGAGAAAGCTTACCAATCTTGAACGCAAGAACAAAGTGGCACAAAAGAAAGCTTCTTTCTTGGCCAAGTTGCAAGAACAAGAATAAACATAAAATGTTTATATGTATTTTATAGTTTATGACTTAAAACTGGTGTATTAAATAAATTTGCACTCTAAATGTTTGTAGTTTGATTTATTTTTTTTTAAATTACATTACTAGCTACTAATTTGTTAAAGGTGAATTTTAAATATAATTTTAAAAATCTAAAATTTGAACTACCTACCCTAGAGTGACATAAGGGATTTTTGGTTAAAAGTTTATTAAATCTACATTAATATAATAGTCCATTAAGTTAATAAGCTTTTTAGACTTCAGTCACTGTTTTTTAGTTTGCAGTCACATGTAGCTATTCTCGGACCACACTTACAGTGGGCGCCAAAATAATAGTGTCCTAAAATTGTATGAATATTTATTCCTGGTTAAACTATGAAAAATCTAGCAAAAGTGACTAGACGAAATTATTTAAGGAGACTTAACCTGCCAAAACGGCACTAGAATATTTTATGGGAAAAATTGCCATGCATGTTAACTGAGAAATAGATTTTAAATATACCTTTAGTTTTAGCTCACACATATGTACTATACTATAGTAGTGTGAGCTATGGTGATCCTAATTTTTTCGAGAAAAAAAAAGTTGCTCCGATTTCAAATTTTTTTATATATCTTTGCGTTTCAGATGATTTTCAAACTTTTTTGTTGCGCCGTCTGTCTGTAACGACCAACGCGCATAACTTAAAAACCGCTTGGCCGATTTCAATGAAATTTGGTACCTAGGCTGGGTCTTGGGTCGAGATGGTCCCATTTAAAAATTAACAAAATCCACCAAACACAAACCAAATAAAAGGGTGGGGATAGATTTCAAAAATTAGAATTTATGTGAAAATATGGCGTGTGTGATATCAAAAGGTAATTGAGTCTGGAGTTAAACAAAATACATTTTAATTTATTTTAAAAAAAGGGTGGGGGTATATTTCAAAAATTAGAGTTTAAGTGAAAATATGGCGTGTGTGATATCAAACAAAGGTAATTAAGTCCGGAGTTCAACAAAATACATTTTTGTTTTTTTTAAGGGTGGGGGTGGATTTCAAAAATTTGAGTTTAAGTCAAAACATGGCTTGTGTGGTATCAAACAAAAGGTAATTTAGTGTGGAGTTGAATAAAATATATTTCAGTTTTTAGTTATATTAGCTCACACATCATACACTATAACTATAGTACCTAGTGTGAGCTTAGGGGCCCATATATTGGCAGAGTATTTTTTAATTGAGCAGGATCAAATTTTCATGCAGTTTTAGGGCACTTCATATTTTGCATTTTTTTATAATTAAACGAAAAAATTACAACAATTCCTAAATTATCCAAGTCTAAAAGAAAAAATTAATTCATACAAACATTTTCTAGTTTTGGTTTGTCAAAAACTTACTTCTTAGGTATGCGAATGCTAGGGCCCTGATGAACCTTTTTTTTTAAAAGTGTCCTAGCTTAAATGTTATTTTTGGGATGTTTTAAAAACTTACATTGAGATACACACAAGTTGAGGCCCCAAGGACTTAAAAAGTACAGTTTAAAAACGTCCTGATTTGCACGTTTTTAAAACCTTTTCAGGTCCTATAGGATCCTAAGTTTTGAGTACCCAAAAAGTACGTTTTTAAAATGTATTTTCTGGGTACTGCTAAGCCGTAAATTTTGAGTACCTAAAAAGTCCTATTTGGGACGTTTTAATAACGCGCAAATCAGGACGTTTTGAAAAATGGAAACCCCAGCGTTCTTAAAAAAATGTTTTGAAAAAGCGCAATTCAGGACGTTTTTAAAATGTTATTTCTGGGTCCCTTAAAGCCGCGCAATTCCGGACAATTTTAAAATGTACTTTTGAGGTCCTTTACCAGCATTATCTACATACGTTTCTTAGAAGTCCTGTACAAATGTTTCTTTTAAAACATACTTTTTAGGTATGGGGATGTTGGGACTAAAAAGTAGCAAATCTTTTTTCCAATACTAAGAAAAATTTTCTATATAAATATGAAAGCTTTTAGGTAAAATAAATGTTTTTTACAAACCTTAACTAGGAATTGTGAAAGGCTTTCGCAACCATCGTCCAATGGTGGGTGTGCTTTCGGGCTGTTCGGCCGTCGTCGTTGGAAATTCGTTCCCGACGTTTCGCCATCTCGAAGACTGGTGGTTAGTCTGTCGCGGGCGCAGGTTATATACGCTATGGTGGGCGAGGCGTATATCAGAGCTGGTCGGTGATTGGTCACTTTCCCGAGATTCAGTTTTGTTGTTGTAAGCGAGCCGTTTAGTGTTTTTAAGAACCAGTACCCATGTTCTGTTAATTTTAAGTTTCTTCAGATTTGTTGAAGTTCTGCTGGTGTTTATGAATTTCGATTGCTTCTCTATAGAGTCTTGGATAGTATGAAGAGGAGGAGCAGAGAACTTGTGTGTCTTCGAATTTTATTCGGTGGTCTTCATTGTTTAGTGTGTGGTCTGCAACTGCAGATTTTTCCATGTGTCCGAGTCGACAGTTAGCTTTGTGTTTACACAAGAATCAAAGAAGACAAAGCTAACTGTCGACTCGGATACACGGAAAAATCTGCAGAAACGAATTTCCAACGACGACGGCCGAAAGCACACCCACCACTTAACTAAAAAATTTCAATACATTGGTACTTCACTTCCAAAAACGGCGATGAGTGGAGAAGTTATTTGCTATATGGGCTTTAGTTGTCTAATAGTGCTCGTTTCCATTTACTTGTAGATTTATTATCAACATCAAATAGGCCAAATATTTGTGCTTACTCCACACTAGGTTTTCTTGGTGAAAGTGAAAACTGACTGCTGTACTGATTGACAAAATGAGCTGGACAGACGCAAACAAACATGGCCATCTTGTTTACTAGTTTGCAACTAAGCAAACATATTTAGCATTTTTGAGCCTTTTGCTTAATTCTGTTCTTGTGTGTGGATGGCATATTTAGAATACACCAAATATTTGGCCAAATACTGTAAAACCACTATAAGTGGTTGCATTTTTGGTCTTAGACCATACAAAACTTTTTATGAAAAATATTTGTTGTGGACAAATGGAAATTACACTTAATATAGCTAAATATTTAACTAGCTTTTGAAAAGCAATGTTGCTCATATAAGTACTATGAATACACATTTCATAATTTTTGAGACATCTATTTTTAGCTGGCTTATGCTAAGGACACTCATCGTAAAGGCAAGCTTTATAGGAAGCGAAGCTAACATCAGGCTTTCTATTTTTTGGTTATTATTTTTGACATGTTTTCCTCGGTTTCACATTGGCGGTTCTGTTTTATTTTGAAGATGTTGTTTTACACAGTATGAAGGTACCTATGCTGCAAACTATCTAGAAACTGTATCATTATTAAATAGATCTTTAGACTGTGTTAAAACCACATTTTTAAAATAAGAACGAGCCGTCAATGCGAAACCGAGGAAAACATGTCAAAAATTATAACCAAAAAATAGATAATCGGGATTAGGCTTCGCTACCTGTAAAGCTTGCTTGACGATGAGTGACCTTAGGCTTATGCAGGTTGTCATGATAACTGTCAGAAAGTTAAGTATCTCAAAAATTATGAAATAAACTACATCATATATTGATTTAATAATATTCTGAAACTTTGCAGCAAGGGAACAAGCACAAAAAGCCAGTTAAGTATCTCAAAAATTATGAAATAAACTACAACATATATTGATTTAATAATATTCTGGAACTTTGCAGCAAGGGAACAAGCACAAAAAGCCAGTGACAATCTCTATAGAGCACAAACCTAGCTGAATGGCACAGATAATGTATTCAAAGCGAAGGACATAACTCTGCCATATCATTAAATATAACACTCCAACTATTGAGGGAATTGTTAGTAAAATGGCCAGGATAATTAGTAATTCTAAAATAAAACAAAAGGTTAAGGTACCTACAGAAAATTGTGAAACAGCATCAATTCATTAAGAGATTTTTGATCCTGTCTCCCCCTTGTTAAGGCGTTTTTAAGAAAAAGCACATTAAAAAACAAGGCTAAGCCCCCTCCCCCTTGTGTTATCTAATTTAAGAACAGTTACTAAAAAAATATGCTTACTTTTCTCTGTGAGATTTCCTCTTCTAGCAACAATAATTCTAAATATCTCTACAACACATAAAGCCATTAACACTCCAAAATCAGTGTCGAAATGCGGCATATCGTCAAAGTTTAAATATTTGACTACATTCATTCCTATTTCACAGGTTGCAAATAATCCAAAGTAATAGGAATTGAGGTATAAAAGTACCTCAAACGTTAAAGAAGTGTTAATTCTGCAGTTGTTTCCCATAACAGTCTTTTGATATGCCACGATGTCTTCTTGTTTGTATTCAATAATTTTTTATGGAGTAAACAATTTTGTTATTGCGGAAAAATCGATTTTCAAATTTAGCACTCCACGAACGATTTTTTGGACTGTGGTAATTTTTTTCTTTGTTGGTCATCAAAACTAGACGTTCAAATGCCCTTTTTTTCGAGCATTTTATGCCGTGCCTACCAGTTCTCCTTTTTGTAGTTGCGTTCGTTTATTCGATCACGGAGTAGAGCGAGCAGAGCTTGAGCGGCGATCAGCTGATCATTGAGCAAATAGAGCTTGAAATAATAGGGACTTATTGCAATAAAACCGCAGGCAGTAATAGTGCCGGGCATATTCTGACAGTTTTTCCCTTGAACTATATATAAAAAATATAAATTCGGTCGTTTATTTTCCATTAATAATGGCGGCACTATTAATTCCGGCTCTTATAATACACAAACGCCTAATTTTGAAAGAAGACAACTGTTCTTATAGGGCGAAACTTTCAGAATAGTGCCCGGCACTATTACTGCCTGGCTTTATTGCAATAAGTCCCTAATAAACGAAAGGCTTTCGGGGCGTTTGGAGCTTATACATAACCAAACTTATAAAACATTTATTTATTGCGTGTTTCTTTGGTTTGAAGCGTGTTTTTATTTTTTCAACAACATGGAAATAGCTGAAAGAGTTCTTTCCCTTGTTCTGGAAATTGGAGAAGTACAAGAAATGGAGTGCAAAAAGTTTATTTTGTTTGGAAGAAGTGGTTCCTGGATTTAATTCTAAACAGCTCCAGACACATTTTCGATAAGTTTGGAGAACGTGACTGAATTAAGGAGTAAAGAACTCACCCGAAATGTATGTACATCTCTAATGGCCAGGCCATACAACAGGTTAAAAATTTGCCCATTATCACCTGTTGTAGTATATTACATAACAAGAGAAGAAAGTGACAAATTTCACACCAGCATGAATGTTGTGAACGAGGCGCTGGCCGAGGATTCAAATTTTATGAAACCCATATTGAAATATAGGAAAAAATATTTTTAAAAGGTGCTTAAAATAAATGTTATTTTTCGGATATTTTATAAATTTACCAAATTTTACAGTTGAAAAATTGAAAATGATAATATTTTTAATTACTATTAAACACTTTTACAAATTGAAAAATCTCAATTTTTTTGTGTCTTTTTCCGAGAAAATTGAAATTAAGAATTAATTCCATTTTAAGGGAAAAATACAGTCGAACCCGGTCGAACCTCTATAACTCGAACTCGAAGGGACAACCAAAACAGTTCGAGTTATGGAGAGTTCGAGTTTGAATAAAAGAGGTTAAAATACACATAAAAAGTGCAGGGACCAGTTAAAAGGTTCGAGTTATAGAGAGGTTCGAGTTATAGAGGTTCGACTGTATGTTAAAATACTTTTATACTTTTCAACAAGTTCTTTTTTATTCTCTATTCAGTAATGATAGAAATTTCTTATTTTTGTCTCTCTCTAAAAACATTTGTTTTTCAACAATCATAAAAATTATTTTATGTTTTGTTAAAATTAGCAAAAAACAACAAAACGTGCCCATTTTGCACGTGCTGGAAACTCTAAAAACCCATAAAAATCCTTAAATAAAAATGATTCTTCTTAAAACATTCTTAAAATTTGAACCTACAAGGAATTTTACTGACACATTTAGAGATACCTTTGTAAAGCTTGTCCATGTGAGTTTTTCCCGTAGGATAGAAACATTTTAATTTCTTACTTCCAGATTTTTTCCTTATGTTATTTTTGTAGTAGAACAGTTTTCACTGCTAAGCATCTATAAACATTACAAGTAAAAATTGACAAATTAGTAAACTTTGTAAAAAAACTGTTTTTTGTGTCAAATTTAAATAATGCTTTTGTTTTATGCCTTTACCGTTTGTCAACTAACTTCAAAAAAGAAAAAAATTGTGAATATCAAGCAGCCCTCACACGATCAGTATGTGTAGTTACATTATATTTGTAGATGTCTTTGTTTGTCAAAAGTTATTAAAATCCTTCAGTACTATCGATCCAGTGAGGTCCTCTGTGGTCCGCTTAATGAATAGACTGTTTTTGTTAGAATTTTTTAAGTGAAGACATGAAGATGATTTTTGAAGTATGAAGCAGCTTTTGACAAACAGTTCTATTGCCACGATGATTCTACTAGAAACACATTCAGATACAAATAGTGGTCTGTTAACTTTTAGAGAAATTCTTTAAATCAAATAAAAATAAATTTATTGTAGTTTATTTTAAACAAAAGAGAATTCTTCAGAGAATGTAAGGAACAGTAGAGTTTTTTATCCTGACAAATTGTTAAAAAACTAATTAGTATATAACCTAAGTGAATATTATATGAGCTTTAAAATAAAAAACTACTTTTTTCATATTTATTTTTGGCCAACATAAAGTAAAAAAGATCACGGTAACTGGTTGCAATATATAAGATTCGGTTGGTTTATTCACAATAAGGCATTAAGGCCTATATGTGTACGGATTTTTTTCAAAAATTTGGCCCCTGTCTAAAAGTATAAAGACCTTGGCCTGAGAAAAAAAAGCCCCGCGGATAATACGCTTAATGGACAGGCCCAAAGGAGAGGACTAGTAACCACGTTACACGCAAGGACTGTACCAGTCCTTGCGTTACACGTTCCAAAGACCGTGACCACGTTAAGCCCTAAAATGCGCGCAAAAAAACAGCTTTTGTGAAAGCCCTCCTTTTGTAAAAGAGTACACACCACGTGATCAATTGTTGTTTTTTCTTATTTAACCAGGGCTATCAAAATGGACGGGCCACGATCCTCCACTTTGTTGACGTCACATCCGGGGCTGATTTTTTTTTGATGGTCACGTTACGACACAGCTGATTGTCTTTAAAATTTTGAAGTTAGAATGACGGTTCATAGATATTTGATTTTTTGTTAAATAAAGCCGTTTTTGAGATTGTTTTTACTTTATTCTGGCAGAACAATTTTTTTTAATGTATAGTAAGCCCTAATTTTTCATAGCCGCTTCATTAGCTCACACAAAAATTAAGTTTAAAGCAGAAGCGAATGTGACAATCACATATGACAAAGTCAAATACATGTCAAATATAACAGTTGGCATGTGGTACATGGCGGGTAATTTAAATTCAAAATAAGGAATGCTAAATCTTGAAGATTTTAACCTTTTAATCATGTTGCTTCCTTACAAACCTTTGGTGGAATATCGGGATGGTGTCTGAGAATATTTCACTGAAATTTTGCGGAAATCTGTAGTGCCATTTTGAAAATATCATAAAAAAACGTCTGACCTCCCATAAGACCCAATGTAAAATTCAGCCCCGGGAGAACAGCTGATTTTTTCAGGGTCGTGGCCTCTATTTTTGTGTTGGCCTTGTTTCTAAACCCTATAACATTATTTTTGAGACAACTTTTTTTCGTTGGCCTATGCTATTTGTTATGGTACACAGCTGATAACTGTCAAAAAGTTATCTAAAAAATTATGGTATGGAGTTTATTTAACTGACCATTAATTTACTAACCAACGAATTTTCGTATTTTTCTGTAGTTGCGTTCGGTATTACGTCGGAATGTAAAGCTGGGAGGCCGTCTCAGAAGAGACGCGATCTCATTGAAATCCAGAAATTGAATTGAATTGAACGTCGGATTAATCTTTTTGATCGAAATCGTTCGTTAATTTCATCTAGAGCTAGGGGAGGTATAGTCCTTGCAATACCCCAATGACCTTTGCTATCCTTTTTTATTTTTCTCCTATAAAGAAGACAGAAAATAGCATCGAAAATCATTGTTGGACCCAGATTGCAGTTGGCAGTTGCAAGCCTGTCTGTCTATCAAAGTTTAACTTGACAATAAAAGTCAACTTTTAAAACAAACATTTTTTGTCAAGTAGGTGTCAAGTAGTCGAAATAATTAAAAAAAATTGCGACAAAGATAAAATGTTCATAAGAAAATTCCACGCTTTTTTTGATCTTCAGTCCCATCCGTAATAACTACACAGCAACATTTTAAGAAACACAGTAATGACAAAAAGTATGAAGACTTTCTGATGCCATTTAAAACAACGTCTCTAGAAAACTAATTCAAAAAGTTTGTAAACGTTTTTTGGACGATGAGAAAAATTTATTTTTGCATACTTAGTTTGTTTTTTAGTCAGATTTTCAGTTTTTTGGTTGGTTTTATTTTATTTTAAGAAAATAGGTTTACAAAATCATACAAATAAACCATAATATAATAATTTTCATGTTTTGATTTGAACTTAATCCTATGAACTGTTCTACTATAACATTTTAAACTTAGTAATTAGTAATAGCCTCAATATAGCTATTTTTAGTTTAAATAGTGTGTCTGAAATATATTTTTTAACTCAATCAGAAAGTCTGTACAATACTGTTTTCGTTGAAATTCCCAAAGCCTTTGCAGTTAAATCAGTTGAGAACTTCATTATACTTTTTAAAAGATCTATGTGTCGACCATGAAAAATGTTTATTTATTAAAAATTACAATAAAATACTGTTTTAATTTACTTTAAACAAAACATATAAAGAAATGAGTATGTACTACATTAATATAAGTTGAGAGTTTATTTTTGGAAACTACAAATAATATTTATTTAACTTTTATTAAGTCTTTATGCTTAGGTAATAATATTAAAAACTTCTGTTTACAAAAAATATATTATAAATAGGGCCTAATCTTATTTGAATCATAATTTTTACCAAAACAAATTGCAAAGCTTAGCTTAACTCCAGCTCGAAATACATGTAAATAAATGTAATAAATAACATTTAAATTAAATAATCGTTATCGTTTGTTCCAAAAACATTGAATTTCTTTGGTTTGTTCATGGTTTGTAGCTCTACGGTCAGTCGCACTGAAAATCTTCCAATGTAGAAACTTTGGTGGAAGGGCACCCCAATTGTTTATAAATTTTGCACTACATAAAATCATTTTGGGACAGAACCTTTTCGCAAAAAACTATTTCAAATCAGAATCACAATTTAAATAAAAAATAAGCGATAATCTTTCGAAGTCAGAAATTTCAAAACAATGGCAGTTTAAACACCGATCCACCACCCTTATTATAAAGGGTGTTGACCGATTATATTAACATTAAGGTAACTGATAATTAGTTTCGCAGCATCCATTATCAGTTACCTTAGGAACCTGTGGTTTAAAACTGAATTAAGAATACACCTGCATTTTGTTACCAGAATTACGGGGTGATTAAACAAAAGGACTAGCCTTATTGCAAAGACTATAGATCTGAATCACGGTGGATAGAAGCTGCGTTCGGTATTACGTCGAATTAATCTTTTTGATCGAAATCGTTCCTAAATTCCATCTAGATCTAGGGGAGGTAGATCTGAATCGTTCGGTAATTCTGCTCAGACTAATCGGACGTAAATCTGGTTGCTCCGTACATTTTGAACGACGAAACAGATTAATCTGAGATTGTGACGTATGTTGTGTATTTGTTTTGTTTACAAAAATAATTGTTTTATGTAAAAAGATTGAAATCGAATTATTTGATGTTGAAGACAACAAATTATATAAATTTCCGACATCACAGGAAAATTTTGTCAAACTTATAGCTGGACGAGAGTTGCAAATGTACATAATATTTTTGGTTATATTTAAGGTTATAACCATTTATAAAAATTTGATCGATTTGATCTGGATCGTTCGTTAATTCCAATTTGCTCAGACTAATCTGTAATCGCGTGACCAAAAGTCCGTCACGTCTGAGATGCAAATACCGAACGCAGCTTATGTAAAAAGATTGAAATCGAATTATTTGATGTTGAAGACAACAAATTATATAAATTTCCGACATCACAGGAAAATTTTGTCAAACTTATAGCTGGACGAGAGTTGCAATATGTACATAATATTTTTGGTTATATTTAAGGTTATAACCATTTATAAAAATTTGATCGATTTGATCTGGATCGTTCGTTAATTCCAATTTGCTCAGACTAATCTGTAATCACGTGACCAAAAAATCCGTCTCGTCTGAGATGCAAATACCGAACGCTGCTAGTATAGACCGGTGTTCGGTATGAGATGCAAATACCGAACGCAGCTTGTGTGATCGAAAAAACGAACGCAGCTACGATCGACGAACTTCTTCATATTTGACAATTGGTAATGTGGCAAATTGAGCAGCTGTTGGCTAGCCTGCGCTTTGACACACACCGTTCCTTTTTTTCTTTTTTGACAGCTTTTCGTCGAAACAACAACCATGAAAGCCAAGGGAGAAGTAAGTTTTTTAAATAAATAATGATTATTTATAAAAATGTTTAATTTAGAAACGTGCCAAGGGATATATAGCACCTAGGGAATACATTTTCGGTGGCTTTCAAATGTAAAACTAGAGACAAACACCAAAAATTGTCGGTTTGAGGTTAAGTCGCAAAATGCTTATCCACGTGTTTTGTGCCTTTTGTGGTGTTAAGGGCTGATATACGGCCTGTTCTACTTTAATTTTTGCATCGAGAAGTCACAAGTGCGAGAAATCAGGTATACAATTCGAAACTACATGAAAAGGATATGCAACACTTTCACTAGGCACATTTTCATTGGATGCACAGGATTTCCTTTAAAAAATCCTGAGGTAAGACCCATTCTCTAAAGAATTTTTTTTGATTTTAGCTGAGAGAATATGAAGTCATTGGGCGCAAGCTGCCCTCAGAGAAAGAGCCTACCACTCCTCTTTATAAAATGAGAATTTTTGCTCCTGATCCAATTGTGGCTAAATCTCGTTTCTGGTATTTCTTGCGTCAGTTAAGGAAATTTAAGAAAACCACTGGTGAAATTGTTTCCATAAAGTCAATCCCAGAAAAAAGCCCAATCAAGATTAAGAACTTTGGTATTTGGTTAAGGTAAGTTTTGTTAAAGATCTTATCGAGGATCTTATTAATACTCTTTTTTCAAAGAAAAAATGTATAGTATATTTCTACCAAAGTAGAAGTAGTGATAACTGTGGAAATACACTTTTCAGTCTCCACTGATTTATCAGCCTACTGCTGATAACTATAATAATAAATTACTGCCAAGGTATTCTTTTAATTTTTTAACTAAAAAATAAGATGTTACCAACTTATTTCATTGAAGAGCTAACATATATCTACCCAAAAGATCCATACAATGCCAGGGGTATTTTCAGATTAAAATATCAGGTGAAACATCTTGCAGAGTGAATGACATGGCTTAATCACCAGACATCTTGCCTTTTGGAAACATCTGAAAATTGGTTTAGAAAAAATTGCATGATACTTAATCAAACCAAAACTAATTTCATCTATTACAAAACAATCAAAAACAATAATACCAACAGAAATCAAAATAAAAATTAACACCATTGAATTTTCAAAAACTACAAAATTCCTTACTTTTCATTGATGAAAATTTAGATTGGTCTGATGAGATTGCCTTTGTGCTAGCAAACTAACATCTGTCTGTTACTCCCTTAGAGTAATAAAGTCATATGTCAAATTGGAAACAATAAGAATAGTATACTTCTTAAATTTTCAGTCAATCTTTTGCTTTGAATTTTTGTTCTGGGAAGGCAGTTCCATTGCTGAATAAACCTTCATTATCCAAAAAAAGGCTGTAAGACAAATATTAGGACTAAAATGTCTTGAAACCTGTAGAAATAAATTTAAAGAGCTAAATATTTTAACTGTATAGGGCCTCTACATATATGAATGTATAATGGTCTTAGTGAAACATCCCACTTTTTTTGAAAAATATAAAAATCAAGATAGAAAACATAGACTAGCTTTTGTTGAAAAAAGTAGTGTATAAGTGTATTCAATGTTATAATAATTTACCAAAACAAATACCTACAAATCATTCCAAAAAAAACTAATAGTTAAACTTGAACAATATAGTTTTGAAGAATTTGTGTGTGCAAATTTAACTTTATCTAACTTTAATTTAAATTAACTTTTACTAAGACTTTATGTTAAGTGTTATGTAGCTTTAAAAAATTTTCTAAATGTAAAAATTTGTTTGCATTATAAGTATTGTTCATACTTGTCAGTCTTTTGTTTTTGATTAGTCTTTGTCCTTTGATTAGTCTTAGCTGTCTTAAACAAAATCGGCTGTTCATACTCGTCTTTTTTTTTTGATTGGTCTTAGTCATAACCCACTGAAAAAATATTCAATTTCAATAAAAAGGCCCTCTTCAAATGTCATTTTCTACACAAAACAATCTTATTTAACCTAATCTGTGCACGCAACACAGACACGAAAGAACAAAAGCGAAAAACAAAAAAAAACAAATAAAATTTGGAGGTTATGTTGAGATTTTCTGTTAAAAATATGATTAATGGCGGTAAATTCAAAATTTCGGCCGCGCGCTTGCGCTCTTCGGACGCCCTGTAAAAAAAAACAACAAATATCAGCTGATGTCTGTCACTCGTCTTAGTTGTTGTCCTAAGGATTGAAAGTTGGCAACTCTTAAGACAAAGACTAATCAAAAACAAAAGCAAAAGCATTGTATGAACACTCCCATAAGAAACAGTGGTTTTAACTTTCTTATGACAAGACATATGACTAAACCAAGACAAAAGACTAGACAAAAGATGAGTATGAACAATCCATTAGTTACATTTTTAGTCAAAAGTTTTTCTCTTGCTCTTTATATCTGTTTTCGATAAGATTTATACATTCTGACACCATTCTTGTAAAATATTTTTACATTAAAGTTGTTTTTGAACTTGAACTTTGTGAAAAGTATGGGTGTAAGAAACATAAATTTAAAATATATTTTTTTTAAAATTGATAAACTTGATCAGATTGAGACACCCATTTATTAGGTTTATTTTAGATTTAAAAGTTGTATTTTCTGTAAATTTATTTTCTTTGCTGTACAAGCAATACAGGATTTAAGTTCCTCTGCTCAACACTTTCAAAGACAATAAATAAATTTGAAAATTAAGTTACACATACCTACATACATTTGCAATATAATATAATAGCATTTGACATGTATATAAAATTAGCAGAACAACTTTGGAAATTGAAAAAAATTATATGCTCATAATTTGCCGTTAATTATCCCTATTAGTTGTGAAAACAAAAAATTTTCGGCGCCCGTTTTTTCAAGAAAATATGATGTTTTGCTAACTTTATATAAAGTTAGCAGAACACCTATAGAAACAATAGATTTATCTAAAAAAAAAATAAGTTTACAATTTGCTGTTAATTATCCATAAATTAGTTGTGAAAACAAAAACTTTGTGGTGCCTGTTTTTTTCAAAAAAATATGGTGTTCTGCTAACTTTAGAATAAACACTGAATAAAACATGATCAAAAAAGCTAAATGACTAAATTAAAATATTAAAATCAAAAATTTTAAAAAAATTAAAAAAATGTTTACCTTTGCAAAATATGCAAGTTTAGCCTTTTCTTAAAGACACTCAATGAAGGAGACTCCCTCACAATTATCGGCAATCCGTTGTATTCTTCAAGACCTTTGTAAAACAGATGTTTTTGTGTAGGCATGTCCTAGCCCTTGGACAGCGGCGTAGCGTGGGGGGGGGGCGCGGGGGGTTCGTCGCCCCCCCCGCCCCGAGGGTAGTGGCGCCCCATAGGTGGGAGAGGCGCCCTTGTGTCGTATCGGCCGCCCTCTTATACATGATGACCTTTTTTTTTAGTTGCAAGATTTCGTCAGACGCGCCCTTGTGACTTATCGGCCGCCCCCTGACATATGAGGACCTTTTTTTTTTTTTTTTTCTTTTTTTTTTTTGGAGACGGCGCGGTTCAAATTTCTACGGTGTGGTTCAAATTTCTACGGCGCGGTTCTTTTTTTGGTCGCAAGATTTGTGCCGTAAGATTTTTCATCAGTTTTCAGAGGCGCCCTTTTTAGCTGTCGCCCCCCCCCCCCCGCCCTTTCGGGCACGCTACGCCGCTGCCCTTGGAACATAAAACTGATTGTTTACACTAGCTCTGGTAGAATAATTGTGAGTTTGCAATCTAAAGGTTATAAATTCCTCAACTTGTCACTTGACAAAAATATTTTTCAGTAGGGCAAAATCGGTCCAGAGGAAAATCATCATCATCATCTTCACTTAACACAACTTCATCATTTTTTGAGGAGATCCATGTTTTAATTTTACACAAAGTATCAAGGGGTTTTTCCTCCTGTATTTATTGTGTTAAATTAAGTACATGATATATATCACGATATATATCAAGCAATAAATATCAGATATATATCGTGATATTAGCTTTATTAGCAATCATTTTTGATAATTGTCTTTTCTATAGGTTTTCCGCTAATTGATATTTAAGAATCATCAGCAAACAAGTTTAGGACTCTATTCCTTCTATGAAATTAATATCAATAATGTATATAATGAACAGCAAAGCACCTAAAATACTTCCTTGCAGTATGCCATATTTCCCATTCTTGTGTACTATGACCTTTCTCACAGACAGACAGACATACAGACAGACGGCGCGACAAAAAAGTTTCAAAATCATATGAAACGCAAAGATATATAAAAGTTTTGAAATTGGAGCTAGTTTTTTTTCTTCTTTTTGACACGCTCACCATAGCTCACACTATACTAATAGTATATATGTGAGCTCAAAATTGCTCCTGTCCACGCGCAGGCGCGGTAAAATACCTGTATGGTTCTTTTAAAAGTTGTTAAAATTGCCTTGTTCTTACAAAAAAAGGATTTACTCAACAAACTGTGCATTTTTAACTAAGTCTTTCACTCTTACAGGTATGACTCTCGTTCGGGTACACACAACATGTACAGAGAGTACCGTGACTTAAGTGTGTCTGGAGCCGTCACGAAATGTTACAGAGATATGGGAGCTAGGCATCGTGCTAGAGCCCATGCTATCCAGGTAAGGAATTTGGCTAATTTCTTTTGTAATATTAATATTTTTTTGATTGAATTTGACATTGTCTGAAAACACCAACTAGATGATTGACGAAAGGTTAGCGACTTCTATTATTGTGCAATTGATGTATGGAAAATCAAAAAATACTTGTAGTCAAAATTTGTAATTTAAATATATCAGAAAAAAGCCTGCGCCTATTAGAAGAGATAGAAAAAAAATGCACCAGTAGGCACATAAGCCATCCATATGGCCTAGTCCTTCTGGGTGTTAAGGTAGCTTTATTTTTGTTAAACAAAATACATTTTTTATCAATTATTAGGAATAACGTTACTCTCTTTTTGAGAAACGTACGATTTTCTTCTTCAAAAATTGTGACTGGCGAACTTTGCCGCTATAACAAGTTTGATCTAATTCTCAATCTCAATTTGAAAACAGCGTTTCGCTAGCTGCTTTAATTTGTAAAATATTAAAAAAAAAATATATCTCAAAAACTGTGAAGTTTTTAGAAAAATTGTTGAAAATATGATTCCTAATCTTACTTTCAATACCTCGTTTCGCTAGCTGCTGTGGTTCTAGAATATACCCCCTTGAAGCCCCTATTACCTCTAAAATTTAATTATAGTTGAGTAGCTTCTAGTAAAAAATCGTGTACTGTGGGAAGATTTTTTAAAACTGCCCTGGATAGATTGGTAATAGCTCACACAATTTTATGTCAACGGGTGTTTGCCTCCAATTTGTGTGGGAGGGCCTGTATGACGTCATAAATCCAAGATGGCGGCTTTTTTCATGTTTTTTCACAAACTTTGGCTTATAACTTTCGCTAAACTACTTTTACAGAAAAACTATTAATATGTCTTGTTTGCAAGAGAACACCAATTAATATAGTAAATAAATAAGATTCATATCTTAAAAACTAACAAAGATATTGATTTTTTTAAAAATACTAAAAAATTGTATTTTTTTTTTAGCCAAAATAAAAGTAAATTTTAGACTACCCAAAATTGATTGGCTATGGATCGCTTAATTTTAAGTCGCTGGGTGTTTGCCTCAAATTTGATTAAAAGTGTATGTGTGATGTCATAAACTCAAGAATGCCATTTTTTCCATGTTTTTTTCACAAACTTTTGCTTTTAACTTTTGTCACATCAACTTTACAAAAATACTCTGCCAATATATGGGCCCCTAAGCTCACACTAGGTACTATAGTTATAGTGTACGTGTGAGCTAATATAACTAAAAACTGAAATATATTTTATTTAACTCCAGACTAAATTACCTTTTGTTTGATACCACACAAGCCATGTTTTGACTTAAACTCAAATTTTTGAAATCTACCCCCACCCTTAAAAAAAACAAAAAACTAAAATGTATTTTGTTAAACTCCGGACTCAATTACCTTTCGTTTGATATCACACACGCCATATTTTCACTTAAACTCTAATTTTTAAAATATACCCCCACCCTTTTTTTTTAAATAAATTAAAATGTATTTTGTTTAACTGCAGACTCAATTACCTTTCGTTTGATATCACACACGCCATATTTTTACATAAACTCTAATTTTTGAAATCTACCCCCACCCTTTTATTTGGTTTCTGTTCGGTGGATTTTGTTCATTTTTAAATGGGACCATCTCGACCCAAGACCCAGCCTAGGTACCAAATTTCATTAAAATCGGCCAAGCGGTTTTTGAGTTATGCGCGTTGGTCGTTACAGACATACAGACAGACAGACAGACAGACAGACAGACAGACATACAGACAGACAGACAGACAGACAGACGGCGCAACAAAAAAGTTTCAAAATCATCTGAAACGCAAAGATATATAAAAATTTTTGAAATCGGAGCAACTTTTTTTTTCTCGAAAAAATTAGGATCACCATAGCTCACACTACTATAGTATAGTATATGTGTGAGCTAAAATTGTGTGGATTATGATTTGTTTGTAATAGAACACCAATTTAATGTATTTTATGAAACAATGGTGAAAAAAACACTGTTGTATGGAATAGAGACTTGTCGCGTAACAGAAAAATACAAAGCAAAAATGGAAAGTGTCGAAATGGATGCAATAAGAAGATCAATGAGAATATCCAGAACAGATCATATAAGAAATGAGATCATAAAAGAAAGAATGGGAATCGAGGGAAGCATAACGGATGACATCACTAAAAGGCAACTGATATGGTACGGCCATATACAACGGATGAGCGACGAAAGATTACCAAGGCAGGTCCTAGAATGGCAACCAATAGGGCGCAGAAAGAGAGGGCGTCCTAAACTGGAATGACAACAGTCAATCCAAAGATTAATGAGTCAAAAAAACCTGACGGAAGATGATTGTCAGGATCGAAGGAGGTGGAGAATAGGCGTCGGATAACGTAGAAAAACGTTCTAAACCGACATAATAGTAGTAGTATATCTTAAGAACTAAAAACGATATTGTTTTTTAAATACTAAAAAAATTATAAAAATTCAACATGGTTCAAGAAAGTTTTAGACAAAGAAGTTTAATGAATGTTTATGGTTTTAGACTACCCTCGATCGATTGGTGATGGATCACTCAATATTAGGTTGTCAGGTGTTTGCCTCGAATTTGAGTAGGAGGGCCTGTGTGACGTCATGAATCCAGGATAGCCGCTTTTTTCATGATTTTTCTAATTTGCGCTAAGCTAGTTTTACAAATAAACTGTAAATACATTTTTTGTTTGCAAAAGAACACCAATATATACCGGGTGGGCCAAAAAAAAACCGGTCCATTTTTTTTTTATTATAACTTTTGAACTATACCATCGATTTTAATGGGACAAACTGCACTTTGCAGAAAATTAATCAGAGTTGACCAAATATAAAAATATTTTGTTTAGAACCAGTGAACCGATTTTGCTAGTTCATACTTTGTTGTGCGTGGCAAGAATGCAGCTTTTTTACTAATTTAAAAAAATAATTAAAACATATTCGCAACACAAGAATAAACGAGCGTCTTTGAAGGGTACATTTTAGCTCACACTACTACTATACTATAGTAGTGTGAGCTATAGTGATCCTAATTTTTTCGAGAAAAAAAAAGTTGCTCCGATTTCAAAAATTTTTATATATCTTTGCGTTTCAGATGATTTTGAAACTTTTTTGTTGCGCCGTCTGTCTGTCTGTCTGTCTGTCTGTATGTCTGTCTGTCTGTAACGACCAACGCGCATAACTCAAAAACCGCTTGCCCGATTTTAATGAAATTTGGTACCTACGCTGGGTTTTGGGTCGAGATGGTCCCATTTAAAAATGAACAAAATCCACCAAACACAAGCCAAATAAAAGGATGGGGGTATATTTCAAAAATTAGAGTTTATATAAAAATATGGCGTGTGTGATATCAAACGAAAGGTAATTGCGTCTGGAGTTAAATAAAATACATTTTACTTTAAAAAAAAGGGTCGGGGTAAATTTAAAAAATTAGTGTTTATGTGGAAATATGGAGTGTGTGATATCAAACGAAAGGTAATTGAGTCTGGAGTTAAACAAAATACATTTTAGTTTAAAAAAAAAGGTGGGGGTAGATTTGAAAAATTAAAGTTTAAGTCAAAACATGGCTTGTGTGGTATCAAACGAAAGGTAATTGAGTCTGGAGTTCAATAAAATATATTTCAGTTTTTAGTTATATTAGGTGCCCATAGATTGGCAGAGTATTAAATTTGTCCGCCATCTTGGATTTTGAGATGGCGTACAAAAAATATTTTTGGTCAAAACTCTGATTAATTCTCTATCAAGTGCAGTTTGTCCCATTAAAATCGACTGCATAGTTCAAATGCTATAATAAAAAAAATAATTGTCCGGTTTTTTTTGGCCCACCAGGTATGTATTTATGTTTTAAAAAAATATTCATTCATATTTTTGAATCCATTTTTGATATTTTTAAATTTATTTCAAATACAAAATTTTTGGCCTAGTTCTAGGATGATGAAAAATATATATTGTGGTTTTTCTAGAACCCTAGAATATATGCATCAAAAAGGTGTCCAAATTTTACTAGAGAAACCTTTGTCCCTACATTATCATAGGCTCGATCTAATGTGTCCTTCTCGCAATCTCCGATTTGTTCGTACACCATATACCAAACTGATGCACATGCCCCTTAGGTTGCAAGTTTTCTTTCTCTGGGAGGACTAAATTTTGCCTGTCGAGGGCACGGATCTTTATACTGCGTAGCAAGTATACACAGTGGAATAGGATTTTTTTTTATTTTCTAGTGCGGAAATTTAAAATTTGTCCAACTGTACCTAAGTGCAGTAACCTGTGGCATTTTTCCCGAGAAATTTTCTCTGAAAAAATAGTTTTGCTTGACTTTTTGAGCACCTTTAATAATGGTATGATAAGATTTTTGTCTTACGCTGTTGTTTGTCAATGCCAAACCTACCGAAATAACATATTTTAAATTTAAATTAAAAATGAAAATTTAGATACTGTAGGCCTAATTTACGCTTTTTTTTAAATGGTATGATATGAGTTCACGTTTTCTGATAAAGTGTTTAGTTGTGTGTTAGTTTATAAAAATATAATGTTTATAATCATCATGATGACCTAGATTTAATTTTTTGTTGTTTTTTAAAGCTGTCAAAATTTGACATGGGGTACCGTTGTACGCAGAATATGCAGGCTGTCTTTTCTTTTCAAATCGAAATTTAAGGTCAAACTAACGCTAAAAGCGGGAGCCAAGTGTCATGTGATATTCCCAAGTTGTATTTCTCTATTTTGCAGATTAAATGCAGAAAATACCACCTCGCCTCCTGGACACCCTGTTTTTTTTTTTTCAATAAAAGTTGGTACAAAAATGTTTTTACAGCCTTAAAATATTTTGCGAAATAAGCAAGATATGAAGGATTATTTAAATTAAATTAATATGGAGATTTTAGGTTTTTACGTTTTTGTTAGATTTTTTACTTTTTCATCCCTGATATTTCACTTTTCATCCCTTATCCATCACTTTTCTTCACATGGATAAAAACTGATACCTTTCTTCCTAAAATGCCGGATGAAAAGTAAACTTTATCGCCAAAAGTGCAAAAACTATTTTCACGCTCTTTAAAATGGATAATTTAAAAAAAATATAGGCATAGCGTTTAATAAAAAAACTCTGCCAATATATTGGCACCTAAGCTCGCACTAGGTACTATAGTTATAGTGTACGTGTGAGCTAATATAACTAAAAATTGAAACATATTTTATTCAACCCTAGACTCAATTACCTTTCGTTTGATACCACAAGCCATGTTTTGACTTGAACTCTAATTTTTAAAATCCTATCCCGTCCTTCTTTTTTTTAACTAAAATGTATTTTGTTTAACTCGAGACTCAATTACCTTTCGTTTGATATCACACACGCCATATTTTCACTTAAACTCTAATTTTTGAAATCTATCCCCACTCTTTTATTTGGCTTGTGTTCGGTGGATTTTGTTCATTTTTAAATGGGACCATCTCGACCCAAGACCCCGCCTAGGTACCAAATTTCATTAAAATCAGACAAGCGGTTTTTGAGTTATGCGCGTTGGTCGTTACAGACAGACATACAGACAGACGGCGCGACAAAAAAGTTTCAAAATCAGTTGAAACGCAAAGATATATAAATACTCTGCCAATCTATGGGCACCTAAGCTCACACTAGGTACTATAGTTATAGTGTACGTGTGAGCTAATATAACTAAAAACTGAAATATATTTTATTGAACTCCAGACTCAATTACCGTTCGTTTGATACCACACAAGCCATGTTTTGACTTAAACTTTAATTTTTCAAATCTACCCCCACCTTTTTTTTAAACTAAAGTGTATTTTGTTTAACTCCAGACTCAATTACCTTTCGTTTGATATCACACACGCCATATTTCCACATAAACACTAATTTTTTTAAAAGTAAAATGTATTTTATTTAACTTCAGAAGCAATTACCTTTCGTTTGATATCACACACGCCATATTTTTACATAAACGAATTTTTGAAATATACCCCCACCCTTTTATTTGGCTTATGTTTGGTGGATTTTGTTCATTTTTAAATGGGACCATCTCGACCCAAAACCCAGCGTAGGTACCAAATTTCATTAAAATCGGGCAAGCGGTTTTTGAGTTATGCGCGTTGGTCGTTACAGACAGACGTACTGACAGACAGACAGACAAACAGACGGCGAAACAAAAAAGTTTCAAAATCATCTGAAACGCAAAGATATATAAAAAATTTTAAAATCGGAGCAACTTTTTTTTTTCTCGAAAAAATTTGGATCACTATATATAGTAGTAATGTGAGCTAAAATTTTGAAATCGGAGCAACTTTTTTTTGTAGAAAAAATTAGGATCACCACAGCTCAGACTACTATAGTATAGCAGTAGTGTGAGCGAATATAATTATATTATTATGATGTTTTTTTAACAACTTGCAAATTTGTTATAATTTTTAGAGGTGTATCGCTAATAATATCTACGATATTTTTGCTGATCAGTACATGTCCGTCGTATAAGAAATTATTATTATTAACAATTTTTACCACTTCTCTCTTTTTATTCTGCATTTTTAAAGATAGTTGAAAATTATATATAAAAGTTGATAATGAATATGGTGGTAGTATATCATGATATTTTTATATTATTCTTTCAGATCATCAAAGTAGAAGTAGTCAAGGCGGGCGATTGCAGAAGGCCACAAGTCAAACAGTTCCACGACTCGACCATCAGTTTCCCATTGCCCAAACGCATCCAACACAGATCGATGAACAAATTCTCTGTCCGCAAGCCAAGAACGTTCTTCTTGTAATTTGTAAGTTTTTTGCTGGTTAAGTGACGTTATAATAAAGAAAAAACACCTATAATCAGTCTTGTTTTTCTTTTGCAGCATAATGGTTTTATATTTGAACACCCTTTAAACTATTTAAAACCCAACAAACTTAATAACAGCAGCGGACAGATAGCTCTGCCGCATATTCATGTCCGCTGCTGTTATTAAGTTTGTTGGGTTCGTTGGTATCATCAATATCATTCCATCTTGATGATATTTTAAAAAATTATTCTATGCATAAAGTTGATGATGTAGAACTCCAAAATTTAAATAAATCGGTTTCTTCAATTGGTTGTTTGGTCTTCGCAAAAAACCTATTTTTCTTAGTTTTTTCAGAACAATTTATTTTTATTTTAAAACTCAAATTTTGGGTTTAGCCCAGTCAATAAATGGCCATTGAGGGGTGTAGGGTGCATAGAATTTTTTTCCGGGAATATGTTTAGGGTAGTTAGGACGGTAACATATCAAAGGTTTCCACCCCTAGCCCTTCCGGTTTAGTGGCGAAGGGGGGGTAAAAAGTTGCAATTTTTCAGATTTTTGTCTATAACTCGATTACGATGCGTTGTACAAAAAAAAATGTGTTATTAAAAATTAAAGAGCATCAAATTCCCTAGAAAATGGTTATCCTTACCTTATAAAGTTTAACAGATCATGAGATAGTGGCCACCAAAAAATTTTTAAACATACATTTTTGCCCTTTATTAAGCTGTAGACCAATCCATTTACTTTAAAAATATGTAGCCTTTACTAATTTATTTATAATATATCAAAAGATACAACAAATTGAAATTTTTAACCAGATTTCTCAATTTTCACAAATACAAAAAAAATCTTATTATTTTTTTGTATTACTCAAACAAAATTACACATAATGTTGATGTCCATTAAATTGTCTCATTTATGCCACAATTGTCAGGCATAATTTTTAAATGGAGTGTCCGTTTTAATCGATCATGATGAAGATGAAGAAGTCAAGCCAGAAAATCAAAAAAGCAAGACAAACAAAATAATTATAATAATATTAATTACAAACATTTTCACATCACCTCTATCCAAATATTACTACATACAGAATTGCATCAGTTTTTGTATCTACAGATTTATAAGTTTTCTTTTTATTCCATATTATGCAAAATGAATTTAAAATTTGTAGGCATAGTTAATACAATATGATAAGAATGTTTTATAGAAGAACTTCACTATCAATTATAAGGTATCCAATTTTTAAAAAAATTTTCTTTCTGTTTCTTTTTAAATACAGTCGAACCTCTCTAACTCGAACCTCTATAACTCGAACCCCTCTATAACTCGAACCTTTTAAGCGGTCCCTGCACTTTTTAAATGTATTTTAACCTATGTACCGTAACTTGAGTTTCTATAACTCGAACTCTCCATAACTCGAACTGTTTTGGATGTCCCTTCAGGTTCGAGTTATAGAGGTTCGACTGTAATACTATTTCCTTTTAGTTTACCTCTGTCTTAGTGCCCTTAAAGTCGATTGACCGAAGACTCATAATAGATAAGTTGCCTTGAACATGTTTTTACACAACTGAAATATCTTGTAAAATAAGCAAGATGTAAGGGTTGCTTGAAATTACAATATTTTCCAAAATTATAAAAACTACGGGGTATTACAAAAATCTGGTAAACCGATAACAGTTATTTTAAAACTCCAATTTTAAAAACTCAAAAAAGCACCGTAGGGTGAAATCCGTAGATCGCTACCTTTATTAATAACCGAGTTTTCAAATTAAACTCCATACCATAATTTTTGAGATAACTTTTTGACAGTTATCAGCTGTGTACCATAACAAATAGCATAGGCCAACGAAAAAAAGTTGTCTCAAAAATAATGTTATAGGGTTTAATAGTGGGTTTACACATGCATGAATTTAGTGGCACCAGTATTCGCGCCAGTTCTATTTGCACGCCAGTAAAGCTTTACACTATTGTGCGAAAATTAAAAAGTGGCACGCCAGTTTCATTTTTAAAGTGTACGCGATATGTCGGCTGAACTCTCGAAAGCCTGCAAAATAGTCGCTAAACTTTTATTGAAAAAAAAAAAATAAAAGAGATTCAGGAAAAGGAACAACGAAAAGGCCGTATCTGCATGGGTTAAAGCATGGATTGCTAGTCGATCTACTTTGGGTGCTTCCGAAAAACTTTTAGGAGAACTTGCAGCAGAAGATCCTGCGAGCTATAAAAACCATCTTCGAATGACAAAGCAACATTTTGATATTCTTCTAGAGTTTCTCTTATTTAAACAACATTCTTTAAAATTCGGTCTGCTACTTTAAACCATGGTACTTTTGGGGTGTATACTTCATTTGCACCGGCTCCGGAACGTTGGCTTTTTTTAATTTTTGTCAATTCCAAAGCAAATGTGTTTCTTATATCATATTTTTGCTTTTACTTCTGCAACTTCAAAGCCTTCAATAGTCATTATTTTACTAATTTTTTGGGAAGCATTATCTTGACTATCTTTGTTTTTATACGAACTACTGTGTACATCCCATAAACAAGGAAAACATTCATAGCCTTCAAGAAACTGTATGGTCAGTTCTGCTGACCACTTTTTTAGCCATATTAAGCTATAAAAACAAAAATAAACAAAATTTTTAAGCTCACACAATGAAAATAAAAAATAATGTAAAATAATGAACTTAAAACTGGCGAGCCGACGTGCAAGCACTTGTTTACACATGAAAATTTTCCTTTTCTGCGGGCATGCGTCACCACTGGCGCCAGCAAATTCAGTCAGCTGCAGACTTTTTTGATACATGCATGCAAAAAAATAACTTGTGTGCAAGTCGGTGTTTACACTTGCAAATTTAACTTATTGGCGCGCCCGTTTTTATTGGCGCCAGCAAATCCATGCATGTGTAAACTCTCCTTAATTCCATCGAAAATAGGACACGCTATAGAATAGTGTTTGTTTGTTATTTTATATCCGATTTTTTTTCTGGGTATGGCCCGTATTCGAAATGTCATATGTTTGGTGGTTGTATACCACGGTGGATAGAATAGACCGGTGTTCGGATCTTATATCAGGGCTATCAAAATGGACGGGCCACGATCCTCCACTTTGTTGACGTCACATCCGGGGCTGATTTTTTTTTGATGGTCACGTTACGACACAGCTGATTGTCTTTAAAATATTGAAGTTGGAATGACGTTTCATGGATATTTGATTTTTTTTTTAATAAAGCCGTTTTTGAGATTGTTTTTACTTTATTCTGGCAGAACAATTTTTTTTTAAATGTATAGTAAGCCCTATTTTTTCATAGCCGCTTCATTAGCTCACACAAAAATTAAGTTTAAAGCAGAAGCGAATGTGACAATCACATATGACAAAGTCAAATATAACAGTTGGCATGTGGTACATGGCGGGTAATTTGAATTCAAAATATGGGATGCTAAATCTTGAAGATTTTAACCTTTTAATCATGTTGCTTCCTTACAAACCTTTGGTGGAATATTGGGATGGTGTCTGAGAATATTTCAGTGAAATTTTGCGGAAATCTGTAGTGCCATTTTGAAAATATCATAAAAAAACGTCTGAACTCCCATAAGACCCAATGTAAAATTCAGCCCCGGGAGAACAGCTGATTTTTTCAGGGTCGTGGCCTCTATTTTTGTGTTGGCCTTGCTTATATATATATATATATATATATATATATATATATATATATGTCGAATTTTTCACTTCACTGGGGGTCCAGCTGATTTTTGTAAACAAAAGTTAGATATGATATGAACAACGAAACTACTAATATTTTTTGAATTTTTTGAAAACTAAGGCAATTTTCCCACTGTTTTCTGGTACATCCTTATAAAATATAATTTTCTAGATTTATTGTCGTTATTTTTTTTTAGCCCGCTTTATTTTTTATTACACAAAACTGAAACTACAAGTCAAACTGAATGTGATCGTTTAATATCAAAGGTGAACTGAGGACTTGGCAAGTAAACAAAGATGTAAGTCAGCGGATTAGTTTTGAAGCTGAAACGAACACATTATTTTCTTCGAATTTTAATTTTTGTGTAAAGAGAAACGAAGCGCGCTAAAAAAAATAACGAGTGGTGTGTCTGAAAAATATTATTTTATAAGAGTATACTAAAAAATAGGAAAATTGCCTTAGTTTTTAAAAAATTCAAAAAATATTAGTTGTTCATATTATATCTAACCTTTGTTTACAAAAATCAGCTGGACCACTAGTGTCGTGAAAATTCGACATATATTTATAGGATCCGAACACCGGTCTATTCTATCCACCGTGGTTGTATACAATACTTACAAGGAAAATAAAAATTTTGTATTATTGTTGCTCTAAGTTAAACGGAAAATATTCCTATAGACTTCTTGCCCTTTGCTTTTTTTCTTCTGAAACTTGACAGCATACTGTCCATCTTTTTCAGGGTTTTCTTCGTTTCTGCCGAGTTGCATTGCATCTTGCTGCTAATAGCCTTCCATTTTATAGGTATACCTATCAATTTTGTACCCACCTGCGACTAGTAGGTAGAGTCGGGGACTTTTTAAATTGCTGCCCTCGAAAATATAAAATATTCCTATTTGAAATTCGGAAAAGTAGTTTAAACCAAAACAGAAAAATTGTGAACCTTACCTCTGCCTGTACACATACATATTTAAAAATATATTTTTTTTGATTTCTTTAAATGATTAATTTTGACAGAAAAAAACACAACGGCAATTTAAAAAGTCCCCGACTCTACAAGTAGATTTAGCAGTTGGGTGATTTTTTATTTAAAAAAATTTTTATTCTAAAGGAAAATATCCAGTTAAAATGTATTTTGTTGCACAGTGTCTTATTAATCCTGATGCTGTTTCATTAATTAAATAAATAAAATAAGAGTGAAACAAATATTAACTAATGTGGCGATAACTATCATTTATACAAGTTATCAATTAAATGGTTTTGTTTTGATAATAAAATTAAAAATAACTTTATAAAATGAAAGCCACTAAAATATGTATGTTTCCTTTAACTTTTTAAATTGGTATTAATTTAATATTTATGTGCTGTGTAAGCAAAAAACAGAGGTAAAAGAAAACCAAAAGTGGGTTTGATTGTTTTCTAGGTATTTGTTTTTTTACAGTCAAAACTGTACCAAAAAAAACAATTGCTAATAAAACAAATAGTAAAATTATGAAGTGCATTATTGTGGCTACATTGATAATAAGTGGTATAAAATGTGAGGGTTCTCTAAAGATCCCAGAGGGGTTTAAGTTTGGTGTTGCGACTGCTTCTTATCAGGTTGAAGGAGGATGGAACCAAAGTGGTAAGTAGAGTACAGTGTAATGGCCTGTTTTATTTTTGATGCCGGGTATTTTTCAGTGCGGGTTGACCCTTTTTTACATTCTGTCTTTTTTAAAGATAGAAAAATGAATCTCTTGTCAAGTTTAATTTGTCTATGTCTAAAATTAGTTTAAAAAAATGGATTGAACCACCCTGGAAAAATATGCTATTTAGTTAGGTCAGTTAGGGTGCCTCCATGGGGCAAATGCGTCAGGGTGGATAATAAAAAGACAATAAGAGTTAGAGGTGGCAACACTGATAACAAATTCACTACATACTACATAAACTCCATATCATAATTTTTGAGATAACTTTTTGACAGTTATCAGCTGTTTACCATATGAAATAGCATAGGCCAACGAAAAAAAGTTCTCTCAAAAATAATGATATAGGGTGTAGCGTTGTTTGATGGAGCAACGCCAACACAAAAATAGAGGCCACGACCCTGAAAAAATCAGCTGTTTTCCAGGGGCTGAATTTTACATTGGGTCTTATGGGAGGTCGGACGTTTTTTTATGATATTTTCAAAATGGCACTACAGATTTCCGCAAAATTTCAGTGAAATATTCTCAGACACCATCCCGATATTCCACCAAAGGTTTGTAAGGAAGCAACATGATTAATAGGTTAAAATCTTCAAGATTTAGCATTCCTTATTTTAAATTCAAATTACCCGCCATGTACCACATGCCAACTGTTATATTTGACATGTATTTGACTTTGTCATCTGTGATTGTCACATTCGCTTCTGCTTTAAACTTAATTTTTGTGTAAGCTAATGAAGCGGCTATAAAAAATTAGGGATTACTATACATTAAAAAAAAATTGTTCTGCCAGAATAAAGTAAAACCAATCTCAAAAACAGCTTTATTTAAAAAAAAATCAAATATTCATGAACCGTCATTCCAACTTCAATATTTTAAATCAATCAGCTGAGTCGTAACGTGACCATCAAAAAAAAATCAGCCCCAGATGTGACGTCATCAAGGTGGAGGATCGTGGCCTGTCCATTTTGATAGCCCTGGATGAAGATATCAAACCACGGTGGATAGAATAGACCCAACGATTATACACTAGACATGATTGCTCAGTTTGCCGAATCTGTCTGCAATCGATGTTCAAGGTCAAACTCGCTGTTACGTCACCACTTGTGCTGGGCAGAAAGCGCGCCTATCGTTATATTGGATTTTATGTGGTTTTAGAGCTCTTTTCTTTATGCAAAATTGAGGCATTGTCGAGGGCATTGTATAAATAAATTAAATTTAAATACTCAAAGTGGAAAAAAAGCTACACATAATGTAGTACCTGTACAAGGTGTCCCATAACTTAGGGGCCATAGGCCAACAGGTGATAGATGAGGTCATGTCTGATAAAAAAGTTCGTATAATGCATGGGTCAAAACTTTGTAGAGATACAGAGCATCAAAGTTGGCAATTTTTTTAACTTTTTCAAAAAACGCAGTAAAAACATGAAATTGGGTAAAGTCGTGTATCAGAACAAGAGCAATAAATTGAAATAAAGCTTATTTTGAAAAAAAATTTGTCGGTCAATTTTTTTTTTTTAAAACTATTTTTTTGGTATAAACTTTTATAAATGCCATATTAAACGCAATGTTTTTTTTATATTTTTTGTTAATAAAAACAAGCCTTTAGCGACACATAATAATAAATGAAATATTATTGATATTTAAAAAAAAAAATAAGTAGGTAAGCAAAAATTAATTTACAAAAAAATTATTATTTTTTATACATTTTTGGAGGTAATTTTGACAGCCTGTATCTTCTTTAACTTGTAACTTTATCAAAAAAAGGAGTATCAAATTTTTGATTCACAATTAGTTGAGTATTTAGCTGTCTGTGATAGATTTTCTTTTTTTTGCAAAAGCCTTTTCCCCCACTCCTCTAACAGATATGTGTTGACCCCATGTTATATAAACTTTTTTCAGGAAATAATCTCTCTCACCTCTATTACCTGCTGCACTATGGCCCCCAAGTTATGGGACACCCTGTATAATTTGTCCAATTGTTTTAAAAGTATGTAAGAAATTATTTTGCGATAATAATTTAAAAAAGGAAAAGCACAAATATTGTTCTCAACAAATAGACAAAAAACAAAGAGAAAAAAAATGCACATAATGTATAGTTTAATTATTACAACCGCTTTTTAAAGCATGTTAAGAGATTATTAATTAGATAATTAAAGAACGGAAATATAGAACATAAAAAAAGTATTTATTATTACATTTTTACAAAAAAACAGAAAAGTATAGATACATACAATAAATTAAAAATATTAATATAAATATTATTTAATTTAGAAAAAAATTCCTTTTCAATTCACAACCTTTTGTAAGGTTCTTGATAGATATTATTAAACAAGAAGCCCATTTGCTGAGAAAATCGTGGCCGTTTTTTTTTTTTACCCTGTAAACAAACGTTCTTCTCTGTCCTGAATCGAATTTTTACACACTGTTAACAAACCAAACGTGAAAAATGTTTATTCATATGTCTTTTCTAAGTAGCACTGCACTGAAACATTCCAAAAAACAGAAACTATTCAGCGAAATATCAACAAAACTCTTGAAAATACGAATAACATCATATACAACGAACACAAACAAAGGATTTAGCACCAGTGGTGACGTCACGCCGCTCTCCTCACCCCGCACAATTTGTTAACACATGTTAAATGAAACTAAGCAGCCCTTTATGTCTGAATAGACCGGTGTTCGGATCTTATATATATATGTCGAATTTTTCACGTCACTGGTGGTCCAGCTGATTTTTGTAAACAAAAATTCGATATGATATGAACAACGGAACAACTAATATTTTTTGAATATTTTGAAAACTAAGGCAATTTTTCTACAGTTTTCTAGTACATCCTTATAAAATGTAATTTTCTAGACGTATTGTCGTTAGTTTTTTTTAGCCCGCTTTATTTTTTATTACACAAAACTTAAACTACAAGTCAAACTTAATGGACTTGGGAAGTAAACAAAGATCAGCGGATTATTTTTGAAGCCCGGGTTCCCCGGGCCCCCCCATGGTTTTTATCTTATTAAAATACAACGTTATTTAAATTCAAAAAAGGCACGAATAGAGGGACACTAAAACCATTTTTTTTTACTTAAAAGCAGGCGAGAGAATATCGAGCACACATCAGAATCAGCCTTTTAAGAACAAAAAATTAAGTTTAAAATATTTTCTTTAAGGAAAAGGTGAAAATATTTGGGATCGGCTAACCCATACTCATACAGAAATGATTAAAGATCATAGCACAGGAGATGTGGCTTGTGATGTCTACCATTTGTGGAAAAGCGACGTTCAGATTCTGAAAGACATGGGTGTACAATATTATAGGTAGGCAGACGATTGAGCTCACTCTCTGCGATTTTAATACCTGGTTCATTTAATAAAATCTATGTTTGGGCAGAGAACATATAATATTTCTTCGATGGTTTGGGTAGTAACACTTTAAATTCAAACTACTACCGTAAAACGAGGTTACTTTGCGCCCCCTGGTCCTACTTTACTCCATTGCGAAAAAAAGTTCTTAGATATTCCACATTAAAAATCTGCGCATGCACCACAACGCCACCACGCGTGAATTATCCGTTGCGAATTTGACTTTTCAGACGCAGTAGCCGCTGTGTTCCGCTACAAGACGCTAGCCCTACCAAGTCCACTTCCAATCCCTGACTTCGCATGCGTAGATCTACCAATGTTATTTACCTCTTTTTTTGGTAAACTTATCACGTCCTTGCAATGCAACTATAGGTAAATTTAGTGGGAATAATGACACTGTTGTTCTGGTAAATATACGTTTTAATCCATCGGTAACGTTTCGACAATGGTTTTTGTCTTCATCAGATCCACGCTTCCACGGATTGAAAGTGGACTTGGTAGCGCTAGCGTCTTGTTGTTCCGCTTAGTCGTCTCCATAGAGAAAATAATAAAGTCGTCTCGAGTTAATTAGATAGTTTAAGTTGTGCTACGTATTTTTACGTAAGCATGAGATTTGACAGTTACGCAAGCGCACTTCGTCCACCGTCGTCAAGGTCACGTTAGGAGCTTACGTATTTACGTTAGCTTACGGCAGTCTGCGGGCACCTTAACGTTACCAAAGAATAGAATTGGTTGATTGACCGATCGAAAAATGAGGCCTAGACGATACTTTCCGCTTCCAGTACAAACGATTCTTTGCAAATATATTCCTACTGTAGTTGAAAAGACAAAAAACAAAATTGTAACATCAAAAAAACACAGTGCCAAATTCCATATTCTCTGCTATTAGTAGACTTGTTATGGTAACGTAAAAACATTCAACTTAAACTCAAATTTGGAACAAAACGTAGAGCGCTTAACGTGCAGTTTTACGTAACTTAAACTATCTAATACCAGAGTTCCTTTAAAATTTGACCTCGAAAAATTTGGTGTCTAGTGCAGTTATCGATTTCTATGCAATAAAAACTTTAAAAACCGATATTTTTAAATTTTTTATTCACCATTTTGAATGTTTGGGGAAAAGCTAACTAAATATTGGGTGTAGTTTGCGCCAACATATAAAACACCAATGTTTTTTTTCATATTTTATAAAGTGGGGCAAAGTAACCTCGGACTATGGGAAACTTTGCTCCACTTTTCAAGTTAAAAAATATTTATAATACTAAGTATTTTGTAATAAACATGTCCTTTGTTAATTACCTATACCATGTGTTTTTCATTAAAACCAAAAAAACATTTTTTATGGTATAATTTTTGGTTATTTCTTTGAATTTTTCAAATGAACTCAAAAAAGTGGAGCAAAGTAACCTCGTTTTACGGCACTGGCGTATATAGAAAAAATTTTCGGGGTGGGCCCGAGACAGTTTTGGGGGGGAGGGGCGAGACCCCATGAGGCCGTATTTTAGTTTTTATTCATAAAATATATGGAAAATATCTAAAAAAATATTAGCTTCGGGGGGGGGGGGGGGGCAGGCCCCCCCCATATATACGCCACTGTTTTACGGTATTTGGAAACATTACATTGTGTCATTTTCTGTGAACTTAGTTCTGGCTTGCGAAGGTTTAAAGTAGTGCATAAAATTGCAATTGACTCGACTCGGCTTTACCTAATCTGCCGTGAGACAAGCTACGGGACCTATAACTTGACCTTTATGGTAGTACTCTGATAAAAATTATAATAATACATAGTGGGCTGTGGGACGTTGTAGCAATTAGAAGCGCAATGGAAGCGAAAATACAAATTTTATGATTGGACCTCTGAAAAGGGTGCGCATCGAGGGGTCATCGGCACCCTAAAATTTTGTACAGCGTCCAACAGGACTTGGGTCCTGACGTGTACTGTTGGGTCCTGTTGAGTACTGTCGTGTACTGTCGAGTACTGTTGGGTACTGTCGTGTATTGTCGAGTACTGTTGGGTCCTGTCGGTGTACTGTTGGGTACTGTCGTGTACTGTCGAGTACTGTTGGGTCCTGTCGGTGTACTGTTGAGTACTGTCGTCGTGCCTTGGGGGGGGTTCGACAGGGACAAAACGCGCCCTCAAAAAACATGCGACCAAAAAAAAAAAAAAAAAAAAAAAAAGGTCATCATCTTTGGGGACCCGCGCCGCGCTTAGCGCACACTCAAAAAACTTGCGACCAAATAAAAAAAAAATGGTCATCCTGTCTTTTTGCATCTACGCCACTGTTTCGGGTAAGAGAGTTGTGTCGAGTACTGTTGGATTCTATCGTGTGCTGTTGAGTACTGTTACGTACTGTCGTGTACTGTTGGCTACTGTCGTGTACTGTCGAGTACTGTTGGGTCCTGTCGTGTACTGTCGAGTACTGTTGGGTACTGTCGTGTACTGTCGGGTACTGTTGGGTCCTGTCGTGTACTGTTGGGTACTGTCGTGTACTGTCGGGTACTGTTGGGTCCTGTCGTGTACTGTCGAGTACTGTTGGGTACTGTCGTGTACTGTCGAGTACTGTTGGGTACTGTCGTGTACTGTCGAGTACTGTTGCGTCCTGTCGTGGTACTGTCGAGTACTGTTGAGTACTGTCGTGTACTGTCGAGTACTGTTGGATCCTGTCGTGGTACTGTCGGGTACTGTTGTGAAATTTGTACAGTACTGTTGAAAGCTGATGACCCCTCGGTGCGCATACAATTTTTTAGCTCACACATATACTATACTATAGTAGTGTGAGCTATGGTGATCCTAATTTTTTCGAGAAAAAAAAAGTTGCTCCGATTTAAAAATTTTTTATATATCTTTGCTTTTCAGATGATTTTGAAACTCTTTTGTTGCGCCGTCTGTCTGTCTGTCTGTATGTCTCTCTGTAACGACCAACGCGCATAACTCAAAAACCGCCTGGCCGATTTTAATTAAATTTGGTACCTAGGCTGGGTCTTGGGTCGAGATGGTCCCATTTAAAAATGAACAAAATCCACCAAACACAAACCAAATAAAAGGGTGGGGGTAGATTTCAAAATTAGAGTTTATGTGAAAATATGGCGTGTGTGATATCAAACGAAAGGTAATTAAGTCTGCAAATAAACAAAATACATTTTAATTTATTTAAAAAAAAGGGTGGGGGTATATTTTAAAAATTAGAGTTTAAGTGAAAATATGGCGTGTGTGATATCAAACGAAAGGTAATTGAGTCCTGTCGAGTACTGTTGGGTACTGTCGTGTACTGTCGGGTACTGTTGGGTCCTGTCGTGTACTGTTGGGTACTGTCGTGTACTGTCGGGTACTGTTGGGTCCTGTCGTGTACTGTCGAGTACTGTTGGGTACTGTCGTGTACTGTCGAGTACTGTTGGGTACTGTCGTGTACTGTCGAGTACTGTTGCGTCCTGTCGTGGTACTGTCGAGTACTGTTGAGTACTGTCGTGTACTGTCGAGTACTGTTGGATCCTGTCGTGGTACTGTCGGGTACTGTTGTGAAATTTGTACAGTACTGTTGAAAGCTGATGACCCCTCGGTGCGCATACAATTTTTTAGCTCACACATATACTATACTATAGTAGTGTGAGCTATGGTGATCCTAATTTTTTCGAGAAAAAAAAAGTTGCTCCGATTTAAAAAATTTTTATATATCTTTGCTTTTCAGATGATTTTGAAACTCTTTTGTTGCGCCGTCTGTCTGTCTGTCTGTATGTCTCTCTGTAACGACCAACGCGCATAACTCAAAAACCGCCTGGCCGATTTTAATTAAATTTGGTACCTAGGCTGGGTCTTGGGTCGAGATGGTCCCATTTAAAAATGAACAAAATCCACCAAACACAAACCAAATAAAAGGGTGGGGGTAGATTTCAAAATTAGAGTTTATGTGAAAATATGGCGTGTGTGATATCAAACGAAAGGTAATTAAGTCTGCAAATAAACAAAATACATTTTAATTTATTTAAAAAAAAGGGTGGGGGTATATTTTAAAAATTAGAGTTTAAGTGAAAATATGGCGTGTGTGATATCAAACGAAAGGTAATTGAGTCCGGAGTTTAACAAAATACATTTTAGTTTTTGTTTTTTTAAGGGTGGGGGTAGATTTCAAAAATTTGAGTTTAAGTCAAAACATGGCTTGTGTGGTATCAAACAAAAGGTAATTTAGTCTGGAGTTGAATAAAATATATTTCAGTTTTTAGTTATATTAGCTCACACGTACACTATAACTATAGTACCTAGTGTGAGCTTAGGGGCCCATATATCGGCAGAGTATTTTTCAGATGGGATAATCCCACCTGGTGCTATATCGTTCGAAAGCTTATGAAAAGAGGAAAACCACGGTATAATTTTTTTGACATACGTCAATTAAAGTGTCAAAAACTAAATATGTATTTTTGTTTTTTTTTTAAAACAAAAAATTTTAAATATTATCTTTGACATTTTAATTGACGTATGTGAAAAAAATATACCATTGTTTCTCTTTTTCGATAAGCTATCAAATATGGTACTACAAGTAAAAAATTGAAAAAATCATTTTTTGACATTTGGTTTGACATATGGCACAAAAATTTACTTTTGTTTTTCTTTTTTAATAAGCTTTCGAACGAGGTACCACAAGTGGGGTTATCCCATCTGAAAAGAAAAAGTTGTATATGAGTAGACCCCCTGTCGGTTCATATGAAAAAAATTTTACGGTAGAAAAAAAGCTCGTAAAAAGCTTAGTTGACATGTTTTTGTTTTTCATCAAAAAGAACCAAATATTAATCCGTTAGAGGCAGTATTCCATCTAAAGTCGCCACCCTGTTTAATAAAATTAGCCTTAAGCATTGAGTTGTATAAAGCCTATAGAAGTCAATGGTCTTAAGCAGAGAACATAAGTTATTTCTTCGATGGTTGAACATATAAACATAAAAAACAAAAAAAAAATCAAGACAAAAAATGTTATTAGATTTTGTTACATTTCTTTTCCATGTAAAACTATAGAACCTTTTCATTGTTTTTAGGGCTTGAAAAAGGATTAATTAAATCCGAAACGTTGCCAAAGGTACCTTAGTTTCTTTTTGGTCTGTCCTCTACCCACGAATACCTACCTGATTCTATAATAGGACACAAAATGCACACAAAGAATTTTAAAGTATTTACAATTGTGAATAATATTGATGGAAACCGAGGCAATTTTTATGGATTACTCTATATTTTAATTATTATCTCATTTAGAACTTTTGTAGATTTTCTTTGTCCTGGTCCAGGATTCTTCCAGGTGGATTTGCGAATAAAATAAACCAGAGGGGAGTAAAGTTCTACAATGATTTAATAGACGAGCTTATCAAAAATGGAATTGAACCTATGGTAAATAATAAACAGGGTAGAAACAAAATTTCCAACTTTTAACTCATTATCTTTATTTTAAAGACGACGTTTGGGTTAGTAAGTATCTATCTCTTGCATTGTAAACTCACACATAATTTTTTTTCTTAGCTTTTTTGTGAACGCGACAAAAAAGCACTCAAAAGGCACACACACGTGAACTAAGAAATTAATTGAATTCCACTACAAGTCTTTTAATAGTTGGTGTTTTGTTTAGTTTCTATTCTTTTCGAAAAATTATCATTTAAACCTAGATTAAATTTATTCGTTTCTGTTAATAGGTAGTAGCATGGAATTCGATAGTAGTAGGTATATTGTTATTTATACTTGATGTGTAAAAAAAAATATTTAGAAAATTTGTGTCGTCCGTTACAAAAAAAACAGGCATTAAAAAAAATTGATAATTATTTTATTGACATTGTCTCTTTACAAAAAATGATTAACGGTGCAACAAAAAAGTTATTATATAAATTTTTTAAACGTATTAAAAAATATTTTTTTAATAAATATTTTATTCAAACGTGAAATTCAGTACCCGTGAATTTAAAAATCAAACAAGTTTCGTGGCTAATCGGATAAAAAGGAATTTTTGTTTCTTTCATATTTTTCCGTGGATAGCTTGAAAACTTAACCTTAAAATAACAAAGTTTTTTTTTACTTGAAAACAACCTCATACCATGTAATATTTATTTTGTTAAATCTACATGCTTAAAGATAACTTAAAAACAAGGAGAAATCAAGCTATAAAAATGTACTTTTTGCTGAAGTTTCTGGTGCTGTGTATATAACGTGTTTTTTACCCTCGTTATTTTCATGTACCAAATTCACACTTGAAAAGTCCTCCAAAACATGTTCTAAAACGCCACTAGATTAAGACTGCTCAAACCTACTAACTTTCTGTGTCTTTTTTGGTCACGTTTTTTCAATAACATTTTTTTAACTTAAAAGAGACGCGAAAGGAAGTTATAAAAGTTCACTAGTTTAAGACTACAACACTTCAAGACAATTTTAAAGATGGCGCTCAAGGCAAGACAAAATATCTATATAGCTATCTATATACGTTATGTTTTTTTTTAAAGCTAAACAAGATTTTTTAACAGTAAACACTTTCACAAAATATTAATGTGTCTTTATCAGGTTAATAACAGATGCGTCGTGATCGTGAAGAATCAGGGATCAGTTCCTTAAAAGGTTTTTGGAGTTTAGAGGCCAAAGCACTGCCTGATAGATTTCGTCAAAGTGAAAAATCCCGACAATAGGTGGCGCTGCTGCTAGTAAAATCTCAAAAATATTCAGTAGAAAAGCCATTTAAGTCGCGTTTTAAAATTCGTGTAGAAAAGGCGAGAATCTAATGTGATTTTAACGTAAAAACCACTTGAAACTAACGTAAAAACATTGCGTTTTAATTTTATAAGGGCGTTATTACAACGCAGTTTTTAGCAAGGTTATTTTTTATAACGTTAATGAATGACCTATTAAGCTTGTCTTCATATATGAAATAAACGTTTTTTTCTAGCAGCTTTTAAAATCAACGTTTTTTTTTCTCACGCCTTTTTTACGTGTTAAACACGTGATTGTGCTATGTGGGAGTGTCGCATTGACCAAGCAGTGTTCTGAGGAGTCCCATAAGGACGAAACAGTTAACTGTCAACACTTATTAGGTGTCCATTAGATCTTGGATCGGGAGGTTAAGCTTTCAAGCTACCCACGGAAAAATATAAGAGAAATAAACCGTCCTTTTTATCCGATTACCCATGAAACTTGTTTAAATATTTTATTGTTTACATTGTCTCAAAAAATAATTTACGGTGCAACAAAAAAGTTATTACATAAATTTTTTATTAGATAAAACCAAAACTCACACTGATTAAGATATAAAATGTTCTTAGCTCACACCAGTGGCGTATCTAGAAAAAAGTTTCGGGGGGGGCCCGAGACAGTTTCGGAGGGGGGCGAAACCTCATAAGGCCGTATTTTATGCTATTTTATGTTTGTATTCATGAAATATGTGGAAAATATCTAAAAAAATGTTAGCTTCGGGAGGGGAGGTCCGGACCCCTCAGCCCCCCCTTATATACGCCACTGGCTCACACTATACTATACTGTTATTACACATACAGAGTGATTGGTTATAATGACCTTTATCAGGGATTAATGTTACTCAACTAAAGCAACCTTTACAGGTAGCGAAGCCTGACTTTGATTTTCTATTTTTGGGTTATAATTCTTAGCATGTTTTGCTGGGTTTCGCATTGGCGGCTTGTACAGTCGGGGACTTTTTAAATGGCCGTTTTATTTTTTTCTGTCAAAATTATTCAATTAAAGAAATTAAAAACAATAAATTTTTAAATACGAATGTATACAGACAGTGGTAAAGTTCACAATTTTTTTGGTTTGGTTTAAATTGCTTTTCCGAATTTCAAATAGGAATTTTTTTTATTTTCCAGAGCGGCAATTTAATAAGTCCCCGACTGTACCTATTTTAAAAATTTGCTTTAACACTGTCTAAAGATCTATTTAATAATAATAGAGTTAATACAAAAGTAAAGATATCTGACATTGAAAATTATGCAACTTTTGTATTGAATTTTTTTTCGCGTGAGACTGTAATATATTGTATAAACTTTTTGATAGCGTGTAGGACTCAAAATTACCTACATAAAGCTATAATTTTTTAAGGTAACTCTGTATCATTGGGACCTCCCTCAACCGATTCAAGAATTGGGAGGTTGGACAAATTACATCACAGCTGACTATTTTGCGGATTTTGCAAGGATTGCTTATAGCCTGTTTGGGGACAGGTAAGAAAAAGATAAAAAAAGTGGCACCTAGACAGGAAGTTTTATCAAAAAATAAAATACACTAGAGTTGTCTTTTGGACATTTTTGCCTTTTGCAGTATTCGCGATAATTTTTGGTAAAAAATAGTGGTAAGAAAGTATAAAAGGCAACTTCATAGGGGTATAGTCAACCACGGACACCGGTGTTTCGGAAAAAGGCATTTCCATCCTCAGCGTGGCTTGCCTGACACAAAGTAGAACAAACTGTCTACAAGATACAAGGTAAATCAAAAAGAATGGAAAAATAGGTGAACCCTATTTTTCATTCTACGAGTGAACGACAGCGAACCAAGGAAACTAAGTCCATGGTGGGACGAAGACGTCCACCGGTCTATAAGGTAGAAAGACTTATCGTCACAGTTCAACCAGACCATGCTATCACCGTCTCCACGGTATCGGTTCCGGAACCGAAAACAATGATAAGCAAGTATAAAAGGCAACTTCATGGGGGTATAGTCAACCACGGACACCGGTGTTTCGGAAAAAGGCATTTCCATCCTCAGCGTGGCTTGCCTGACTCAAAGTAGAACAAACTGTCTACAAGATACAAGGTAGATCAAAAAGAATGGAAAAATAGGTGAACCCTATTTTTCATTCTACGAGTGAACGACAGCGAACCAAGGGAACTAAATCCATGATGGGACGAAAACGTCCACCGGTCTATAAGGTAGAAAGACTTATCGTCACAGTTCAACCAGACCATGCTATCACCGTCTCCATGGTATCGGTTCCGGAACCGAAAACAATAAGTTAAGCAAGTATAAAAGGCAACTTCATAGGGGTATAGTCAACCACAGACACCGGCGTTTCGGAAAAAGGCATTTCCATCCTCAGCGTGGCTTGCCTGACACAAAGTAGAACAAACTGTCTACAAGATACAAGGTAGATCAAAAAGAATGGAAAAATAGGTGAACCCTATTTTTCATTCTACGAGTGAACGACGGCGAACCAAGGAAACTAAGTCCATGGTGGGACGAAAACGTCCACCGGTCTATAAGGTAGAAAGACTTATCGTCACAGTTCAATGCTATCAGCGTCTCCACGGTATCGGTTCCGGAACCGAAAACAATGAGTTAAGCAAGTATAAAAGGCAACTTCATAGGGGTATAGTCAACCACGGACACCGCTGTTTCGGAAAAAGGCATTTCCATCCTCAGCGTGGCTTGCCTGACACAAAGTAGAACAAACTGTCTACAAGATACAAGGTAGATCAAAAAGAATGGAAAAATAGGTGAACCCTATTTTTCATTCTACGAGTGAACGACAGCGAACCAAGGAAACTAAGTCCATGGTGGGACGAAAACGTCCACCGGTCTATAAGGTAGAAAGACTTGGAGACGGTGATAGCATGGTCTGGTTGAACTGTGACGATAAGTCTTTATACCTTATAGACCGGTGGACGTTTTCGTCCCACCATGGACTTAGTTTCCTTGGTTCGCTGTCGTTCACTCGTAGAATGAAAAATAGGGTTCACCTATTTTTCCATTCTTTTTGATTTAAAAAATAGTGGTGCCTGTGGTTTCATTCCCTCAGTGGTAGTTCGTAATTTGAATTAAAATAATCTAATTGCGTCAGGAATTAAATAAATTTACCCGGTATCTGTTAGTCTTCTTTTGAAGAGGGTTTGACAATTTTAAAACATATCCTACATCTAAACCTTGAGTCTTAATCTTAAAAAAAAACTAATTTTAGGCCATTTTCATGTTATCAAGACACCCTTCCCAACATAAATAATATTACAATACACAAAACTGCAGCAAACCTTGCAATTGTGATCAAAATATATCTAAAGTTAACCACATCAAATATTTAGGTATTAACATTAACTCTCATCTCAAATGGTAAAAACACATAGAAATAACATGTAAAATACTAAGAGGTCTAATATTTAAATTAAGATTAATCTCAAAAATAGTCAACATAAAGCTAGCAATATTTTATTTCTCGTTAGTCCAGTCCATAGAGAAAATAATAAAAGAGTGCTTAATTCTATGGTTCAAAAGCGGCAACAAGTTTACGCTAGCGCCACCCTTGGCTACTGGAAGAATTAAGAATGCGCGGGCGGGCTCGGCGGGCTTTTTAAAAAGATTTTTTTCTTAGTAAAGCTGCTATTTTTGAGGTCATGCTAATTTCATGTATACGAAAAGAATTTGGATATCAAAAATATATTAATTTTAGTCATGTCAACCTGTAAGATATCCAAACTTTTTCCGCATACGTAAAAATTTGCATGACCTCGAAAATGTAATACTTAAATAAAAAACAATGTTTTATAAAAAATGTAATATTTATTTTTTAAAAAATGAGAACTGTTTTAGAAAAATCTAAAAATATTTAACAAATATAATGTTTTTTCTTAAATGTATAAACTAAGTATTTATATTACAAAAAACTGTGGATTTTTAGAAAACTTAAAAATAGTTAAACATGTACCACCTAATAATCCTTAATAAAACCAATATTTAAAAAAATAAGAACACACTTTTACAGTCTTCAATTTTCTAATTCAATTGCTCAAATGTTGTAATGTAATTTTCATATATTCTTCACAAAATCCATTTTTTAGTTTTTTAATAATAAAGGTGGCCACATCATGATGTTATCCCATTGTTGATTGTTGCATTGGATGACTAAAAACCAAAAAAAAACTGCCAAGGGACTCATAACATGGGCGCACCCAGGGGGGGGCGGGGCCCGGGCCCCCCCCAAGCCTTAGATTTTTAATATATTTTCTACATATTTGATGATAAAACATGAAAAATACCGTAAAATTTGACAGCAGGAGGCTCCGGGCCCCCCCCAACCCCAAGCAGTGGCGTAGTTGCGAAAAGACATGATGACCTTTGTTTTTTTTTTTTTTTTTTTTGGTCGCAGGATTTTTGAGGGCGCCCTTTGTACCTGGCGGCCTCCCCCACACATGATGACCTTTTTTTTTTGGTCGCAAGTTTTTTGAGGGCGCGCTTTGTAGCTGTCGGGCCCCCCCAAGACACATTCCTGGGTGCGCCACTGCTCATAATAGTAGGTATTTTATACAGGTGTTAATAAAGTATGCAGCCAAAGTTCAGAGGATTATCTTGAGTGATTTTAAGAAAAAAAACTTTGTATAACCATGCTTAGTTTTTGAGATATGGGTTATTAAAATATTAGTTTTTTGTTTGCTTTTTATTTATAACTTGTGCAGTTTTTGAGATATTTAGCTCAAGGAACATGTATTTTGTTACAAGGCATACATCATTAAGCATGTCAAATATTAGGAAAAAACTACAGGGTGATAATTTTTCCGCGGTTATGCCCCCTTTTTTTTCCCCAGAACTGGCAGATTCAAAAATGTAAAATGAATTCCTTATTTTATTCAGAAATTTTTTGATCTGCAATATTTTTATCTCTAAACATTTTTCAGAAAAAAAAACAAAATAAAATAACTTGTATCTTCAATTGCTATTTAGAAATTACATAAAACTCGCATAAAACTAAAATAATGCAGGGTACAAATTTTCCTTTTTTGTCTTTTCTTGGAAACAGTTAGAGTTATAAAAAATTGCAGTAGTTTCTGAGTAAAACAAAGAATCTATTTGAATCTACCATTGGCTTACTGCAAAAAAGTTCTGGGGGAAAAGGGGGCATGACTCCTGAAAAAATATCACCCTGTAGTTTTTTCCTGATATGTGGCAAGCTTAATCATGTATGCCTTGCAGCTAAACACACGTTCCAAATTTGAGCAAAACATCGCAAAAGCATTTGTGGAACCATGTTTATTTAGTTTTTTTCTGAAAATCCCTAAAAAAATTAATTTTGCTTTCTAATTTCTTTTCTGAACAGGGGCGTCGCTAAGGGGGGATTGGAGGGAGTCCCTCTCCAAAATATTAAATTTTAGCAAAAGTAGAAAATCACAAATAAAATTTTAGGTAGAAAGATTTTTGGAGGCAAAATAAAAAAAAAATTGAGTGATGACCCTTTTTTCTGTTATTAACTTTTTCTCTGTAAAACCAAAAAAAATTGAGTAAACAGTTTTTGGACAAAAACTAAAAAAATACTCTGCCAATATATGGGCCCCTAAGCTCACACTTGGTATTATAGTTATAGTGTACGTGTGAGCTAATATAACTAAAAACAAATATATTTTATTCAACTCCGGACTAAATTACCTTTTGTTTGATACCACACAAGCCATGTTTTGACTTAAACTAAAATTTTTGAAATCTAGTCAATTCTCACTTATGGTATCATTGGGTGAATTCGGTTCAGTTCGGTTCTATTATAATAATTTACAACCTCTTTTTTCATTTCAAAAATATGCCCTAAAAATAATTTTTCGAAAAAACTTCAGATATTCTTAAAATGCTCTATTTAAAAATAACAATATTTTACCTTTCACCTACTTTTTTTTTTAAAGTTGCACCAAGATACTTTAAAACAAACATAATAGTTATTTACCTAACAAATGCGGAAAGTAATACTTTTAAGACCGTCTTAACATTATTGCATAGACCAAAACTAACATAAAAATATAAACTGATAAAGATAGCAAACAATTTGTTTTAGAGTAAAAAAATGGATCACTATTAACGAACCATATAGTATTTGTGGTACGGTCTACGAAGAGCACAACGGGGCACCAGATGCCTTTTCCCCTGGCATTGGACTTTACATTTGTGGAAAGGCTATTTTGTTGGCTCATGCCAAAGCGTATAGGATTTATGATGAGGATTTTAGAAGCAGTCAAGGAGGTAGGAATAAAATTGTTTTTTCTAACCGTTGGAAGGGCGCTAAGCTCAAAAGACTGTTTTAAGCAAAATAGGTACCACCCTCAAACTATGACATTTACACACTGGAACACAGAACATTTTTTGTGTTCCGATACAGATCACTTAGGTACCTATGTATACAGGGTGTCCCAAATTGGGCACTTTTAGGGGGTTTAAGGTACTTCTAGGGGAGACAGAGAAAAACTGACCACGCATTGCGAGGCTCAAATTTCAAGAGAAGACTTATAGTGAAAACCGCATTTTGAAATATCGTCTCGTCTTTGAGCTACGGGGGCTTTTTGAAGGGGTTCGGTTCGGTTCGGTTTGATTTATAGTAAATTGCAGTTTTATAGACTTTGTCACGAGGAATTCACCCGCTAAATTAAATTTTAACTGTCACTTTTAGTTTTTGAGATATGGCATAAAGTTTTATTTCTAGTGCGCTGTGATTTCCTGCTGAGGCAGGTAAAGGCAGTATTTTTATTATTTTACACAGTCACAAATATAGTAAGGCTGGTTTGGAAAAATTATAATTCAGGTGACGGCCCTCAAAGCCTAGTTATAAAAAGTAAAAAAAAATTATACATATTTCAAAATAAAATTAAAACGCTTTTGTGCAAAATAATTTCATACCAAAGCGTAATGTCAAATTGTTTAAACAATTGAAAACAATGACAAAACGCCAAGACGCAAGGCCAACTTGATTTGCATAGTATAAGACAACAAAACTATAGGAGCATTGAAGTAGCATTTGACCGCATGGCTTTCACGTCAATGGCGCATGACGTCATTCAACGCACACTAGACAAAAATAAAAAACTTTAATTATCTCCGAAACCGCTCAATCAAACTATGACACATGATACATCATTTTGAAACGAATTCAATGGCGAATTCAAAAATTGATTAAAATATAGGCCATTCCATAAGAAAAAATGCAACTTTATGTCATATCTCAAAAACTAAAAGTGACAGGTAAAATATAATTTAGCGGGTGAATTCCTTGTGACAAAGTCTATAAAATTGCAATTTACTCTAAATCAATATTTCCAATAATAACGAAGTTATAGACCCCCCTCCAAAATGCAGACTTTTCAAAAAGCCCTCGTAGCTCAAAGACGAGACGATATTTCAAAATGCGGTTTTCACTATAAGTCTTCTCTTAAAATTTGAGCCTCGTAATGCGTGGTCAGTTTTTCTCTATCTCCCCTAGAAGTACCTTAAACCCCCTAAAAGTGTGGGCACTTGAGACACCCTGTACACAGGGGCGGATCTAGGAATTTCATTTGGGGCGGGGAAATTTTTTGCGTTTTGCATAGTGATCAGGGGTAATGGGTCAATTCGCCGCCGCCTACTCACCACGCCAACCTTCACCCAGGACAAATCGTGCCGGCGGCGATCCGATTCGCCGCCGGGTTAACTCACTGTCGACCCGATTTGCCGCCGGGCCAACTCGCCGCCGGCCGCCGTAATTTATTATTTATTTTATCAAAAAAAAAATCAAAATAACGGATCAAAAATGGCTTTTTTGACTTTCTTATTTATGGATTTATATACATGTATTAAATTTAAAAGTTTGGGATGTCACTGATTTCGATTTTTGACTTAAATATCATTAAAATGGAGGGTTCAAAATGGCGAATTTTTTCATTTAGAAACCGATATGTATTAAATATGGCACTTTGGGTTTTGTAAGGCCGCTGAATTTGATAACTCAATTAAATTTAAAAAAAATTTAAATGGCGGAAAGCTATTTATGAGCCGACATGTATTAATTTTGAAATTTTGGGGTGACTATTATGATTTTACGATTTAGTACATATCGGTTTATAAATGGAAAAGTCCACCATTTTGAAACCGCCAATTTGATTTTCCAAATATTTAATTCAAAAATTATAATCCCGACCTTCAAAGTTTCAAATTTAAATTAAATACATATCTGTTAATAAAAGGAAAGTTCGTCATATTGGATCGCCATTTTGACTTTTTGAAAGCAAAACTCATTAAAAGTAACCTTAGACATCCTAAGGTTTCCAAACTAATTATGACGTCACGAGTAACAAAACAGTGTAACCAGCCTAGCAGACGTTGTTGCTGAAATATTTTGAGGTTAAGATCGTTTTTTTTGTTTTTGTTTTCAAAATGTTTGATTTTAATATATATATTAACAACGAATTATATTTGGTAACGGTAGAAAATGAAGCACATCCCTTGAAGTTGGTACTATATCAATTCAACTGCAACTAGTCTTAAAATGTACGGCCTTTGGTGTTCTGTGGTAGTGCGGCCTTACCACAGAATACCAAAGGAGCACCCTGTTTCCACCCCGATTCAAAAAACGCATCAGGTAACGCTGCATTTAAAACTGGTGAAAATCCATGGTTTGTGATACGTTTTTTGAATCGGGGTGGGCATGCATTGGTGGAAACAATAAATTATTTTCTGCATTTCGGAAGTTGCTGGTAAAAACAAAAACAAACAATTGGAAATGTCATCCACAGCTGACTGTATGACGTCATACAGCGGTTACTCCGAGTAACCGTGACGTCATTTCGAGTAACTTAAATGAGTGACTAGTAACCTCGAGGAAAAAGGCTTAATGCTGCGTCGATTCTAGGTACTATTCCGCAAGAATCCGGTCTGGAAGAATTTTTTTATTTATAGAGTCCTTTTTATTTATTTATTTGATTTTTTTAAACATTTTTATTATTTTAGTTATTTTTACAAATTTTATTTAATGTTCTATTAATTTTATACACAAATATATATTGTATATACCTAAAAACAAAAAAAAAAGAAAATGAGATAAACTAACTAAATACCATCGGATTTGTGCAGGAAAAATTGGTTTTACCATGGATTCCATGTGGGCTGAACCGAAAACAAACTCTTCTGAGGACCGTGAGGCAGCAGAAAGGGAAATGCAAATGTATGTAAGTACAGCGCGTAGCGTGGTTCAAAGGGTGGAGGGGGCAGAGGATTAAAAGGGCGCCAATTTTTTTTTACGTAGAAATAAGTATAAAATTAAAATAGCTTCCTAAATTTTTTTATTATTATTAATTAAATTGCTTAATTCATATGATGTCGAATTTAAATGGCACCCTACCGATACCCTAGTGGGTTAATATTTTGTTTTTTGGAAAAAAAACAAAAACGCTTTACACCTAGTACTTTTTGGAAAAAATCGAACCGAAGAAATTTTTTTGTAGATATAGGCGCAAAAAAATTGCGCCGCTGGCGAAAATTTTTTAAAAATCAAGTACTTTTTGGAAAAAATGGTGCCAAAGAAGAAAATTTTTAATAAGAACGAAAACAAACATTTTAGAAAAATAAAATTATTGAACAAAATAATTTTTTTTTAAAATTAAGTATCTGAACAAAAATGGCACCGCAATAGAAAACTTAGATTTAACGAAAACAAGGGCGTCGCAGATGAAAATTTTAGAAACATTATCTTTTTTAGAAAAAATGGCGCCAGAAAAAATTTGTTGGTAAGAACCAAGAAAAATTACAAGCAAAAATTTTTGGGTCTATTTTATTTTTAATTCTTCATTTGGGCGCCCCGGGCGCTTGTCGCCCTAGGAATTACAAGTGCACTGAGTTTGTTTGGTTTTGTCTTTCTTACCGCGATGCATGATGTGAGCTTTGAACGGCAAACTTTATTTTTCTCGTAGCAAGCAAAAAGGTCTTCCGATTTTACGAACGGGGGCGCCGGAAAAATTGTATAATTTCCACACTGCCTGAAAAGATGCGTAATATGGCTTAACTATCTAAATAATAAGTTGCTTAAGGTATTATATTTTTACGGTTGTATACCAATTTGTAGTTTTTACAACTTAATAAAGCTTAGAGTGCCCATGGGGCGCCAGGATCCTTGAGGCGGGGGGGGGGGGGGGGGTCGAGGAACGCCCCGCGCCCCCTCTCCCACGCTACGCCGCTGATGAGGAGCTTAGCAAAACCAAAATGTAAGAATTTTTTAAATCGGTGCTGCCATCTGAGAATGCACACATTAGGTTTTCATTTGAAATGAAATACACCCCAATCCTATATATCATAGTTTTGGTCCGATTCGCCTAAAAAGTCCGATTTCCCACATGCTACGGTACAAAGAAAGGTCCTTCGAAAGATATTAACAGCAGTTTTTATACTAAAAAAGTCTGTTCATAAATGAAATTTTGAATTTCCCGGTTCATTTGATTAATTTTAGCAGCGTTCGGTATTTGCATCTCAGACGAGACGGATTTTTGGTGACGTGATTACAGATTAGTCTGAGCGAATTGGAATTAATTTTTATAAATGGTTATAACCTTAAATATAACCAAAAATATTATGTACATATTGCAACTCACGCCCAGCTATAATTTTGACAAAATTTTCCTGTGATGTCGAAAATTTATATAATTTGTTGTCCTCAACATCAAATTAAGCGATTTCAATCTTTTTACATAAAAAAATTATTTTTGTAAACAAAACAAATACACAACATATGTCACAATCTCAGATTAATCTGTTTCGTCGATCAAAATGTACGGAGCAACCAGATTTACGTCCGACTAGTCTGAGCAGAATTACCGAACGATTCAGATCTACCTCCCCTAGATCTAGATGAAATTAACGAACGATTTCGATCAAAAAGATTAATCCGACGTAAATACCGAACGCAGCTTTTGTTTCTTGCTAAGTTTGACATTCTTGCGCTTACATTTGGCTTTTGTTTTAACAAATGACATTGAGCGCAATTTCCGTTTACCCTGTTGGAGTGGGATACATTTGCTTAGAATCCCTGCAAAAGAACGGCACATGTGTGTACAGCTCCTGAAAATTCACGAGTCGCCGCCTTTGGCAATTTATAGTTTGGTATAGTACAGTTATCGTTTTTTTACCTTCCTAGCCATCATTTAGCATTGTTGATAAGCTTTACAAAGAGGTGCCACAAGTAAGGTAAGGTAATTCTACTCAAGATCTACAAGTCAGTGGGGGTGGGGCTTTAGGGGTAGGTCGTTTCAATCCCCCATTTGTAATTTATGCTGAACAATTAATTTGTTTTGTAAAATTGATTTTTAGCTATTTTTTTTTATTTGAAGGGTACTTTTTCAATTTAACCATAAAACTTTTATGATTGTCGTTTAGCATTTTAGCTCACACATATACTATACTATAGTAGTGTGAGCTATGGTGATCCTAATTTTTTCGAGAAAAAAAAAGTTGCTCCGATTTCAAATTTTTTTTTATATCTGCGTTTCAGATGATTTTGAAACTTTTTTGTTGCGCCGTCTGTCTGTCTGTATGTCTGTATGTCTGTCTGTAACGACCAACGCGCATAATTCAAAAATAGCTTGGCCGATTTTAATGAAATTTGGTACCTAGGCTGGGTCTTGGGTCGAGATGGTCCCATTTAAAAATGAACAAAATCCACCGAACACAAACCAAAGAAAAGGGTGGGGGTAGATTTCAAAATTAGAGTTTATGTGAAAATATGGCGTGTGTGATATCAAACGAAAGGTAATTGAGTCTGCAGTTAAACAAAATACATTTTAATTTATTTAAAAAAAAGGGTGGGGGTGTATTTTAAAAATTAAAGTTTAAGTAAAAATATGGCGTGTGTGATGTCAAACGAAAGGTAATTGAGTCCGGAGTTTAACAAAATACATTTAAGTTTTTGTTATTGCCATTTAAGATTTTGAAGTAAGTGGGGATGGCGCCTAAGGTTCATGTGGGTTCGGGGTGGTTTGAAAAATACGTCATTTTTATTCCCCCTTGATTTTACAGAAGAATTTTTTTGCAATCTTTTTTGATTTAAGAACTATAGCTATTATAATTTTTCAGTGCCTGTATAACAAAGTATAAAAGACAACTTCATAGGCGTATAGTCAACCACGGACACCGGTGTTTCGGAAAAAAAAACATTTCCATCCTCAGCGTGGCTTGCCTGACACAAGGTAGATCAAACTGACTACAAGATACAAGGTAAATCAAAAAGAATGAAAAAATAGGTGAAACATATTTTTTATTCTACGAATGAAACGACAGCGAACCAAGGAAACTATCTATCTATGGCGGGACGGAAACGTCCACCGGTCTATAAGGAAGAAAGACATTTCGTCACAGTTCAACCAGACCATGCTATCACCGTCTCCACGGTATTAGTTTGTAACCGAAAACAATGAGTTAATCAAGTATAAAAGGCAACTTCATAGGGGAATAGTCAACCACGGACACAGGTGTTTCGGAAAAAAAACATTTCCATCCTCAGCGTGGCTTGCCTGACACAAGGTAGATCAAACTGACTACAAGATACAAGGTAAATCAAAAAGAATGAAAAAATAGGTGAAACCTATTTTTTATTCTACGAGTGAAACGACAGCGAACCAAGGAAACTAAATCTATGGCGGGACGAAAACGTTCACCGGTCTATAAGGAAGAAAGACATTTCTTCACAATTCAACCAGACCATGCTATCACCGTCTCCACGGTGTCGGTTCGGAACCGAAAACAATGAGTTAACAAAGTATAAAAGGCAACTTCATAGGGGTATAGTCAACTACGGACACCGGTTTTTCGGAAAAAGGCATTTCCATCCTGAGCGTGGCTTACCTGACACAAGGTAGATCAAACTGACTACAAGATACAAGGTAAATCAAAAAGAATGAAAAAATAGGTGAAACCGTGCGTGCGTGTAGGGGCGGGGGGGCCGACAGCTAAAAAGGGCGCCTACCAAAAATCTTGCGACCAAAAAAAAAAGGTCATCATGTCTTGTCTTTAGTTTTCTTTGCCGCCCTCGTAATTTGCCGTTACCGGTCCTGCTACTTAATACTAAAGGGGCGCTTCGGGCACCCATGGGGGCGCCAGTACCCTCGGGGCGGGGGCGACAAACCCCCCGCGCCCCCCCACGCTACGCCACTGATAAAAATTCAATATCAGTTTTAAGTAAAAAAAAGCTTTATCAAGTTTGTACTAGGTCTAAACTAAATTTTTTATTACCTCGTCTTAAACTGGTGAAGTATGATATAGGGATGGCACTCCGGAGCAGTACCTGTTCTTTTCGGAACAGGTCTGTGCCCGGAGCAAGTCGGAACAGGTATGAATTTCCGGAACAAGTTGTTCCGCCGGAGCAGAAGTGACAAGGAAACTTCGAGAGAGCAAGAACATAACAGAAACAACTTGCTCCCTGCTTTTACGCCTGTTCCGAGTCTTCACTTCAGCTAGCTGCATCTTTCTCAGGCTCGCTACGTAACCTTTATGAGACACACACTGGGTGTTTCTTCGTCCTTTTCTAAATTATTGTTTTGAAAAAGGACAGAGATACTTGTAGAAATTGCTGATAGACAGACAACACGCATGGTGCTAAGGTTGGCGGGGTGCGGTGTGACGGACGGCAGATTATCTTTCCAACACTGTACGTGAAGCATTCCACAGTAAAGTCCATATGGGACTTTTTTTTCGACATTTTTGCACAAAAAATTAAAAATTATAAGAAAAGAAAAGTTTCTTCGTAAAATCACAACATTCGAAAATTATGTAGAAAATATCGGTTATGTAAGAATATGCATAAACTTGTCTGTCAATTTTTCCATAAAAATATGTTACAATCCGATAATTTTTTTCTATATGGGGTATCCCAACACTGGATAACACCAAAAACTCCACTTTATAATTTTAAAGTGAAGCGTTTTGTAAAAATTGCATTTCTTTTTCTTTTTAAAAAAATAAAATTGTTATAAGCGACAACCAGATATAGCGGTTAATACCCTGTACCTCATTTATATACCTTGTAACACCAATAACAGAGCACACGCATAGTTAGATTTCATGCAGCACATCTGTTCCTGCAGTGCAGGAACAAATTGTTCCTTTCATAAAATGCGGAACAGTTGCAATTTATTTCCCTTGAAAAGTCCGGAACAGTTGGGAGCAGGAGCAGATGTTTCGGAACAGGTCATAATAAAAATCGGAACAGGTCAGACCTGTTCCGGCAAATTTACTGCTTCGGCCATCCCTAGTATGATACTCTAGACTAGAAAAACCCTTATTAAATATATCTTATTTAGTTGTTTCAAATGTACTAATGTTACAAATGTTTTTTTAAGTTAGGATGGTTTGCCCATCCAATTTACTCAGCAAGAGGAGACTACCCAGAAATTATGAAATCTATTATAGCCGAGCGAAGTACGCTGCAACATTTTCCAAGATCTAGGCTGCCAGTTTTAACAAATTACGTAAGTATAGTTTCATGGGCGCACCCAGGGGGGGTGGGCGTTGTCCGGGCCCCCCAAGCCTTAGATTTTTTTACATATTTTCGACATATTTCAGAAAAAACACAAAAAATAGCTTAAACTTCGACATCATGAGGCTTCGCCCCCCCCCCAAGAGGCCTCGGGCCCCCCCAAGACATATTCCTGGGTGCGCTACTGATAGTTTTTGCAAAGTCACCTGAAATGCTCCTAATTCTGCCCTTCAAAAGTTATCCAAATTCATATAAAATCTTCCTGGTATAATTTCACCCCTACCGACAGAGAAAAGGCGTGGCTCTTTGCGGTCCGAGCACAAAGTATTTGTTTTCCGACTGACCCAGCCCAGGTGGATGGACGACACCTGATTGGCAGATTTTTTTGAGATGCGCTTTTAATTGCTTTCAGGTGTTTTTTGCGGGACCCCTTTGATCGGCAGTATGCAGAGTTAGAAAATAAATCAGTGTCGTTTCTGTAGGTATAGGAATAGAAAGTTTTATTATCTATTTTAATTTTCATGAGTATATCTACCGCCGCCCATGTCACTTTTTTTAAAGGATATGCCGATGGTCGGCTTTAACCTTTGTTCAACTGACTTTGCAAAAACTATACCTACTGAGCTTTTTTCTACTTAGGTCCTGCGCGGTGCGTAGGAATTCAAATTTAAAATTGTTGATTTATTTTGAATGAATTGTGAAAATTTGCACGGAATTTTCATATCTTGAAAACATTGTGTTTGATGAAAAACTGATAGAATAAGTTCGAAATTGTCCGGGACAAAATATATCAAGTTTATTTAAAACCTCCATAACATTATGTAGTACCTAATTCTAGACCAAATTTTTCTTATTTAGGAAATAAAGGAAATTAAAGGAACTGCCGATTTTTTCGGATTGAATCATTATCATACTTGGTTAATATCAAGTCAAGAATATTCTTATGATGATCTTTCGTACAAAGCCGACAAAGGTAAGATATTTTTTTTCTGTATTGGATATACTCATATACAGCCTGTTCCACTTCATTTCTTGAATAGAGAAGTCCCAAGTGCGAGAGATAAATTATACAATTCAAAACGCAGCCCACGAGAAAGACCGGCCCGGGCGCGGAAATATCACGTGACCGTAGGAGTCCCACAAAAAAACACCTCACGGCCCGCTGTCATTTTAAAACATGTGTGTGTTCAGTTTTGGTGTGTTTGTTTACGTCGATTTTTTTTAATTCGGGCACGAATTTTATGTGAATTTTATCAAACTTATTAAAATAACGCAGCCCACGACAAAGACTGTAGTGGGCTGCGTTAAAATAATTAATGGCTAATGAGTAAATTATAAAGAAAATACCTATAAGATAAACAATGCCGCGAACGTGTAATTAGTGTTTTTCCTTGTCGGTCCAACTATAAAACTGAAACCTAATATGTTGCAAACGGGAAAGAAGTGGTAAAAGATAAGATCTTGGATAAGATTGATCAATTAATAGACATCCTTAGTGACATTTTCGATAGTGAGAGTGAAAAATGTGTTCAGTTGTCATTTCTTATTGAACAATTAGGTCTCTTGAAAAGGTAACCTGAGAATCGAAGATATGGTGGATACACTTTAATGTTGGCTTCATCTTTGTTTATCCAGTGCATACACGTCAATTTGCAATTCTAAAGTAATATGTCTTCCGCACCCTCGCAATATTAAAAAACTGATTTGTAAAATATTGTTAACAGATAGTAATCTCTCTGGTACTGTGAAATATTTAAAAAGTAAGATACAGCTTTTAAAAGAACATGAGTTGGTAGCAGCGGCGTAGCGTGCCCGAAAGGGCGGGGGGGGCGACAGCTAAAAAGGGCGCCTCTGAAAACTGATGAAAAATCTTGCGGTAAAAAAAAGGTCAAAAAGGAGCCTCTCCAAAATCTTGCGACCAAAAAACAAAAAAAAAAGGTCAGCATGTGCCAGGGGGCGGCCGATAAGGGCGCCTCTCACGAATCTTACGACCACAAAAAAAAAAAAGTCATCATGTGTGAGGGGGCGGCCGATAAGTCACAAGGGCGCCTCTCCCACCTATGGGGCGCCACTACCCTCGGGGCGGGGGGGGGCGACGAACCCCCCGCGCCCCCCCATGCTACGCCGCTGGTTGGTAGTTAACTTACACTGTATTGAAATAGATATTAAACTTTGTGCTGGGTAATTTTTCAAAAAATTATTGACGACCACTAAATTCAGTTCATTGAATGGGAAAACCATTTCACTTATTCACAAAATCACTTGTTTCTTTTTAATAAATTATTGTGAAATGTTTTATATTGAAAATTTTTCTTCAGATAACTCTAGCGAGTGTTTTTGTGGAGAAAAACTATTGCCAAAGCTTGAAAAAATTAGTTTAAGGGCATGTAAAGTTTTTTAAAATAATTTTATTAAAAAGCACAATGATTTAGTGTCTGCTAATAAATCTTTGAATAAGAACTCAAAGATGATGACAGTCAAAGAAAAATTAAAAAACTAAAAGCTTAGGTTTGATATGTCCATTTTTGAAAGACTTGTATAGATTTGAAGTTACTAACGATATTATGTACCTAATATATGTATCTGAAGATATTAGAGTGCAAATTTTGTATAATTTTTCATTTTATAGATTCAGTTATTTTATCCCTAATAAACACATATATCAGCAAAATATTTTTTTCAATTTTTGCCTATAAAAGAACAAAAATTTTTTGTTAATTTATTTAAATTGTGTAAAAACATATAATATATTAAGCAATACAATAAGAATCCTGGGACTCCTAAGATCACGTGACCGCCGACTTGCTTATAACGCGCCATGGCCGGTCTTTATCGTTGGCTGCGATTCAAAAGTACATGAAAAGACAGTCCCCTACATACAGGCAACGCTTTCGCTAGGTGCTTTGTCATTGGATGCACGGCGTTTGCTTTATCTGCCTTGTACACTTAGATCATATATCTTCATATACCTTGTCTTACGCATACGTGATTTTTGGATTAAAAAATTGAATTGGAACACCCTGTATATCTTTAACTAATTTCAGGGACCAAGCAAGAACCGCTACCAAATGTAAAAAATTGGGAAAATATACCGTGGGGTTTTAGGAACCTAATCAATTGGGTAAAAGATGAATACGACAACCCCTTGATTTATATCACCGAAAATGGTATAGGAGATACAACGGGCACTCTAAATGATACGGAGAGAGTCGATTTTTTGAAGGTAATAGGGACTTATAGCCACGACCTTGCGTAAACGTAACGTACGTTACGTATAGTGTAGTAAAATTTCCAGAAATATATATGCGGAAATATTTCCGGAAATATTTCCTGAAACATTGGAAATATATGAAATAATAAAGAAATAAGAAAAAATGAAATATTTATTTATAAAATCATATCAAAACACCGGAAAACGCAGAAGGCTTATACATGAACACAGATCAGGAGTTATTCTTCAAACAAATATACAGAAATAAGGTCAAATTTGTACAACAAAAATCTTATTCTTGAAACACTACACTATTCACTAGTCGAGCAAGAGGAATGTCTTCATCGCTGTCATCAGCATCACACTCAATAACATCGTCTTGCCAGTCTACTTCCTCAAAATCTTCAATAGTATGCTTATAAATGCCTTTCCTTAAATTACGTAATGCTCAAGAGGGGGGTTTTTGGCTTTGCGTTACACTCCGTCTGACGTCTCTCTCTATGTTCCCTTGAATGGCAAAACCATAGAACAAACCAATGACAGTAAATTCCTAGGACTTATAGTTGATTCGACCTTAAGCTGGAGTGCACATATACAGTTCACCGCAGGTAGAATAAATAGCCACTGTGCTGCTATTCGGAGATTAAGAGAAATCTTATCTCTGTATAGTCTTAAGACCTTCTATTATGCTTCAGTCCAATCTGTCATATGTTATGGAGTGCTTTTCTGGGGAGCGGCGTCGGATGCAGAGAAAGTTTTCAAAGCATAAAAACGAGTAATACGTTGCATGTTAAAATTGCACCCAAGAGCTTCATGTAGATCACATTTTAAAACCCTTAATCTTCTCACAGCTCCTTCACTTTATTTCAAATGTCTAGTCACATTTGTTAAAAAACATCCTGCATTATTTACAATAAATCGAGACAATGCATCTGTAACAGCCATGACCACAAGAACCAGAGATGAACTTGCCATACCTTCACACAGCTCCAGTTTTTTTGAAAGAGGCCCCTATTATCGAGCTGTGAAAACATATCAGATGCTCCCCAAAACAATCAGGGACATACTAAGTATTGTAGGTTTCAAAAAGGCAGTAAATAACTATTTATTAGAAAAACAATATTACTCTTTTGATTTTCTTTTTTAAAACAAAAATAGATGGGTGTGTATGTAAAGAGGTATTGTAAGTTTTATGTAGCTTTAACTCATTATGAAAATGTATTTTAAGGATCTTAGATCTAACAATTTTTGACGTTGCTCTTGCATTTGTAAAAATGATTTGATGGCAATAAAGATTAAACAAACAAACAAACAAACTCCTCACATAGCACAAATTAAAACAACGTTAAAACTCACACTTTTTTAAGTTTAATAGGTCGCCTTTTAACGTTATTTTTAAAACCACGTTAAAATCACACCGAAATAACGTGGTTTTGAAAATTAAAAAGCGACCTATTAAATTTAAAAAAGTGTGTGTTTTTAACGTTGTTTTGATTTGTGCTATGTGGGTCAATGTTATTTTAATGTGTTTTTTTTTGAAAATGGGTCAAAAATCCTGAATTTTTGCGTTTCGTATTTTCGTATTGGGGGTAAGGCCATCAACGACGCAGTCACCTAAGGTGTTGTTATATGAGGGCAGCCAAATGCGTACAATAAAACGAAAAATTTATTAAAAAATTAATAACACCACTTGCAAAGTGTAATTCACCCTATTAAAATCGAACATTTTAAAGAATTCTATGATCAGGAGAGACATCAAAATAGGCGGCCAATACTCCAGCCCCGGACCTGAACCTAATAATTATAAAAACATGTAATTTAATCAGGTAGGTATTCGTTACACTAAGGTTACACAATATGTAAGATAATATTTTTTTAAATATTTCCAATATTTCCAATATTTCCAATATTTCCAATATTTCCGAGACACCTTCGGAAATTTCGAATAATTCCATTTCCATGGAAATATTTCCAACGGAAAAAGTTTTTTTTTGAAAAAATTTGTTTGAAAAAGTGACCCCTTAGTCGAACTATATGATTTGTGTTAAGTATGGAAAGCCATCGGTTTATTTAACGGTTAGGTAATTTTACCTTACCTGACCTTTCCTAAACTGTTTATGTGAATATATCTAAGTAGACCTGATACGCGCCATTCTGTATAGAGTGAAGTCCGGATATAACGAACCTCAAAAATGAACTAAATACGGTTCGTTATATCCGAGGATCGTTATAAACAATAATAAATAAATTTTGTTTAATTTTTTGTGTTTCTTTTTTAATAGTATTCAAGATTAAGAAAACTAAAAATATTACAAAAAATACTATAAATTTTTATATTTTTAGAAAAAGGCAGAATATATACGAATAAAGACGTTTATTATTATTGTTATACATATAAATATGTAAAGTACATAATATGGTGGTATGTAATACATACATAAAAGAAGCCTAAATCTCCTTTTTTTACTATTATGAAATCCATAATTTTTGTTGGTACATTTCTACTTGAAAAATATTCCCTGTTTATATAGCTTTTAAGGTTACAAAATGATGCCCATATTTTATCAGGAATTTGGCGTGATTCCAAAAAGTTTCCGAAATTTTGTTTTCTATTTCACGAATGGTTGGAACATAAACCTTAGTGACTTCAACAGAATTATCTTGAACAGGATCATCATTATCTTCGTCATTATCACTTGAAACAAACCATGTTTGAGGTTACGGAGAGATTATAATTTGCTCATCAGTCAACGTTTCTCTTGCTACAATGTCTTTATCAATAGTCACATAATCGTTAAAATCGAAGTCACACATTTTCCTCCTAGCTTGTTCTTCTACTAAATCAAGCATATCATTATCGAATTCATACTCGTGCTCATATTCTGGGTCTTGTGCATGTCTTTGCAACCATTCGTTGCGTTGCCATATCGTCTAGTGTGGAAACGCCCATTGTCTGCTTATATAAAGTTCGTTTTAAAAGAAAAATACATATACTAGATTATTAAAATTAGGTTCGCTATATCCGGAAGTTCGCTATAAGCGGGATCGTTATAACCAATAAGACAATACATGAGTATTTATGGACGACTTTTCGTATAAAGAAAAAAGGTTCGTATTAACCAGAAGTTCGCTAAAAACGGGTTCGTTATAAGCGGACTTCACTGTATTTCGATCTTATTTACTTTTTTTTTTGATCTTTTGTCTTTTGATATTTTTTTTTTCGATCTTTTGTCTTTCGATCTTCTATATTTTCGATCTTTTGTAGATTCCATCTTTTGCCCTTTTGATCTTTGGTTTTTCAAACTTTTGTCTTTGGATCTTTTGTCTTTCGATTTTTGTTCCGCCACCCATCTTAAATGGCACACGACGACAATTTTTTACGTCACCCTGTCACTATAAAAAAAGTACGCAAAAAGCCATGAAGATAGACTTCATCGGCATGTGAATGTGGAAGCAATTCAGCTTCTAGACAATACTATGCTAGTTCAAAGACTAAAAAGAGTGAAGCCGTTTGAGCTAGTAAACTAAGTGAATTATATAAAACAAAATAATGCTACAAACACAACACAATTGAGAGTTACAGACTAAACAAAGCGGGGAGAACTGTTGAGTGAACCCTAAGTTTAAATCTGACTTTTCTAGTAAATTAAGTTAAAACAAAATTGCTAATTAGTCTTACTGACTAGATTGTAATACAATAAACACAGTCTGTTTGACAAATAAAAAAAAGCCCTGTCGAGAAAAACTTTGGATGATAAAAAAACCACCTATTCTCTTAATGGCATGTTTTTGTTGTCTAAATCCGCACACACACACAACAATTTTTTGGCGCAATTTATTTCAGGGATTTATAGAGGCGGCCATAAAGTCTGTCACCGAGGACGGATGTAACGTATCCTGTTACACGGTCTGGAGCATTATGGACAATATGGAATGGACCGACGGATACACGTACGTCTGCCTCTTTTATTTTAAGGTGTATTGTAGTTTATTTATTTAGTCTACCCAAAAGTATTTTAAATAATAAATATTAGACCCAAAATAAATAAATAAATCAATAAATGTCTTAAACAAGGTTGCTGTATCTCGCCTACGCTCTTCAAGATATACTTGGAACAAGTCCTTAAAGTATGGAAGAGAAAATGCCAAAACATGGGAATTCCGTTGGACGAAACCACCTTGTATACTTTATGTTTCGCCGATGATCAGATAGTAGTGGCTCAGGATTATGACGACCTCGAATATATGACACGAAAACTAATAGAAGAGTACAATAAGTGGGGACTAGAGGTTAATCTCAATAAGACAGAGTATATGTGTATCGGTGCAATGAAACAGGATCTAATCTTAAATACCCGGCAGCGAATTCAGTCCTGTGATGAGTATAAATACTTAGGTCTAAAAATTACAGCTGACGAAACACTAGACAAAGCTATAAAAGATCGAAACGTACAAGGAAGAAAAGCAATAACTTTATTAAATGGAATAATTTGGGACCAAAGTATATCAAAACATAACAAAAAGCTTATATATAACACCATTGTAAAAAGTATTATTACATACGGCTCAGAAGTATGGCCAATCAAGGATAGAACAGAAAAAATGCTTTCCGCTACGGAGATGGACTATTGGAGAAGAGCAGCAGGGAAATTCAAAAGAGAAAGAGTTACAAATCAAAGAATAAGAGAAATTATGACAGTGGGGGAACGTACTTTAGTGGATGATATAAGAACAAAGCAACTGGTGTGGTACGGACATGTACAAAGAATGAATGATGAAAGACTACCTAAACAAATACTACAATGGAAACCAACTGGCCGAAGAAAACGAGGACGGCCAAGGAGAAGCTAGAGAGAAGGAATAGACAGTGAAATAAGAATAAGAGACCTAGATGTTGAATTATGGGCAAACAGAAACGAGTGGAGATTGGGTATCGGAAGACGTAGAACGTTGTGAAACCGATAAATATATATATATATATATATATATATATATATACAAAAGTATTTTTTTTTCGAGGATTTATTTGCGAGTTATTTGCGACTTTCACTGTATATTAAAATTCCGTAGTTCTCTCTGTTAAGCGGACACCTCTAATGCTTATAACACGGATCACCTAAAGGTGATCCGTGCTTATAAGAGCTTTCACTGTACCAACATCATATAAATTTTATTGTTAACGATTAATTTTATATAACTTTTAAACCATGACTTTGAATAAGAAATAGCCGTAAAAGTAATGAACCAAATAAAACTAAGGCAATCCCGTAACTTGTATATTTTATATTTTATCCTGGGTAAATTTTTTTTGTTTTAGGGTGAAATTTGGAATGTACCACGTTGATTTCAACAGTCCAAACAGGTCCAGAACTCCAAAAGCCTCTGCAAAATTTTATAAAAATTTGATTAAAGCCAAGACTTTAAAATAGTGACAGCCATAAGCTTTAACTTTAATTTACCCAAAAATTTACATACAGTTGCATTTTTATGATTAAGGTAGTAGGGGGAAGGGGAAAGTATCGTCTTCAAGCAAGTAAAAGTTTAATTTTAAATGATTTTATTCAATTAAATTTGATTAAAGATTTATTCAATTAAATTGGCAAATTTTTTTTTATACGACTGTCTTGTAAAAGAAGGTTTTGCGCACGAAGAACACGATCTGAAAATGGCATTTTGTGCACACTATGTGCAAAACGCTTTGCACATGCTTATGTCATTTTTGCGCACGCCTATGTCATTTCTGCATACGGGTCTCCTGTCATTGTGATTTTTGTTGTTGTCACCCATCAATATAAGTTGGCTTAGTGCCGTAGCAACCGTCACTGCTCGTATGTTTTGTTGATTAGATACGTCAAAAAATTGTTGAATTTTTAAAGTTTTGTTGTAAAAATGTCGGAAATAAAAACAAGTTAAAATAAAATTTGATTTTTCTTTCTTTATTAGCAGTCGTATAAAAAATATTGTAAAAAACTCGTTTGAAAATCTCTTTGCACACTCCCTCGACTTGTAGACCTCGCCTTCGGCTCGGTCTACCAAACTGTCTCGATCGTGTGCAAAGAGTCGTTTTCAAACCTTGTTGTTTAAATAACTATTACAGATGTATATATATATATATATATATATATATATATATATATATATATATATATATATATATATATATATATATATATATATATATACAGGGTGTTCGGCACATGAACCGTCAAAATTTTTTGGGATATTGTTGGGGTCATTTGCTACCTTTTCGACCTTGGAACTTGGGTCCTTAGAGTTACGGCTAAAGAGATATGAATTTTTAAATTTTTTTCGTAAATTACCCAAAATCCCACCTTAACACTCGTGAGCTTTTTATTAATGTCTGGAAAAGCACCATTTTTTTTATAATTCTGTAATCTTATGCTACTTCAACTAATTAATAGATTTGTTAAAATTTATGTACCAAAGGGACATACGAGGTTTTTTATTGAAGAACATTAGTGATTTTGTGAAAGAAAATCAATTTCAAAATTAAAAATTAAAAAAAGTATTGACACTTGAGAACTTCATTTTTTTTTAAAAACTTCTCTTTTCTAGTTGATTACACTAACTAGTCTCTGTTTTTATAATTTAAGATGAAACAGACTATAGTCTTTGCAATACCCCAAGTCCCTTTGCTATCCCTTTTTATTTTTCTGCTATAAAGAAGACAGAAAATAGCATCAAAAATCATTGTCGGCCCCAGATTGCAGTTGGCAGTTGCAAGCCTGTCTATCTATAAAAGTTAAAATTGACAATGAAAGTAAACAAAAAATTTCTGACAAGTGGTCAAAATATTTTATAAAGTAGATATTTAAAAAGAACATTATATTCTGGTCAAGAAAATTTACGACAGTGATAAAATGCTAGCTTTGGTAACGGCAGAGCGGAATTTCAAGAAAAACAGTAATAATGACAAAAAATATGAAGACTCTCTCATGCGATTCAAAACAACACCTTTAGAAAACTTACTTCAAAAAGTTAAAAAACCATTCTTCAAAAAGATAAAACAAATTAACATTGGAACACTGAGAAAATGAAACAACTATTGATGTCGTTCCTCTCGTCATAACTGACTATAGCAGTTCATAAGATGAAGTTTTTCGAAAATGTGACTTATTTTTGCGTAGTTTGTTTTTTTTTTAGTTTTTTAGTTAGATTTTAGATTTATTTTATTTTATTAAACTAGGAGAAATATTAATATAAAAATTTTTGTAATTCGATTTGAACTTAATCCTATGAGCTGTTCAAGTTCTATTGCAACATTTTAAACTTAGTAATTAGTAATAGTCTCAATATAGGTCTTTATAGTTTATGATATATTGTTTCAATTTTTTTTTTAATTCACTCAGAAAGAATCTGTATATGTTTTGTCCTCAATATAGTTTTTGTTGAGATTTCCAAAGCCTTTGCAGTTAAGGCAAAACTTCTTTACACTTTTAAAAGATCTATGTGTCAACCATAAAAAGTGTGGAATTTTAGTATGAACATTTTTTTTATTAAAAAATATAATAAAATACTGTGTTTTATTTTACTTTAAACTAAAAATATAAATGCTTATATACTATTATTATAACAAAGAAATAAGTAAGTACCTAGATTAATATGAGTGCTGAAGTTCAATTTTGGAAACTACAAATAATATTAATTTAACTTTTATTTAAGTCTTTACGCTTAGGCATTAATAATTAAAACATCAATTTACGAAAAAAAAAATTTGTCTAACCCTATTTGAATTATAGTTTTTAACAAAACAAATTGCGAAGCTTAGATTAACTTAACAACTCGAAATACATTGTAGATAATAACTTTTTTTTTTAAATTAAATCATCATTAGTTTATGGTTTGTTCATAGTTTCTGCCGGTCACATTGAAAATCTTCCAGTGTAGAACCTTTGTTGGCAGTGCACCCCAGTTGATTACTCAATAAATGCCAGTAAAGCACATTCGCTGTTCTGGAGATACATTTTTCACTATTTAAAATCAATTTGGGAATTAAACGTTTGTTAAAGAACTATTCCAATTAGCAATTTAAATAAAAAATAAGCCATAATCTTTCAAACACCTTTCAAAGTCAGAAATCTCGAAACGATTGACAGTTTAAACACCAATCCACCACTCTTATTACAGAGGGTGGTGACCGGTCGTGTTAATTTTAAGGTAACTGATAATTAGTATTGCAGCACCCATTATCAGTTACCTTAGGAATCTGTGGTTTAAAACTGAATTAAGAATACACGTGCATTTTGTTACCAGAATTACGGGGTGATTAAGCAAAAGGACTAGCCTTATTGCAAGGACTATAATTATTGTCCCCCGAACTGTTGTAGCGTTTGATATAAAAGTTTGATGTAGTTTTGGCTGATTTATTATTCTAGTTTTTTATCTGTATAGTTTACTTTATCACAGTGGCGGCTCGTGACAGTAAAGTTTGTGAGTTCTGCCGATAGGGTATAAAAAATGCTATTTTTTTACAGTCTCCAGATTACGTGTCTATTATAAAAAGTAAAAAATTGCCAAGTTTGGTTTGGCAAAAATTACAATGCCTTGGAAAAAATAGTGTTTTTACAAAAGATTTTTTTCACATTCACTACCTTAGCATAATATGTACTCACCAATGTTTTGCCTGTACGTATTTTCTAGACATCTGAGAACTCGTACTCGTACACTTTTGGGCAGTACTTGAATAAGTTTGTATACTTAAATGTATTTAAATTTAACTTTACATTTAACTCACTAATATAATGTTTAAATTTTAATTTTTACATAATTAAAAAATAATTATAATATTATTTTTTAAAAATCAAGTCAATTCTTCGATTTTTTTTGTTAATTAATTAAATTTTCCACCACATTCATTGTGACACAATTATACAAAAACAAACAACAAACACGACCATAACCTCCCGCTCATGCGTTTGGCGTCTTCTAAATAAATAAATGCGTCCGCAAACACGCAACGCTGAGTCCGCCCGCCCGGAATTGTACTGGAACTGCAAGTTTTGCAGCTCTATTTTGGCCTAGATTTCGCTATCTCAACCCAAGAGCAAGTGTGGTGCGGGGCGAAGGAAGGGGTTCCTAGCCGCCCAGCTACGTTGTGTTGCAATTTAGCAGCGCAACAATGCCAATAACTTCATTTGACCGACTGTGAAATGCGGCCTTCGGCGACGGCGCGCGGCGTCATCTCAACACACATACGCGATTTGAAGGCCTACTATACCAACAACGGACCGAAAATATACTGCTATTGCAATAATTTTAGAAATATATATATTAGAAAAATAACATCGGCTGAAAAATAGTCAAATAATGTGAAAATTTTGGGGGTTCTGCAGCTCTGCAGCCCTTATGCACTCGCCACCCCTGCTTTATCAACAATTCGCCATATAGACCCAAATCAACAATTCGCCATATAGACCCAAAATTTGGTTTAAAGGAGGCTAGGAATGAAAGGAAAGGGGGAGGAGGGGTTGTCGGGCCTGAGAATTATCACTACATTTATTTTAAATAGTTTGAATCCACTTGTATTTGTTTACGATGGAAATAAATTATGTAATTTAAAATCATATTTAAACATTTTTGGAAAAATCAAAAAAACTCGGAAAAAGGACCAGCTGCGATTTTGAAAATTATGGTTTTTGTGTTCTAGAGAAGCTTTCCTACAAAACTACATTTTTCATTTTTTGGGGTAATTCTACCCAAACTTAAAACTGGTTGAGCGACACCGTGTGGGAACGCCTTTTGAGGGACTTTTGCAATAAACCCAGGCTTTAAAATAGTGCCAGGTAGTATTTTGACACCTTCACATTGTAAGATCAGCTGTGATCTTTCAATACAGGGTGTTCTATAACTTAGGGGCCAGATAGAGGAGGTCTTGTTTGATAAAAAAGTTCCTATAATGCGTGGGTCAAAACTCTTTCTTTGTCGAGATACAGAGCATCAAAGTTGCCAATTTTTTTAACATTTTTGATAACTTTTAATAAAAACGCAGTAAAAATATGAAATTGGGTAGATTCGTGTATTAGAACAAGAGCAATAAATTGAAATAAAAATTGTATTTTGAAAAAAATTGGTTGGTCAATTTTTTTTAGAAAAAATTATTTTTTTGGTATAAACTTTTATAAATGCCATATTTAACGCAATGTTTTTTTTTAAATTTTTTGTTAATAACATCAAGTCTCTAGCAAGACAATAATAAAATATTATTGATACTTTTTAAAATAATAAGTAAGCAAAAACTATTTTTTTTTTAATTGTTATTTTTTATAAGTTTTTGGAGGTTGTTTTGCAAGCCTGTATCTCCTCAACTTGTAATTTTATCAAAAAAAAAGGAATACCACATTTTTAAATCACAATTAGCTGAGTATTCAGTTGGCTGTGACAGATTTTCTTTTTTTTTGTAAAACCCTTTTCCCCACCACTCCTCTAACTTTAAACATCCTATATCTTGAAAACAGCTTTTTCCTCGGGAATAACCTCCTCTATCACCTGCTGCACTATGGCCCCTAAGTTATGGGACACACTGTATACGGCCTTCGTTCACTATATAAACCGGAATAAATACTGCCTTCCTTTATTAATGGAAAATAAACGACATAGTTTTAAATTTAACTTTGGTATGTCAATTTTGAAAGATCAAAAGTCAGTTTTCAATGTGAAACTGTCAGAATAGTACCCGAAACTATTACAGCCAGGCTTTATTGCAATAAGTCTTTATTATCTTATAACCTTAACCTAAAATACATCCCATATACATACATACATGTGTAATACATATACGTAATATTCCAATACTCCCTGTTACCTATTTACACAATGGTTATATATATATATATATATATATATATATATATATATATATATATATATATATATATGTATATAGGAAAAATGCACAGATACTAAATTTACATAGATAGAGTTTTTGTCAACTGTACGCCGATGATTTGACGTGACGAATACAAGAATAAAATAATATTCATGCGTAAAAGTATAACCAATCAGGACATTTTATCTTAAGGACCGCAAAAAGGATAGACTTATACCCATTGATATTACTATTTCAAATATGTTTGCATTCGCATATCGTAAGGTACCGTAGGTATTGCAATAATACGTACTATATGGAAATAATATACATATGTCTTTGAAAGCAACCAATCAGGTCTTTTTTGCTTAAGAACCCCAAGGCCCTCATGTTTGCATCATCAATGGGCAGTTACCGTGAGTATTGGAATATTATGTAGCTAGTTTACAAACTTTTCAGCGACCCTGTAGAAGAGTCATGGGCGCAGCCTTAGATTTTTTTACATATTTTCGACATATTTCAGAAAAAAAACACAAAAAATAGCTTAAAATTCGACATCAAGAGGCTTCGCCCCCCCCCCCCAGACATATTCCTGGGTGCGCCACTGTAAGAGTAACAGATTCCGGAATGGGGACGTTTCGATCACGATGCGATAACCCAAAAACTTTGATAATGAGTGCGTGCTCATGATTTGTCAGTTGAAACAGAGGAACACTGGGACGCTTACCTACTGCTCCATACCCTACGTGACTTAAAGGCATTTAACATAACAATCCCGTATCGACGTTTAAGAAGTGAAACCTCGTATTTATATTTTCTGAAAATGATTTTACCTCGTGTCTGCAAAAACCCAACTTTACAGGAGAGACAAAAAATACAAGTTCTCACAAACAAAATTGTGTGTGCTTAAGACGACACGGCAGAAGTGTAAAGTTCAACAAGGCGAGATTAATAATACTGGCCTTCATCTGCATCATCACATCGCTCGCTGAATGTTCCTCTCGAGCCCACTTCACCCGAATTACATAGCAGAGCCTGACGGCTCAGTTCAATTCACTACCCACAAAAACTGCTAAACGCGCCTAAAGAAGTTTACACTGCAAAAAACCTAATGCACATACGTGGTATCACTAAATATTAAATTGCTAACAACTTTAATTTAATTTAGATACATGGTATAGTTTATAAGATGCGTCATATTTTTGCCTTCCTGGCCCGCGCAGAGAAGGTATTATTTTCGAAGAAAATTTTTTTGAGATAACGCCGAAAATGTGTTATTTGGGTGTATTTTGACCTATCTTAGCACTATCGTCGTAAAGTCTGTGTGTGTGTGTGCTCCTAAACTCCTGTGGAAATACATAGGAAATGAGTGTCTCTCTATCACTTTATGGTTTGTATCTCAGCAAGTATCTTACCCAGGCAACTTGGTAATTACAATTGTTCTGAAAATTGAAAAATCCAAAATGGCGAAAAATGGTTGATATCATAACTCGAAAACTATTATGCAAATTAAAAAGATGTGCTGTGTGTGTATCAATAAAAATCAAAAATAATTTTATACTTCTTTTTAAATTCTTTCGTAATTTTTTTTTGATTTTGAAAACTAATGGTCTGACAAAAAAACACATTTTAACATTTTTGTAGGAAATTTTGTAGTCTTCAGTTTATGTTTAAAAAAGAATCTCTACAACGTCAGAAGCCAAGTTATTTAAAAAAAAACTGAATTTGGGCACAATTTTTCCAAGATGACGGCATGAGCGGACATTTCTCCAGGTCGCAAACTCACTGGAATATTAAGAACCATCAACCCTATAATCGTGCCAAGTTCCAAAACTTTCCGACCTTTTGTAGCAAAACGGCTCTTTTATGTCTCTCTATGATTGGACTAAAAATCGAACGGATTTTCTTTATTAATCTCCTTCACCAAAAAGTTCCTATTAAGTTTAAATAAATGTTTTATTAAATAATTTAAAGTATTATTTTATTTTGGGAGCGTTGCCTTACGTCAAAATATAAAGTTAGGTTAAGTTAAGCCTTATTTTCTTCTCACACGTCGCTTTTTGACGATTTTATCCAACCAGAGTATTTAAATTAAATTTTCTCGAATTCGCTTGAACGAGCGGGACATCGTCAACCGGGAGGGAACCGAACCGAACCAAACCAGTTAAATACTCTGGTTGGATAAATTCGCCAATACGACCGCTTATCGCGATTAAATTTTTAAAGAAAACAAGGCTTGAGGGAACATCAATCCAGATCACGGAGGAAAGTTGCCTATAATATACCACTTTTCAAGGTTTTCCAATATCATCTTTAAAAAAGGAATTTTTTAAATAAAAATAAACCCTTATTTATGAGAAACGTAATTTAAATAATAAATTAAACAAAATAATTTCTTTGCAAAAAAAAAGTGCGATCGGTACTATTTAGGATACCGGCTGACTAAATTGCACCGGCGGGTTCGCCATCACATTCTTCATGTGCTCAACCATCTCGATTTCGAATCGATCTTTCATATTGGTCTGTGGCAGACATAACCGCGCGTTAGTGGGCGAAAACTCAAGATATATCTGCCGGTTAAACCAAAACTGTGGAATTTCGTCAAGTCGAAAGTTTTATGCGGCACGGTATTTTAAGCATAGTATATGTAAAATGTTTCGTGCTAGATTAGATTATTTATTTATTTGCCATATTAGATATATAATTTACACTACATATATATGGTATGTCTACTAATTACATAGTTAATATTTAAAATTATACTATTATAAAAACTATTAAAAAACACAAGAATTACAATACAAATAATAAAATTGTGGTTGTCATTTTAACCTGGTTTTTAGTTACTCTGGTTAAATAATCATATAATAAATGTTATATAATCATGTAATAAATATGAATTTAAATTCAGAATCCCAAGCTGCTAAAACAATAAAATATGTAAAACCCAATCGATCGGTTAGATTAAAAATCAAATTCATAATATAGATATAGATAAAAGTGGCCTAAAATGTAATGCAAACACTGACAAATATAAAATTATAAACCGTTAAACAAACATACTAATATTAAAAATTCAATATTATATATGTATAAAAAAAAACATAACACATATTAAAAAGCTGGAAAAAAAACACTTAATTATTGTAAAAATGCCAAGCTGCCAAAATAACAAAATATCCAAAACCCAATCAATTTCTAAGATTATACCAAAAATGAATTTATGAAACATAACACATATTAAAAATCTGAATAAAAACACTTAATTATTGTAAGAGTAGTTAAAATATTCTTCGAAACTATAAGGTTCAATATCACAGATTAGTTTAAAGCTGGCCCTTTTAAACATTTTAAAACTTTTTAAATCCTGTATGTCTTGAGGAAGTTTGTTAAAGTATTTAATAGCCGCGTAGTCTGGTCCTTTTTCTGTGGAACTTAATTTGTGAATGGGATAATTGAAGTAATCTGTTTGTTCTTTTAGCCTCGTATTGTGAGAATGGTTTGGTCTAAGATAATCGAATTTGTGTATGTTCCTTTTTAAATAAATGACACATTCATAAATATATATACCTATTACTGTTAAAAGATTGTTTTCTCTGAAAATGCCCCGGCAGCTTTCGGCAAAGTTAAGATTAAACATTATACGAATGACTCGTTTTTGTTTTACAAATACGCTATTTGCATGACTGCTATTTCCCCAAAACAGAATACCATATTTGAGATGCGAATAGAACATGCCATAATAAATAATTTTGAGATCACTGCCATTACTGTTAAGGAGTTTTGCCATAACTCTTATTGCATAGGTTATCCTACTCAACTTAATACATAAGTTTCGAGTATGCTCAATGTAATTAAGATTTATATCAATTGTAACTCCTAATAATTTAGCATGTTTGACAAAATTAATTTGTTTATTATTAAATTTTAATGATTGATCTAATGCAAAATTTTGATTACTTATTACAATTATTTTGGTTTTGTCCTCATTTAGCAATAAATTGTTTGTCCAAAGCCATTTATTTGTTCTATATAAGATTTCTAAACATCTTTCATTAATGTTCTCTGATTTCTGTACAGGCACAACCACATTCGTATCATCTGCATAGTTTATATTTTCATCAGGGTCATCAAACAGAGTATCCATGTCATTTAAATATATGACAAAAAGTAGGGGTCCCAAAATACTACCTTGAGGTACACCAGTAGATATTAGGCCCTCAGACGACTGATTATTTTGTCGCATGGTTGTTATCCTGGTTTTTTGTTTTCTTTCTGTCAAATAGGACTCAAAAAGTTTTAACGGAGTCCCTCTAACACCATAAGCTTCGAGTTTCTTAATTAATATCTTGTGACTTAAAGTATCGAAAGCTTTGGAGAGATCTAGCAATATTCCACAAGCAGTTGCCTTTTCTTCCAAAGTTTTTAATATTTTGTTATTGAATTCCAGAATCGCGGTTTCTGTTGATCTTTTCGGTATGAACCCATGTTGAAAATCCTTTAGTAGTTTATTTTTTTGAAAAAAAAATAAACTACTAAAAAAAAGCTAAAAAGAAGCAGGCTCTGTGTATGGAAATGAATATTAATATGGAAATAATGCATAGTGATGTAAAAAAGAGACGTTCCAAGTGGGTTAAAAGTTATTTGCTTAAGACGAAACTATTTAGCCATGACCTTCTATTAAAAGAGTTAAGAGAAAATGATCCAGACGATTTTAAAAATTATTTACGAATGGATATTAACACATATGACCTTTTATTAAATTTGGTAAGAGAGGATCTTACGAAACAAGATACCCAAATGAGAGAAGCCATTGGACCAGAACAGCGATTAAATGCTGCCCTTCGTTTCCTTGCCACGGGAAGATCATATTAACATCTGAAATTTTCAGTGGGAATTTCTGCACAGGCACTTGGTTATATCATTCCAGAAACATGTGCCATAATATTCAATAAATTAAAGAGAGAATATATGAACGGTCTGTTATCCCTGGCACAGCTATTAGCTGGCCATACACACAGAGGTTGATGCGTCGGTTTGGAACGGCGCGGTTCAAACTGGTGGATTTGTCTTTCAATTAGTGGACATTCCATGCGCCAGTTATGGCCGGTATAGATTTATCTGTGAGTTCAGACCGGCGCCGGCAGGCGAAACTTGTGGGTTCCGCGCTCGATATTTTAACCGGCGCAGACTTGTCTGTCGGTTTACACTGTACCAGGGATAAGACCGTTTCCAGCCAAAGTTTTAACTGCGATAAGGTGGTCAACATGTCTTGTGAAAGTGTTGTTTTGTCAAGGGATTTTCTTAGCAAATTTATAGAAAGTAAGGATTATACTAACAAGAATTTAAAGAACAAAGGTTATGATGAACTTGTCAAATATTGTAAAACATATATGTGCAGAAATTCCCACTGAAAATTTCAGATCTCAGGGCAGCATTTAATCGCTATTCTGGTTCTCTCATTTGGGTATCTTGTTTCGTAAGATCCTCTCTTACCAAATTTAATAAAAGGTCATACGTGTTAATATCCATTCTTAAATAATTTTTAAAATCGTCTGGATCATTTTCTCCTCTCTTTTAATAGAAGGTCATGGCTAAATAGTTTCCTCCACTTGGAACGTCTCTTTTTTTACACCACTATGCATTATTTCCATATTAATAATCATTCCCATACACAGAGCCTGCTTCTTTTTAGCACGAAACATTTTAATAAATAAAAACTTTCGACCTGACGAAATTCCACAGTTTTGGTTTAACCGGCAGATAAATCTTGAGTTTTCGCCCACTAACGCGCGGTTATGTCTGCCACAGACCGATATGAAGGATCGATTCGAAAGATTTTTTTTTGTGTTAGTGGACTGCAGCAGTTTTAAACCGTTGCAGACAAAACGGTCAGATTTATCTGTGCCGTTCCAAACCGACGGATCAACCTCTGTGTATATGGCCAGCTATTGTTACGTGCTGAAAAGAGGCAGGCTCTGTGTATGGAAATGATTATTAATATGGAAATAATGCATAGTGGGTTAAAAGTTATTTGCTTAAGAGGAAACTATTTAGCCATGACCTTCTATTAAAAGAGTTAAGAGAAAATGATCCAGACGATTTTAAAAATTATTTAAGAATGGATATTAACACGTATGACCTTTTATTAAATTTGGTAAGAGAGGATCTTACGAAACAAGATACTCAAATGAGAGAAGCCATTGGAGCAGAACAGCGATTAAATGCTGCCCTTCATTTCCTTGCCACGGGAAGATCATATGAAGATCTGAAATTTTCAGTGGGAATTTCTGCACAGGCACTTGGTTATATCATTCCAGAAACATGTGCCAGAATATTCAATAAATTAAAGAGAGAATATATGAACGGTCTGTTATCCCTGGCACAGTGTAAACCGACAGACAAGTCTGCGCTGGCTAAAATATCACGCGCGGAACCCACAAGTTTCGCCCGCCGGTCTGAACTCACAGATAAATCTATAACGGCTATAACTGGCGCGTGGAATGTCCACTAATTGAAAGACAAATTCGCCAGTTTGAACCGCGCCGTTCCAAACCGACGCATCAACCTCTGTGTGTATGGCCAGCTAATCACCTTAAGAAAGGGACAAAAAAATAGCAATGAGGCACTGAAAAATATTTGTCGTCTTACAGCTCAACACTACTCTAGTCTAGTTGAAAACGAACTGCCGCATATCTAGTTAAAACGATTTCTCCTCCCAATGCACTTTGTGACGTTGCCGTATATTGCACAGATTCTTCTTCTTCAATATGCTGGTGGTACCTACAATTTGGGCGCCGGTATAATATAGACCATTTTCTCCTGATTAAAACTAAAAATTAAGGTTAGGTTAATTTACAAAAAACCATCTAAGGCGAGAGAATTACTTTTTATTTTGGTAAGATGATACGATGGTTAATTTAAGATAAAAATTAGACTAGACTAGGTTAGGAAATATTGCAAAGATTTGGAGATTATATACCTAAATTTTTTTAATACGGTTTATCTTAAATCACCTCTCCCATTAACTTTTTTCTGGAAAAGGTAGATAATCTCCTAACCTGGTTGAGTTTCCCTAACCTTAACTTATTTTCTCACTTAAATCAACTCAAATTTAGGGGATTTTCCTCTAATTAAAGTTATTATTTTACCTAATTTTTTAAAATTTGAAGAAGTTAAATCCAGGGCTGTGGATGTTTACTGGGAGCAGATTACATCTGTCTCGGCCGCAGCGTCAAAATTAGTCTCAAGAACGAGGCAACCCTGACCAAAGCTGCAAATTGACAGTTGGTCTCTACTCAGTAAACACCATATTTCATATTTCTTTTTCAGATACCAATATCATCATTTCATTTCCTTCCATTTTGTGGTTATGCTTGGGCTGAATGAAGCCTAATGAGGCCGACACGCGTCCCCGTGCCAGTGGCGGTTTCTCCATAAGTGCACAAGTGCACGTGCACTTCCAAATTTTACTTTAAAAATATTAAAATTTGTTCATTCTTTTAATTAATAATTACCCCAAAAGGAATTCACTAAAGACTGGAATATTAACTACAATTAATACTCGGATATGTGTTTGTATTCGTGTTCAACCAGCCTGCGATGAATGGATATTCTCGTGGATACATTCTTTACTTTTAGTTACTGGAATCAAATTCTCTGCACCGTAGAAGTTGTGTCGCATTCTAATTAGGAAATATAGAAAGAGAGGACGAAATGTCCCAATAGAATTTTACAGTACATAGAATCTGAGCCTTCCTTCGGCCGTGCTCTTCTACATAAATTAGCCTCGATGACGCCCGCACCCCGGTGATGACCCCCGCGCCGCGGTTACCGTTGCAGATGTACAGCAGCTCCCGCGCACCTGTAATTCGTGCGCTTGGACAACTTGAAATTGTCAGTCGGGCGCGGGGGATTTGTTTTGATTTCGACGATTTAGTCTACGATAATGATGGAAGTTTCTAATTATGAGAGCATTAGCGTGCAAAATTTAAAGACAATTGCTAGAGGCAGTGGTTACGATGCCTATGACAACCGCAGAAGCAGGAAGTTGTTTCTCTACCCTAAAGAGAATTAAAACCTTCCTTAACTGCCCTAGTAATGTTATCTATTCAGAAAAAAATGATTCAAGAAATTCCAAAGTTCAATGAATAGGTTATTGAAGAATTTATTTCAAAAAAGGACAGACGCCTTCATTTTCAATACAAGACGTGTTTGTGAAAGATAGAAACTAGGTATGATACATTTATTATTTATTTATAAAAACAATAATAACAGGTAACTAATATCTAACTAACTTATTTTTTAATTATTTGCTCTAAATTATATGATATGACGGCCGCCCACTCGATGGCCCAAAAAGTTCGGCGTGACACTCAAAAAAAAATTTTTTTTTTGGGTGTACACCTTCAAAGCTTTTTACCACGCGCCGCCACTGCCCCGTGCTACCTTTACCTCTCAGGACTTGGTCGTGAAACTTTTCCTCATTTTTTTACTTCAATTAACCTTCTTATTGTTAATAATTTGGTTTTATGCTTCGCTAAGATCGAGGAAAAGAAATCGACCAGATTCGTAAAAATGCATCGTTGAAAAAAATACTCTGCCAATATATGGGCCCCTAAGCTCACACTAGGTACTATAGTTATAGTGTACGTGTGAGCTAATATAACTAAAAACTGAAATATATTTTATTCAACTCCAGACTAAATTACCTTTTGTTTGATACCACACAAGCCATGTTTTGACTTAAACTCAAATTTTTGAAATCTACCCCCACCCTTAAAAAAACAAAAACTAAAATGTGTTTTATTTAACTGCAGACTCAATTACCTTTCGTTTGATATCACACACGCCATATTTTCACATAAACTCTAATTTTTGAAATCTACCCCTACCCTTTTCTTTGGTTTGTGTTCGGTGGATTTTGTTCATTTTTAAATGGGAATATCTCGACCCAGGACCCAGCCTAGGTACCAAATTTCATTAAAATCGGCCAAGCGGTTTTTGAGTTATGCGCGTTGGTCGTTACAGACAGACATACAGACAGACATACAGACATACAGACAGACAGATAGACGGCGCAACAAAAAAGTTTCAAAATCATCTGAAACGCAAAGATATATAAAAATTTTTAAAATCGGAGCAACTTTTTTTTTCTCGAAAAAATTAGGATCACCATAGCTCACACTACCATAGTATAGTATATGTGTGAGCTAAAAATGGTGAACCCTTTTTAAGGGTTTTGATTCAAGCAGGCCCCGGCTGTTTTGCCGGATCTCTCCTCTCTGTATCTCCGATTCCACGGCCATCTATTTAATATTCGCGCGCGTATTTAATCTGTGCGGGAGTCCTGCGGGAGAGCGAACAGTTGACAAACGTTCCCGCCGCTCGTGGTTTTTGTTTTAATTTGCTCTACGTGTGTGCTACGATGTTGCTCCAGTTACCGCGAGTTTTTGAGGCTTTATAGAGGCTTTTATAATTAAAACTTTAAGGTAAGTTTCCGTGTAGTTTTTTTTTAATATACACTTGCGTGCATAGAAATCGGCCCATTGTAAATTGCACCCCAGATCATGCAGGAACCACCTCCATAAGCACTCCGCCATTGGCGTAGCTAGCCTTGCTTTTCAGGGGGGGGGCGTGGCCCCGGTCTATCTTGAACAAAAAGCAAACATAGGTTTTAAAGAGTCGTGCAGTGTGCAATGAATAAAAAAAAATACGCGCATTAAATGTTCTAATATTTTAATATAACAAATTTAATAATACATTTACCAACTTATTTATATGTATACACCGGAAGTATGTGATTCAGCAATTCTACAAAGAAAGTTTTCTACGTCGCTGACTGAAAGCGTCTACCACACTGTCTAAGTCGACCTCAACATCTTTTTCTATGAATAACAATGACCAACCTGAGTGTCTCTCTTGAGTCATAGTTGTTCTAAGCCAATTAAAAACTCTCTTCATGGCAGAGAAAGACCTCTCGCAAGTTGCACTTAAAATTGGAAGAATACTCGCAACTTTAAAAAGTTGGTAGAGGTTTGGATAGGTGTTTTCTGCTACATGTTGTTTGATAGAATCATGACCAACAGTTTGATTTAACCGAAAAATACAATTCTTTAAAACGGTCATTTCTGCTCTTAGAGTAGAAGTATTAATATTAAAAATTTCCCGGTATTGCTCGACGAATTTATTCCATTTAACGACGTGGGAAAACTTAATATGAAAATGGTTATGAAATTGTCACCAAAATCGGAAAATTTTGGACAGACACTAAACGCTAACCTCAAAAAAACTAAAAAGATAATTATATTTATTTTAGAAAAACAGCTTAAAAAGGTCTTTTATAACCTTACGACATCTACAACCCGATTTCGGAAACAGAGGGGCAAAGGTCGCTGTCTTTATTAAATGCGAAATTTAACTTACAATTCTATAATATTTTACAAGATGTCGCCAATATGTATGAAATATTCAATATGCATAATTATGTTTAAATTTTAAACATATTTTCGGGAAATTGCATAAGTGCCGAAAAGTTACCGATAATTTAAAGAGAAAAAGCCTAATTCCGCAAGACAAGGACTTTTTCCTGAAATGTAAACATTATCTGAATGATTTTAAATTTTAATGCACCTATTTTATTTGAATATTTCCCGAATAATAATAGAAAAGTATGTATTTTCAGCGTCATGTTCTTTTACTAGTAGTCGGTAGGGGAGGCCTAAAATATCTTAGGGGGGGCCTGAGGGACTTCAGGGGGGGCCATGCCCCCCCTGGCCCCCCTAGCTACGCCAATGCACTCCGCTCCTCAAAGCAGCAATCTGCAAATCGCTCTCTTGGTCTTCGGTACACTTTCCTTCTTCGGTCGCTACCATGGAGGCATATTCTGGACTCATCTGAGAACAGAACAGATCCCCATTGTTCCAACGTCCAATTCAGATGATCCTGTGCAAAACGCATGCGTGCTTGCCGATGAGCTGGAGTAAGTTTTGGACCAATCGCAGGTGTTTTAGGGGTCAGATTATTTTCCTGCAGTCTTCGTCTTACTATCCACTGACTAATAGTCACTCCTCGCACCTCACGGAGCTGTCGTTGCACTTGAACGGCATTAATGTGATGATTTCTTAATGTTGTTGGCACAATAAAGCGATCATCACGAGCGATTGCAAAACGCCTTCTGCCTGTTCCAGGTCGCCTATAAAAGTCTCCAGTCTCCTCATAACGCTGGTACACTCTTCGAACCGCTGCGCGAGTCATATTCAATTGTGTGGCCACAGCTCGCTGACTATGTCCATTTTCGATTATAGCAATAACTTGGGCAGATTTTTGTGGTGTAGTATGCATTAAATTTACACACTTGAACACTATTCAGATTTGGAAAACGAATAATATGTAAATTTCAGTTGCAAACGCAATTTGACAAATTTGTTATTTTCGTTACAAACACCACATAAACACGTTTCACTTGTTTACCGGTTGCTACGCATATAAACGATAAGCTTTCTTAAAAAATGTATACTTACATTAAAGCATATTAAATTGTCTTTCAAACAGCATATTTATTTTTTTGATCTGATGAATAATTCTTTTAAAAAATATAGTTAAAATCAAAAGTTTACAGTGGGCCGATTTCTATGCACTCAAGATTATTTTTATCCTCGGTGTAGTTTTAGTTCAAAGCATAATTTTAAATTAGCTATATTTTCTGTCGGTTTGTAGCGCGCATACTGTGAAGCAGGTACTGCGCATTAACTTCCCGTCATTTTTTTGATAACCGGAAGAAGGATTAAACCTGATGGTTACCCAGTGGCGCACCCAGGAATGTGTCTTGGGAGGGGCTGACAGCTAAAAAGGGCGCCTCTCAAAAAAAATCGTGCGACCAAAAAAAAAAAAAAGGTCATCATGTGTGGGGGAGGCCGCCAGCTACAAAGGGCGCCCCTCAAAAAACTTGCGACCAAAAAAAAAAGGTCATCATGTCTTTCGCAACTACGCCGCTGCTTGGGGGGGGCCCGACGCCTCCTGATGTCAAATTTTAAGCTATTTTTCGAGAACCGCCCCCCCCCCTGGGTGCGCCCATGGGTTACCTTATATGCGTAGAACAAAATTGTTTACAGACACCCCTGCTGAAGCTTGATTCCGCAGAGCCATCCACCCACTAAGAACAAAATCGTAAAAAACGTTAATAAAGCACAAATGTGTGTTAAACATTGGCGGATCCAGGGGGGGGGCACTAGGGGCACTTGCCCCCCCCCCCCGAGAATTTTTTCAATATACAAAAAATTAGGAAAAAGTAAGGTTTTTGCTAATAAAAATTCAAAATTTTTGCTTGCGGCGCATGAAAGTGTCTATTGGATATTGTACTTTCAAGTTCTGACTAATTTAATAAAATGCAAATCAAATCAAATCAAATCAAGCTTTATTGTCTTATATAAAGTATAAAACTTTGTAGACAAAGCAAATACATAACTAATAATAATAATAGAAAAAATCATTTAAAAAATATAAAATATATAAATCCATCCAATAAGTGGTTTAATTATGTTGTATATATATATATATATATATATATATATTTTTTTTTTAATTTACTTGTTTTTTTATAATAATTGCTGCTTAAAAAAATATATACCGAGAACGAATGTCCCCTAAAGTGCAACCCCCCCCCCCCCCCAAGAAGCACCGCTGGATCTGCCCTTGGTGTTAAAATTAGGGACCTATTGCAATAGTGCCAGGCACTAATTGTGCCGGGCACTATATTGACAGGTTCGCATTATAAGAACAGCTGTCTTCTTTCAAAATTAGGCCATTGTGTATTATAAGAGCCGGAATTAATAGTTACGCCACTATTAATGGAAAATAAACGACTGGATTTCTAAATTGGACTTTATTATGTCAATTTTGAAAGATCAACTGTCACTTTTTAATACGAAACTGTCAATATAGTGCCCGGTACAATTTGTGCCTGGCTTTATTGCAATAGGTCCCTATTAAGTCAACTTTTGACATTAAAAAAACATGTAGAAAATCCTAACTAAAATTTCATGTGAAAGCATTACCAAAAATATAATTATTAATAACGTTAAGAAACCAACATTTAAAGAACTATAATTCTATTAACAATAAAAATAATACCATCAATATAAGGTTATTTTTATAATGTTTTTCGTAGATCTCATTTGTAACGTTGATTTTAAGATATATGAAGCTAATAAATGATTTGTTTTTTAAACATTAAAAAAAATTATACTATAGAGGGAGCTGCCACTACGAGTCGGTAGCAGAGACGCTTTGTGTTATTTTGGTTAAAATATTTGCTTTTTGTAGAAACAAACATGGCAAATTAAAAGAACAATTATTAATAATAAGAGTGAATACAAGAAACCAAAATATAAATGAAAGTTCCAATTTCAAAGGGTCGGACTTATTAACAGTTCGAATACTTGATTTTCACAAAAATATTAATCACTGATTCATTTCTGAATATTGGGCGCTTCTGACCAACGATTATAAACACACAGGATTGCTTATGAGCTCGAATCTTTCAACGGTAGGCGGCGCCTTGCTTACGTCATCAGTGGACCTCTGCTCAGCGCGCTTCATTTAATACACATTGCAATCGTGACTTTTTCCCGCTTTTTTCTTGCTTATTTGCAAACAAATTTTTTATTTGTGATAGTAAATATAATTAATAATTTCATTCATTCAAAACAAATGATTTGATAAATCAAGAGTTTGCTCTGAGAGCTGAATTTTCCTACCAGACGATATGTTGGAGTTTCTTCTTTAAATAGTTGAAAGTTTTAGAATAGAAGTAGGATTTTTTCTAAAAGTTTAATCAATTTAAATCATTAGATGTATAATTTATTGTTTTTGTTGCGGATATAATAAAATACACTTATATTATGTAGTAACAAAAAGGTATTTATTTGATATTTCAGATCTAAAATTGCAATATTTATTATATTATTATATCAAAACCCAGTCAGGTTTTGGTTCAGCCAAATAAGATGTGTTTTTCAACTCTTATGCTTTAAATCAATAGATTTTCATAAGTTTTTTTTTCAAATGATTTACATTGTTTGTGTTATGAGTTGTTTTTATCCTACCCAGCGCCCGTTTTCACTCCTTCTCCTGTAACATGTTTCTGAAAACTTCTATAAAGAGACTAAAAAAACTTAAGAAAAAAACTGAAACTAAACTTGGAGAAACTGTCTACAAAATAAACTTTCCAATAATCAGTTTAATAAAAGAAGTACGTTTGCGGCATAATTAACAATTTTTTTTAATGTGATTAATTTATTGAGCAAGTAGTTTCCAAAAATCAAAAAAAAATTAAGTTTATATAAATATAATAATGTAAAGGTATCTTTAAATATTTACACTGAAAGAGGGAACACAAAGCTTTTATTTCAACAATAAATTAATGTGCTTTCTTTATATCAATTCACTTAATTCACATTTCTAAAGGTTTATCATAGCAAAAATATTTCATGTAAAAAAAAGCCAAGTACGCGAAAGTGGTATTCCGTAAAAAGAATTGAGATAAAAGTAAAGCTCTACAATACAAATTTCAAAATGAATGGTTCTTACTAGTTTGGAAATGTTTTTTTAAAGTAAAGGGAAGTAAATTAAAATTTTGGGCCTTTTTGATATTTTTCAAGGGTCAATCTACCAAAGCTCAGCTCTCTAACGTTTCTGGAAGTGGGTGTAAAAGTAACAATTACTTTTACATAACTTTACATGTATAGGGGAGTGGAGTAAATTGGAATTTTGGGGCTTTTTTCCAAGGGTTTGATCATAATTTCTATCAGTCTGCCAAATTTTAGCTTTGTAGCATGCCTAAAAAACGCTGTTCGGCCCATACCTACCCCAGATATTTGCACGCAATTGGGGGGGGGGGGGGGGTCCTTTGTTTTTACAATGGTGTAAAAGAATATATAAGTTAGGTAAATGTTTGAAATAAATTGGTAAAAATTTTTTTTTAAGTCGCAAGCTTTTATAAAATGCACTAAAAATTAAAAAATAATTTTCTAACATTCTAATATTATCATAATAATAAAAGCGATGGCCGACTGATGGAAATTTTTCTTCTTCTTCTTCTTCTAGCAGAAAAATGCAGAGGTACCAAACCCACCCAACCCGACCCAAGATACCCCAGCATTTCTTTGACATAGGTATGGCAATGGCATAGCATTGCGGCACATCAAACATATCCTTGATGACCTGCTATGTTGAATAAAGTGTTTAGATTAACTTATGCTTTGATTTGCGGCCATCGCTTTTATTATGATAATATTAGAATGTTAGAAAATTATTTTTTAATTTTTAGTGCATTTTATAAAAGCTTGTGACTTAAAAAAAATTTTTACCAATTTATTTTCTACTTTTTAGTCTCAGCTATCTACTCTATTAAATGAAAATATTTGTTCAATAACAGAACAGAAGAGTTTATTCTAGATTATAATGAAATCGCTGATCGTGAGTTGTTTGGAAACTCATTTTTCTATTGGGGGAAAGAGAGGGTGGGGGTAGAGGTAGAAATATATTTTTTGTTTGGGCTGTATTGCCATCGGACCTTTATGCATATACCAAATTTTATAAAAGTCATTTGAAGTGAAGTGTGTCAAAAACGCATTTTTTATGGAAGGGGGTGGGGGGTAGAGTGGGAGGACAATTTTTCATTATTGTTGTATTGTCATCGGACCACTATATGTATACCAAATTTCATCCAAATCGGATAATGGGAAGTGTGTTAAAAACTCATTTTTCTATAAAAGGGGGTGGGGGTACGGGTGGGAGGATATTTTTTTCTTAATATTGTGTTGTCATCGGATCACTATATGTGTACCAAATTTTATCCAAATCGGATAAAGGGAAGTGTGTCAAAAACAACTTTTTCTATGGAAGGGGGTGGGGGTAGGGGTGGTTAGAATATTTTTTCTTATTGTTGTATTATCATCGGACCACTATGTGTATACCAAATTTTATCCAAATCGGATAACGGGAAGTGTGTCAAAAACACATTTTTCTATAGAAGCGGTGGGGGTAGGGGTGGGAGGATATTTTTTTCTTAATGTTGTATTGTCATGGGACCACTATGTGTGTACCAAATTTCATCCAAATCGGATAATGGGAAGTGTGTTAAAAACGCTTCACGATTTGATAGATAGTTAGATAGTTAGACAGAACATCTGAAGCTAAATAAAAGTTTGTAATAATAAAAAGTCGGTAAAACATGATTTGATGGACAAATCACTTCTTTTTGTGATACATAAATTTGAAATTTCTGCTTTATATGTATGAGATGGGTTTTTTACAAACGTTTCGTATTCGGACGATTGGGTAGGTACTTAGGAAATAAAAGGTTTTATTAAATAAGACCATCCAATCACGACATTTATACTGTCGTGTCTCAAGGGGGTCCCCGTCTGAAGGAGCTCTTAAATTGAATTGATGCTTGTGAAAGGGGCAGATTTAATTTAGTTTGGTCAGGGTCAAGGGTCCACTCCCTGATAAGATTAAATAATTTTAAAATTGAGCTATTGGACAGATAAAAGTAAAAATTAATAAAACCGGCCAATTTTAACCAGGACATTTTTTCATTATTGTTATATTGTCATCGGACCACTATATGTATACCAAATTTCATCCAAATCGGATAAAGGGAAGTGTGTCAAAAACGCATTTTTCAATAGATGGGGGTGGGGGTAGGAGTGGTAGGATTTTTTTTTTCAATGTTGTATTGTCATCGGACCACTATATGTATACCAAATTTCATCCAAATCGGATAATGGGAAGTGTCAAAAATTCATTTGGGGGTAGGGGTGGGAGGATATTTTTTTCTTAATATTGTATTGTCATCGGATCACTATGTGTGTACCAAATTTTATCCAAATCGGATAATGGGAAGTGTGTCAAAAACGCTTCACAAGATTTGATAGTTAGACAGAACATCTGAAGCTAAATAAAAGCTTGTAATAAAATCTTTATTAGCAAAAAAAAGCTCTCGAGTATAAAATAAAATGTTCACAATCACACTAATCATAATGGTAATGATACCTACAGTATATCAGTAGCTGTTCGCAGCCAACTTGCAAAGATGAAGCAAAACAATGATATAAAGAAAAAATAGCAAGACAGCCAAAAAAAATTGGGTGCCACACCCACTCGAGTTGGAACAGTGACGAGCGCGAACAAATTCATTTGGATACTGTTTGCACAACCTCATCGCGAACGAGCGAATTAGTTTGATTGTGCTCGCTATTATTAAAAGAGGCTCCGGAACGAAATAGCGATGTACAGTCGGGGACTTAATAAATGGCCGCTGCCGTTTTCAATACCGGGCGAGGTTTATGAATGAATTAATTATTGAACATCGTATCGCGCGCTTTCATTCCTTCGACTCCACGTCGATCGGCTGTCGCTCTGCACTTTTGTGCAATGCAATTTTTGCTATTGAAATTATTAACTATTTGGAATATTGGCCGATAAACGCCCTTACTCAAATTTTTGCTTGTATTTATTTTTTTTAGCTTTACACTTTTAAAACTTACCATTTTAAAAATAGCTAGGAATACAAACATGTTGCATTTGTGTTTCTCTATGTAAGTATGTCATAAAAACAATAAATTAAAATCCTGAAAAATCACTATTATGTGTATTTTTTTTGCTATTGGATATGCGTCAAAACAATTGCTATGTTTTTATTGCTTGCCTTACAAAGTAATAAAAAAGATCCCAAAAGATGGTCTAAAGGTTTGTGTTTGTAAGAAATAAATAAAAGTAAATTGCCAAAACTCAAAACTGAAGTGACTTTGGCGGCCTCTAGCGGCAATATTATAAACACTTGTCCTTTACCTCTTATATGGTGATATAGAGGGCAACGATAAGATTAATTTAATGTTTTATAATATATATTTTTACAAAGTTAGCAATTTAAAAAAATTAAAAAACTGCACTTTTTGGGTACCCCTTTGGTCAGGAAAATTTTCATCAAAAATTTCAAAAAAAAACATTTAGTTGATACTATGCCACAAAGAAGCTACCGAGTCCCTTATACTAACCTGAAAATATTACAGTTGTAGATGAAATGGTGTTCGAGAAAAATAAAATCAAAAGTTGTATATTTTCAAAAAATTAAAAATTTTGTCAAAAAAAAGTTAATTTTTCTGCTATTCGATATACGTCAAAACAATTGTTATATTTTTATTGCTTGCCTCATAAAGTAATAAAAAAGACTCCAAAAGTTGGCCTAAAGGTTTGTGCTTGTACGAAATAAATAAAAGTTTAAATTGCCAAAACTCAAAACTGAAGTGACTTTGGCGGCCTCTCGCGGCAATATTATAAACACTTGTCCTTTACCTCTTATATGGTGGTATAGAGGGCAACGAGAAGTTTAATTTAATGTTTTATAATATATATTTTTACAAAGTTGGCAATTTAAAAAAATTAAAAAACTGCACTTTTTGGGTACCCCTTTGGTCAGGAAAATTTCATCAAAAATTTCAAAAAAAACATTTAGTTGATACTGTGCCACAAAGAAACTACCGAGTCCCTTATACTAACCTGAAAATATTACAGTTGTAGATGTAATGGTTATCGAGAAAAATAGAATCAAAAGCTAAATTTTCAAAAAATTTAAAATTTTGAAAAAAAAAGTCAACTTTTTTGCTATTGGATATACGTCAAAACAATTGGTATATTTTTATTGCTTGCCTCACAAAGAAATAAAAAAGACCCGAAAAGTTGGTCTAAAGGTTTGTGTTTGTAAGAAATAAATAAAAGTTTAAATTGCCAAAACTCAAAACTGAAGAGACTTTGGCGGTCTCTCTCGGCATTATTATAAATACCTGTCCTTTAACTTTTACATCGTCATATAGAGGGGCCCGAGAAGATTAATTTAATGTATTATAATATATATTTTTACAAAGTTAACAATTTAAAAAAATTAAAAATCTGCACTTTTTGGGTACCCCTTTGGTCAGGAAAATTTTCATAAAAAATTTCAAAAAAAAACATTTAGTTGATACTGTGCCACAAAGAAGGTACCGAGTTCCTTATACTAACCTGAAAATATTACAGTTGTAGATGTAATGGTTATCGAGAAAAATAGAATCAAAAGTTGAACATTTTCAAAATTTTGAAAAAAAAGTCAACTTTTTTGCTATTGTATATACGTCAAAACAATTGTTATATTTTTATTGCTTGCCTCACAAAGAAATAAAAAAGACCTCAAAAGTTGGTCTAAAGGTTTGTGTTTGTCAGAAATAAATAAAAGTTTAAATTGCCAAAACTCAAAACTGAAGTGACTTTGGCGGTCTCTCTCGGCATTATTATAAATACCTGTCCTTTAACTTTTACATCGTCATATAGAGGGGCCTGAGAAGCTTAGTTTAATGTATTATAATATATATTTTTACAAAGTTAACAATTTAAAAAAATTAAAAAACTGCACTTTTTGGGTACCCCTTTGGTCAGGAAAATTTTCGTCAAAAATTTCAAAAAAAACATTTTGTTGATACTGTGCCACGAAGAAGCTACCGAGTCCCTTATACTAACCTGAAAATATTACAGGTGTAGATGTCGTAGTTTTCGAGAAAAATAAAATCAAAAGTTGTAAACTTTCAAAAAATTAAAAATTTTGTCAAAAAAAGTTAATTTTTTTGCTATTGGATATACGTCAAAACAATTGTTATATTTTTATTGCTTGCCTCATAAAGTAATAAAAAAGACTCCAAAAGTTGGCCTAAAGGTTTGTGCTTGTAAGAAATAAATAAAAGTTTAAATTGCCAAAACTCAAAACTGTAGTGACTTTGGCGGCCTCTCGCGGCAATTTTATAAACTCTTGTCGTTAACCTTTTATATGGTGATATAGAGGGCCCCGAGAAGTTTAATTTAATGTATTATAATATATATTTTTACAAAGTTAGCAATTTAAAAAAATTAAAAAACTGCACTTTTTGGGTACCCCTTTGGTTAGGAAAATTTTCATCAAAAATTTCAAAAAAAACATTTAGTTGATACTGTGCCACAAAGAAGCTACCGAGTCCCTTATACTAACCTGAAAATAAAACAGTTGTAGATGTAATGGTTATCGAGAAAAATAGAATCAATAGTTGAAAATTTTCAAAAAATTCAAAATTTAGAAAAAAAAAGTCAACTTTTTTGCTATTGGATATACGTCAAAACAATTGTTATATTTTTATTGCTTGCCTCACAAAGAAATAAAAAAGACCCGAAAAGTTGGTCTAGAGGTTTGTGTTTGTAAGAAATAAATAAAAGTATAAATTGCCAAAACTCAAAACTGAAGTGACTTTGGCGGCCTCTCGCGACATTATTATAAACACTTGTCCTTTACCTTTTATATTGGTGTTATAGAGGGCACCGAGAAGTTTAATTTAATGTATTATAATATATATTTTTACAAAGATAGCAATTTAAAAAAATTTAAAAACTGCATTTTTTGGGTACCCCTTTGGCCAGGAAAATTTTCATCAAAAATTAAAAAAAAAACATTTAGTTGATACTGTGCCACAAAGAAGCTACCGAGTCCCTTATACTAACCTGAAAATAAAACAGTTGTAGATGTAATGGTTATCGAGAAAAATAGAATCAATACTTGAAAATTTTCAAAAAATTCAAAATTTAGAAAAAAAAAGTCAACTTTTTTGCTATTGGATATACGTCAAAACAATGGTTATATTTTTATTGCTTGCCTCACAAAGAAATAAAAAAGACCCCAAAAGTTGGTCTAAAGGTTTTGTTTGTAAGAAATAAATAAAAGTTTAAATTGCCAAAACTCAAAACTGAAGTGACTTTGGCGGTCTCTCTCGGCATTATTATAAATACCTGTCCATTAACTTTTACATCGTCATATAGAGGGGCCTGAGAAGCTTAATTTAATGTATTATAATATATATTTTTACAAAGTTAACAATTTAAAAAAATTAAAAAACTGCACTTTTTGGTCAGGAAATTTTTCGTCAAAAATTTCAAAAAAACATTTTGTTGATACTGTGCCACGAAGAAGCTACCGAGTCCCTTATATTAACCTGAAAATATTACAGGTGTAAATGTAATAGTTTTCGAGAAAAATAAAATCAAAAGTTGTAAACTTTCAAAAAATTAAAAATTTTGTCAAAAAAAAGATAATTTTTTTGCTATTGGATATACGTCAAAACAATTGTTATATTTTTATTGCTTGCCTCATAAAGTAATAAAAAAGACTCCAAAAGTTGGCCTAAAGGTTTGTGCTTGTAAGAAATAAATAAAAGTTTAAATTGCCAAAACTCAAAACTGTAGTGAATTTGGCGGCCTCTCGCGGCAATATTATAAACTCTTGTCCTTAACCTTTTATATGGTGATATAGAGGGCCCCGAGAAGTTTAATTTAATGTATTATAATATATATTTTTATAAAGTTAGCAATTTAAAAAAATTAAAAAACTGCACTTTTTAAGTACCCCTTTGGTCTGGAAAATTTTCATCAAAAATTTCAAAAAAAAACTTTTAGTTGATACTGTGCTACAAAGAAGGTACCGAGTTCCTTATACTAACCTGAAAATATTACAGTTGTAGATGTAATGGTTATCGAGAAAAATAGAATCAAAAGTTGAAAATTTTCAAAATTTTGAAAAAAAGTCAACTTTTTTGCTATTGTATATACGTCAAAACAATTGTTATATTTTTATTGCTTGCCTCACAAAGAAATAAAAAAGACCTCAAAAGTTGGTCTAAAGGTTTGTGTTTGTCAGAAATAAATAAAAGTTTAAATTGCCAAAACTCAAAACTGAAGTGACTTTGGCGGTCTCTCTCGGTATTATTATAAATACCTGTCCTTTAACTTTTACATCGTCATATAGAGGGGCCTGAGAAGCTTAATTTAATGTATTATAATATATATTTTTACAAAGTTAACAATTTAAAAAAATTAAAAAACTGCACTTTTTGGGTACCCCTTTGGTCAGGAAAATTTCCGTCAAAAATTTCAAAAAAAACATTTTGTTGATACTGTGCCACGAAGAAGCTACCGAGTCCCTTATACTAACCTGAAAATATTACAGGTGTAGATGTAATAGTTTCCGAGAAAAATAAAATCAAATGTTGTAAACTTTCAAAAAATTAAAAATTTTGTCAAAAAAAGTTAATTTTTTTGCTATTGGATATATGTCAAAACAATTGTGATATTTTTATTGCTTGCCTCATAAAGTAATAAAAAAGACTTCAAAAGTTGACCTAAAGGTTCGTGTTTGTAAGAAATAAATAAAAGTTTAAATTGCCAAAACTCAAAACTGTAGTGACTTTGGCGGCCTCTCGCGGCAATTTTATAAACTCTTGTCGTTAACCTTTTATATGGTGATATAGAGGGCCCTGAGAAGTTTAATTTAATGTATTATAATATATATTTTTACAAAGTTAGCAATTTAAAAAAATTAAAAAACTGCACTTTTTGGGTACCCCTTTGGTCAGGAAAATTTTCGTCAAAAATTTCAAAAAAAACATTTGGTTGATACTGTGCCACGACGAAGCTAAAAATATTACATACAAAATAGTGTGTATTAAAATAGCGGTATCGAAATAGCGACAATCAAAATAGCGATGTTATAAAAAAGCGACTATCAAAATAGCGATGTAACGAAATAGCGATTGTAACAAAATGGTGATATAATAAAATAGCGATGTAATAAAATAGCGATTATAAAAATAGCGACTATTAAAATAGCAAAGTAACAAAAACGCGACTCAGCATGTTTAAAAACATAAATGGATCCATGATGGATCTTCCCAGATAGCCTATTATCACACTTCAAGTGAAGCCATCAAAACAGTTTTTTATAAATATCTCAGAAACTAAAGCTGATACGAAGTTTTTGGTTATGACATGAATTATTGAGCAAAATATAACCTATTATATTCCGAAAACAATGTAGTGATACGATGCTCCGTTAAAAAGTCAGCATTTTTTAAAGTTTTTAATTGTCAAAAAACTCATTAGCATTAATGGATTTTGACTAGAAGTCTGTGATTTTGACCAAAATCTTATCAGCACGTAAAAGTGTCGAACACTATTTAACTAAAAATTTTATGAAAATCGGTTCAGCGGTTTAGGAGCTATCGTGTTACGGACAGAAATAATATACACACTCACACACACACACACACACACACACACACACACACACACACACACACACACGCACACACACACACACACACACACACACACACACACACACACACTCACACACACAACACACACACACACAACACACACACACACAACACAAACAGACATCACGACAATATTGCTGAGATAGGTCAAAATACACCAAAATAACACATTTTCGGAGTTACTAGTACGGAGAACTTCCCTAGCCATTGCTACGCGGGCTAGGAAGGTAAAAATGAAATACCTAATAAAACAAATATTGGGCTACCAGTTGCCCTTACCTTCTTTATATTGTAAGAAAAACATTTCTTATCTTAATTTCGTTTTTCGGCATTATGCATTAACGCATCAATGACGTTTCAAATGCAACAGCAGCTAAAAATCAAGACTCAAGGCAATGATCTCGGCGCTTTGTAAACATTTCGTCGATAAGAAATCGGTTATCAAAAAATGTTGAACAATATCAATTTAAAATTTCAAGTCCACAAATAAGTCTAGTCAAACGTTTACTGACGAAGAGGTACTAGCATTTTTTTTTTCGTATTTGATAGTAGAAGTTGCTCAATCTGCAAAAACTTAAGTGATTTGTTTATTTATTGTTTAGTGTATAAAGCGTGTGACGCAAACAATAAGATTTCGGTTTCAAGGTGGACAGTATAAATTTTATCTATATAATCATAGACATTATTAGAGTGTTCACTGAAAAAATAAGAGGTAAAAATAAAATCAGAATCCGATATTAAATAAATAATATTTTTGTACTCACCTGGTGCGTCTCATTTTCGATGGGAGTAGGTAATTGGAAAACTCGGTTCTGAACAAAGTAAGCGATTTGCGGTTTTTACCTTCTGTACTGTTGTGGTAAGTCATATATATATAGTACGATCTGATTTTTTCATAGCCCGTAGTTATTTTAAACAGGGTATTAGCTCACACCAGTGGCGTATATATGGGGGGGCCTGGGCCCCCCCCCCCCGAAGCTAAGATTTTTTTGGATATTTTCCACATATTTCTTGAATACAAACATAAAATAGCATAAAATACAGCCTCATGAGGTCTCGGCCCCCCCCAAAACTGTCTCGGGCCCACCCCGAAACTTTTTTCTATATACGCCACTGGCTCACACACATTGGCGTAGCTAGCCTTGCTTTTCAGGGGGGGGGGCCGTGGCCCCGGTCTATCTTGAACAAAAAGCAAACATAGATTTTAAAGAGTCGTGCAAAGTGTGCAATGAATAAAAAAAAATACGCGCAATAAATGTTCTAATATTTTAATATAACAAATTTAATAATACATTTACCAACTTATTTATATGTATACACAGGAAGTATGTGATTCAGCAATTCTACAAAGAAAGTTTTCTACGTCGCTGACTGAAAGCGTCTACCACACTGTCTAAGTCGACCTCAACATCTTTTTCTATGAATAACAATGACAAACCTGAGTGTCTCTCTTGAGTCATAGTTGTTCTAAGCCAATTAAAAACTCTCCTCATGGCAGAGAAAGACCTCTCGCAAGTTGCACTTGAAATTGGAAGAATACTCGCAACTTTAAAAAGTTGGTAGAGGTTTGGATAGTTGTTTTCTGCTATATGTTGTTTAATAGAATCATGACCAACAGTTTGATTTAACCGAAAAATACAATTCTTTAAAACGGTCATTTCTGCTTTTAGAGTAAAAGTATTAATATTAAAAATTTCCCGGTATTGCTCGACGAATTTATTCCATTTAACGACGTGGGAAAACTTAATATGAAAATGGTTATGAAATTGTCACCAAAATCGGAAAATTTTCATAAGACACTAAACGCTTACCTCAAAAAAACTAAAAAGATTATTATATTTATTTTAGAAAAACAGTTTAAAAAGGTCTTTTATAACCTTACGACATCTACAACCCGATTTCGGAAACAGAGGGGCAAAGGTCGCTGTCTTTATTAAATGCGAAATTTAACTTACACTTCTATAATATTTTACAAGATGTCGCCAATATGTATGAAATATTCAATATGCATAATTATGTTTAAATTTAAAACATATTTTCGGGAAATTGCATAAGTGCAGAAAAGTTACCGATAATTTAAAGAGAAAAAGCCTAATTCCGCAAGACAAGGGCTTTTTCCTGAAATGTAAACATTATCTGAATGATTTTAAATTTTAATGCACCTATTTTATTTGAATATTTCCCGAAATATACTAGAAAAGTATGTATTTTCAGCGTAATGTTCTTTTACTAGTAGTCGGTAGGGGAGGCCTAAAATATCTTAGGGGGGGCCTGAGGGACTTCAGGGGGGGCCAGGCCCCCCCTGCCCCCCCTAGCTACGCCAATGCCCACACATATACTATACTATAGTAGTGTGAGCTATGGTGATCCTAATTTTTTCGAGAAAAAAAAAGTTGCTCCTATTTCAAAAATTTTTATATATCTTTGCGTTTCAGATGATTTTAAAACTTTTTTGTCGCGCCGTCTGTCTGTCTGTCTGTCTGTCTGTAACGACCAACGCGCATAACTCAAAAACCGCTTGCCCGATTTCAATGAAATTTGGTACCTAGACTGGGTCTTGGGTCGAGATGGTCCCATTTAAAAATGAACAAAATCCACCGAGCACAAGCCAAATAAAAGGGTGGGGGTAGACTTCAAAAATTAGAGTTTATGTGAAAATATGGCGTGTGTGATATCAAACGAAAGGTAATTAAGTCTGGAGTTAAACAAAATACATTTTTGTTTAAAAAAAAGGGTGGGGATAGATTTCAAAAATTAAGTTTTGGTAAAAATATGGCGTGTGTGATATCAAACGAAAGGTAATTGAGTTCGGAGTAAAACAAAATACATTTTAATTTTTGTTTTTTTAAGAGTGGGGGTAGATTTCAAAAATTTGAGTTTAAGTCAAAATATGCCTTGTGTGGTATCAAACGAAAGGTTATTTAGTCTGGAGTTGAATAAAATATATTTCAGTTTTTAGTCATATAAGCTCACACGTACACTATAACTATAGTACCTAGTGTGAGCTTAGGGGCCCATATATTGGCAGAGTATTTTTTTTGGGTCGTCTCGCATAATAAGCCGTTTCAAGGGTTTCACGTTAACGCTTTAGTTATTCCACATTTTTGTCATGTTTTTTTTTTAATTAACTGAGACCATTTTTAACATTTATTATGGCGAAATAAAAAGCTTTTCTTAGAAAACCTTATCTTGCTTGTTTTCCAAGAAAATAATTCTGTAATAACAATTTCATGGCAACTTTTTAAAGAAAAGAAAACGTTTTTACAAACTTAAAATTTTTTTAAAAAAAAAATCCCGCATTTTTTTTATACGAGAATAATAACTCACCATAGTGATTATCTGACATACTTAGAGTTATTTTAACCAAACTTGATCAACACTAAAAATTGTGACAAAGTTGATTCATTTGTGTTCTTAAAACAACTACGCAACGTCAGTTTAAAAAAACACGCTAACTTTGACACGATGTTTTACTCATTAGTTTGACGTTTGATTATCCGAAGCTAACTTGCTATGGTAAAGCCATTATTAATAAATAGTTTTTAGTAAAATTATCTCCCATATTAGGCAAATGACTTCCCATTTCTCCCATTAAAGTTTAGTAAAACACTATTTTTGCTGCAAATTTCCGAACTGCATTAGCAGGACAAATTGTGAAAGGCTTTCGCGGCCATCGTCCAATGGTGGGTGTGCTTTCGGGCTGTTCGGCCGTCGTCGTTGGAAATTCGTTCTCGACGTTTCGCCATCTCGAGTGGATGGCATCTTCAGGCGATGTTGACTGTTTGTCGGCTTCTCGAAGACTGGCAGGAGTTTGGCTGCAATTTAATATAACAAAAGTGTGCACAGTTGCGCATATTTTAAAGCTCTTTCTACCCAGAAGTTGAATGTTTTTATATTCCTTTTTTTTTCTCGTCTTGACGAACAGTGCTTAATTGTTTAAAAAAACATTTCCAAGCTAGTAAGAACCTTTCATTTTGAAATTTGTATTGGAGACCTTGGCTTTACTTTTAACTCAATTATTTTTACGGAATGCCATTTTCGCGTACTTGCCTTTTTTTTACATGAAATGTTTTTGTTATGATAAAACTATTTTTTTCCAAATCCCACTGGCATGGCGGTCCGGCTAATAGATAGTTTAAGTTGTGCTACGTATTTTTACGTAAAACTGCTCGTTAAGCGCTCTAAGTTTTATTCCAAATTTGAGTTTAAGTTGAATATTTTTACGTTATCATAACAAGTCTACTAATAGCAGAGAATATGGAATGCTGCACTGTGTTTTTTTGATGTTAGAATTTTGTTTTTTGTCTTTTCCACTACAGTAGGAATATATTCATTGGCGTAGCTAGCCTTGCTTTTCAGGGGGGGCCGTGGCCCCGGTCTATCTTGAACAAAAAGCAAACATAGGTTTTAAAGAGTCGTGCAAAGTGTGCAATGAATAAAAAGAAATACGCGCCTTAAATGTTCTAATATTTTAATATAACAAATTTAATAATATATTTACCAACTTATTTATATGTATACACAGAAAGTATGTAATTCAGCAATTCTACAAAGAAAGTTTTCTACGTTGCTGACTGAAAGCGTCTACCACACTGTCTAAGTCGACCTCAACATCTTTTTCTATGAATAACAATGACTGAGTCATAGTTGTTCTAAGCCAATTAAAAACTCTCCTCATGGCAGAGAAAGACCTCTCGCAAGTTGCACTTGAAATTGAAAGAATACTCGCAACTTTAAAAAGTTGGTAGAGGTTTGGATAGGTGTTTTCTGCTATATGTTGTTTGATAGAATTATGACCAACAGTTTGATTTAACCGAAAAATACAATTCTTTAAAACGGTCATTTCTGCTCTTAGAACAGAAGTATTAATATTAAAAATTTCCCGGTATTGCTCGACGAATTTATTCCATTTAACGACGTGGGAAAACTTATTATGAAAATGGTTATGAAATTGTCACCAAAATCGGAAAATTTCCATAAGACACTAAACGCTAACCTCAAAAAAACTAAAAAGATTATTATATTTATTTTAGAAAAACAGTTTAAAAAGGTCTCTTATAACCTTACGACATCTACAACCCGATTTCGGAAACAGAGGGGCAAAGGTCGCTGTCTTTATTAAATGCGAAATTTAACTTACACTTCTATAATATTTTACAAGATGTCGCCAATATGTATGAAATATTCAATATGCATAATTATGTTTAAATTTAAAAAATATTTTCGGGAAATTGCATAAGTGCAGAAAAGTTACCGATAATTTAAAGAGAAAAAGCCTAATTCCGCAAGACAAGTGCTTTTTCCTGAAATATAAACATTATCTGAATGATTTTAAATTTTATTGCACCTATTTTATTTGAATATTTCTCGAATAATAATAGAAAAGTATGTATTTTCAGCGTCATGTTCTTTTACTAGTAGTCGGTAGGGGAGGCGTAAAATATCTTAGGGAGGCCTGAAGGACTTCAGGGGGGGCCAGGCCCCCCCTGGCCCCCCCTAGCTACGCCAATGAATATATTCGCAAAGAATCGTTTGTACTGGAAACGGAAATTATCGTCTAGGCCTCATTTTTCCATCGGTCAATCAACCAATTCTATTCTTTGGTAACGTTAAGGTGCCCGCAGACTGCCGTAAGCTAACGTAAATACGTAAGCTCCTAACGTGACCTTGACGACGGTGTGACGAAGTGCGCTTGCGTATCTGTCAAATCTCATGCTTACGTAAAAATACGTAGCACAACTTAAACTATCTATTATTGTCCATTGTCCTAACGCAATAACTTTTTTTTAATATATTAAAATGTTTTTTCTTTATTTTATGATGATTTAATGATTTAGTGTATTTTTTATTTCTTGACTTTTTTTAAAAGTTAATAGTTTTATTAGCCACGCCCAACGGGGATTGTGGCGGAGATTATGTGGGGACGTGTCCCAGATGCTAAGAAATAAGTATACAAAAATCCAGTTTGTACTTGCCTAATATAATAGGGAACTTGCCCATTTTTTTTATTTTACTAAAATGTGTGTTTTGAATGAAAACGCATTATACCAAATATCAGCCCTTAAATCGCAATACTTATTTTACAATAAATAATTAAAGTTGGAATCGCTGACTGGTATATTCAAACGCAGCAAAATGCGCGGCAGCCGCTGTGACGTCACTCCTTTGAAAAATCCCGGGCCCCTTATGAGTATAACAGCCATTCGGTTCATAACTTTTTATTTGAATATTTTTTATTTCTGTAAAAACATTCTTTAGGCACTTTTAAGAGCAATTCAACTGTCAAATTAAAGTTTATTTGTCACTTTTAGTTTTTGAGATATTACATAAACTTTATATTTTACTTATGGATTGATCCTTATTTTATTAGATTTTTAAAATTAGCGTAAAATTTCCTTTAAAATGATGTTTCACACTTAATATTTAATTTTTTTATATTATTATTTTTTTATTACTTCTTATTTTTTTTATTTTTTTTAAATAATTTAAAAATAATTTAAACCGATTATTATTCAGCAAACTAAAAAAAAAGTTAAGAGGTAACTAAAAACTAAAAATATACAATACATTAAAAAAAATAAAAAATAAAATATTAAGTCTGACATGTCATTTTAAAAAAAATTACGCTGATTTCAAAAATCGAATAAAAAAAAGGTCATTTCATAAGAAAAATACAAACCTTGTGTAATATCTCAAAAACTAAAAGTGACAGATACAATTTAATTTGGCAGTTGAATTGCTCTTAAAAAAGTGCCTCAGGAATCTTTTTACAGTAATAAAAAATATTCATAAATAAAAAAGTTACGGGGGTGGGTCGAAAATGCACCAAATTGAAAATATATATCTTGAAAGTAGTTTAAGATATCGATGTGCGGTTTTCGGCATTAATGTTTTAACAAAAATCGAGCTCGTAACATGTAGGTTAGTTTTTTTCTATCTCCTCTAGAAATGGGCGTTTCCTATCAAAAGTGTCCTATGTGGGTAGGTATAAATGAAAATAAATCAGCACTGGTGTTTATAGAGCTCATTCTAAACAGTGTTTTAAATAGGTTCACTTAATTAATATACTTATTTTTAATAAGACTTATTAGTATGGTTATATATATATATATATATATATATATATATATATATATATTTATATATATATATATATATATATATATACATATATATATATATATATAATTATTATATTATAGTACTTACAGTACTTAGGTATTTATACTCACTTGCGAGCTTTTACACCACGAACTTCAGTTTGAGAAAAATCCTCCGAATTTTTAATGTATAATGCAGTCATAAACATATCAACTCCAGGTAAATTGTTTGATTGTCCTTTTATAAACCCCGCATCAACCATTTTTAGTCTTTAACAGAATCACAAAACACTAAATTAAGAAAATTTTGACAAAACTACGTCCGGAAATAACTGAACACCACGTTCAAAGCTCCAATAAGTGTACAATATCAATTATTTACGTGTTGTTTCAATGTTGGTTAACGGTCACATGGATCGAGATCCAAAGGCGTGACGTCATAACCAATGGCAGCGCGTTTTAAGAACAGGTCAAGTTATTCAAATTTCAAACCCTTATTTGTCAGGTAATTTAATTGTTATTGGAATTTTTCTTTTTCTAGGAAGTTTCTTATGATAATACCTTACGATTTTAATTGTTTTTAAAGGATTCGATTTTTTGGGCTATTATAGTTAGATATGAGTCAAATTCGAACAATTGCAAAAATCCAGCCTGCTTAAATGCGATTTTTAATGATTTCGTTCAAGGAAAAAAACACTTTCTACAAAACAAAAGCCATGTTAGCACTATTCTACGAAACAAAAACCATTTTATTCAAAAAACATTGTGCTCTCTAAATACTTTAGTCGCTTGGAAAGCACTTTGCGTGTTAATGCAAGTTGGACACGGGCGCACCCAGGGGGGGCAGGGGCCCGGGCCTCCCAAGCCTTAGATTTTCTTACAAATTTTCCACATATTTCATGAAAAAACATGAAAAGTAGCTTAAAAATCGACATTATGAGTCTTCGCCCCCCCCCCCCCCCCCCAAGAGGCCTCGGCTCCCCTTCAAGACAGATTCCTGGGTGCGCCACTGAAGTTGGAGTCCAGTGTATGAATTCTTGAACTCGAAGTGCTCATGCGATCTTACTAAATTTCTATATCTCTATTGGTCCTGACTGAGAAAATGTGAATTTTTATTCTCACCCATTTCAAGAATTCATACACAGGGGTTGAATATTACCTTTGGTTTGTTTCTGTTTAGTGAGAAATTTTGATGAGCCAAGTATAAAAAAACATATCCAAACGATTAAGAACCTTTCCATTGGCGTAGCTACCCTTGCTTTTCAGGGGGAGCCGTGGCCCCGGTCTATCTTGAACAAAAAGCAAACATAGGTTTTAAAGAGTCGTGCAAAGTGTGCAATGAATAAAAAAAAATACGCGCATTAAATGTTCTAATATTTTAATATAACAAATTTAATAATACATTTACCAACTTATTTATATGTATACACAGGAAGTATGTAATTCAGCAATTCTACAAAGAAAGTTTTCTACGTCGCTGACTGAAAGCGTCTACCACACTGTCTAAGTCGACCTCAACATCTTTTTCTATGAATAACCATGACAAACCTGAGTGTCTCTCTTGAGTCATAGTTGTTCTAAGTCAATAAAGAACTCTCCTCATGGCAGAGAAAGACCTCTCGCAAGTTGCACTTGAAATTGGAAGAATACTCGCAACTTTAAAAAGTTGGTAGAGGTTTGGATAGTTGTTTTCTGCTATATGTTGTTTGATAGAATCATGACCAACAGTTTGATTTAACCGAAAAATACAATTCTTTAAAACGGTCATTTCTGCTCTTAGAGTAGAAGTATTAATATTAAAAATTTCCCGGTATTGCTCGACGAATTTATTCCATTTAACGACGTGGGAAAACTTACTATGAAAATGGTTATGAAATTGTCACCAAAATCGGAAAATTTTCATAAGACACTAAACGCTAACCTCAAAAAAACTAAAAAGATTATTACATTTATTTTAGAAAAACAGTTTAAAAAGGTCTTTTATAACCTTACGACATCTACAACCCGATTTCGGAAACAGAGGGGCAAAGGTCGCTGTCTTTATTAAATGCGAAATTTAACTTACACTTCTATAATATTTTACAAGATGTCGCCAATATGTATGAAATATTCAATATGCATAATTATGTTTAAATTTAAAAAATATTTTCGGGAAATTGCATAAGTGCAGAAAAGTTACCGATAATTTAAAGAGAAAAAGCCTAATTCCGCAAGACAAGGGCTTTTTCCTGAAATGTAAACATTATCTGAATAATTTTAAATTTTAATGCACCTATTTTATTTGAATATTTCCCGAATAATAATAGAGAGTATGTATTTTCAGCGTCATGTTCTTTTACTAGTAGTCGGTAGGGGAGGCCTAAAATATCTTAGGGGGGGCCTGAGGGACTTCAGGGGGGGCAGGCCCCCCTGGCCCCCCCTAGCTACGCCAATGAACCTTTCATTTTAAAATTTGTATTGGAGAACTTGGCTTTACTGTTATCTCAATTCTTTTTATGGAATACCATTTTGGTTTTTTTTACATGAAATGTTTTTGTCATTAAAAAATCTTTTGATTTTTAGGGCAAAGACATGGCGGAACCAAACAGTATCCATGAAACCAGGCCATATTTAAAGTAGAGTGGCCGGTGAAGAGAACTAAAATGGTTTGTTTAGACATTGGACCATGGCGCAGTTTACGGGACTAAAGTTTTATTTTTTGAACAGTTGTACTTAAACACTTTATAGAAATGTTGGCCAAAATGTGGCGCTTTATTATCATGGTGATTTTTTGGTTGTACATAATGGACCGAAACTTAGTGACTGGTTCGGTTTTGGTGCAAGTGATAGATTCACGGACTACAAACTCCAGCAAATCTGAGAAGTTCACCATTGAGCAACTTTTAACATCAGTATTTCCAAAAAAGGTGTCCAATGACAAGTATCTGGACCCCTGTAAAGCAGGTAAGTTTAGTTCTTCTTTTATTTTTACCCCTACAATATTTTGTTGTGTGACACTGTACGTATACAAATTAAATAAACTGCTCAAAAATTGAAGTGAGCCACCCCATTTTTTTTGACATTTTAAAGTAAATTTATTCCTAAATAAAACGGGCAATTTCCACACAGTTTTCTATGTGATATAGCTTTGATTATCCTCTTTTAATGTTTAAGTTCCTTGTTGTCCTGCGCTTGACAGATAGCTCCACAAGGTGGCTACAACACAAGTGTAACAAAAGTGCAAGAGTTTGCACGGCTCCCATTTCCCGTACGATTTTTTTCGCAAAAATTTTTATAACACAAAATGACAGTCAGCTAAAGCCAAAAAAAGTTATTTCTCAGTTTTTTAAATTTCTCTTTAGTTTCCGAGATATGATTTTTTTTTCATAAAATTGTACTTTTTCTAATTTTTAGTTTGACGTTTCTATCCGGTTTGAACCATAGCCAGCAAATTTGCTATAAGGCAAACCAAATATTGGCCTTTTCGAACCTTGTACGCCATTGTACCCTAGATGATCACTGAGCACAATCAGGGGCGTGCAAAAATAATTTTTCATAAATTCTCCTTTTTATGATCAAACCTGAGTTTCACCTTCTGTAGGTGATCTGATATCAATCTATTATAGGTAAATGCAAAACACGTTTTATTGAAGTTTGAACATTTATGCCGAGACGGTTTTTTCATTTTTGTTAAAATGTCACCATTGGCGTCAGGATGATTTTTTGTATAAATGGCAGTAATCTCGCAAAGTCCATGGATTCAAGCGAATTTTCTCACACCACCACAGATGATTTTGATGCTGCCCCAGTTAAAATCGTAGAGCAGAGCTTATGCCACCTGTGCCATCTTAGGTTGTAATATCTCACAAACGAAAGTTTTAACAGTGGAAAAAATTGAAATGTGAACTGCGTCGGAGCCAAAAGTGTTATGCTTTGATTACGCTTGGTGTATTGAGCATTTTAATGTTTCATAAGCAAAGATTGGTTGAGAAATTAAAAAGTAACTAGCGATAAGAAATTTTAGTGACCTTATTTACAAAGTAATTTTGCTTCCCGATCACTCATTTCTTGACCGATTCCTGTAAACGATATATCAAAATGCTCGGAAGATAGAGGCTGATAGAACGAGACCACCAAAATTATTAGGTACTGTTGGATCACTATTTAGGAAAAGTTAAAAAAATCAGTTTTTACATAGGGCTACCAACAACCCTTATATCGTATCAGTGCCCTTCGGATAAAACAGGACTGACACTAGACGTTTGTTTTATCTGTCATTCTAATCACCGGAAGGGCACTGCAATGATAGGGGTTGTTGGTAGGCCTATTTAAAAACAGATTCAATTTTTTTAACTTTTCCTAAATAGTGATCCAACAGTACCTAATAATTTTGGTTGTCTCGTTTTATCAGCCTCCATCTTCCGAGCAAAATTGCTTGGTAAATAAGGTCACTAAAATTTTTTATTGGTAGTTACTTTTTATTTCTTATCCTAATTTTGCGTATGATACCTTAAAATGCTCAAGATGACAGGCACAACCAAAACATAAAATTTCTGGTTCCAACGCTTTTCACATTTCAGTTTTTTTCAATTTTTAAAACTTTCGTTTATGAGATATTACAACCCAAATTGGATGGCTCTATGACTTTTACTGAGGCAGCATCAAAATCATCTGTAGTGGTGTGAGAAAATTCGTTTAAATCCATGGACTTTGCGAAATAACTGGCATTTTGACAAAAAATCATCATGACGCCAATGGTGAAATTTTAACAAAAATGAAAAAACCGTCCCGGCATAAATGTTCAAACTTCAATAAAACGTATTTTGCATTTACCTAGACTTGATATCAGATCACCTACAGAAGTTGAAAGTGGTCATCTAGGGTACAAAGGCGTACAAAGTTCGAAAGGGCCAATACTTGGGTTGTCTCATAGCAAATTTGGTGGCTACCGGGTAGAAATGTCAAATTAAAAATCAGAAAAAGTACAATTTTATGAAAAAAATATAATATCTCGGAAACTAAAGAGAAATTAAAAAAACTGAGAAATAACTTTTTTTGGCTTTAGCTGCCTGTCATTTTGTGTTATTAACATTTTTTCGAAAAAAATCGTATGGGAAATGGGAGCCGTGCAAACTTTCGCACTTTTGTTACACTTGCGTTGTAGTCACCCTGTGAAGCTATCTGTCAAGCACAGGACAACAAGGAAACCAAACATTAAAAGAGGATAATCAAAGCTAAAAGAAGACAATCGAAGCTATATCATTTGGAAAATTGTGTGGGAATTGACCGTTTCGTTTAGGAATAAATTTACTTTAAAAATGTCCAAAAAAATGGGGTGGCTCACTTCAATTTTTGAGCAGTTTACTTTGTTTTATCTTAAAACTTTGTGCTTTCTGCAGTATTTTCGTATCTGCGATCGTTACCAAGTAAACAAAATAAAACATGATTCACAAAGATAACTAGTAAAATGGTGCGAAATTGATCAAATTTTTTGTGTTTTCGACTATTTTTTTGTTCCAAGCGCAGTAGTCGCAATGAATTTTACACATTTATATAAAATCGCTTTTATAATAATAAAAATATTAACTAATCAATTTTATATTCACAGTGGGATCAAATTGATCACGTAGAATGATGATGATGCATAAAAAGAACGTAGAAACACTATCACCAGTATTTACTAAGACCTTAAGACTAAGCATTGTAGACCGGGTTTAAGTATCAAGTCTATAGACTTGATACCGACCGGTTTAAGTGTATTTTTTTAATACTCACAGGTCAAATAACTGCAAAGATTTGGTTCACCCTAATGTGCAATATGATAGTAAGCATTTCTCAGTGAGTTTCATCTCATAAAAATTCCAATTAACTTTAGAAATAAAGAAAAACCACATAAAAATTTTGTAACGAAACGTCATTTTTTAGAAACTTAGTCCGTGCAGTCGTAGGATTCCCGTTAAAAATAGTCTCAAATTGTAGTACCACCCCTGAGGGGTGGTTTAAAGTTTGAAAAACAATAGAAATAATCCATGATTGACAAAAAAACTTGCAGACAAACATATTCAAATCTAAATGATACATAAATAACTTAAAACTATGTCTGTAGATGCATTACCGTATTAAATACGTATCAATATTTAAATACTGTAAAAAGCACAAGATATATTAGAATCCCTTTTCAATTACTCATTCCCTAAAACAATCGACCATCGGTTTAATCGTCGCTAACTTATATAGCGGACAGCTGACACTGACTTACACCGTTTTTATTCGACATTTCCTAGTGACATTTGGAGGTTTAAATATGGCTACCATTGTTAAACGAAAATATTTGATTATTTTTATTTATTTATAACCTTTGTGTGGAAATAATGTCTTTGTAACAACAAAATAGTAGTTTACCTAACTAGTGCGGAAAGTGCCTCTTTTCCGCACGCGATTGCAGATGGCCAAACGACGCGATAGCGGAGTTTGGCCAGCAATCAAGTGCGGAAAAGACACTTTACGCACGAGTTAGGTACACTATTTTTTCTATAAGCGTGAGGAAAAAACTAAAAATTAATCAGAAAATTATTTATATTCAAAACGTTTTAATCAAATCAATTATTATTATTCACAATCTAGCGGCTTCTAGAACTGACTGGGGTAGATCTTCGTCCGAAGAATCCATTGAAAATCTGATTTTTTTGTTTGAAAAATTCAAAAGACGCTTGTATCTGCAAAATTGGCTTTGTTTTGACAGTTTGTTTGTACTTTGTTGCTATGGTGATTTAAGATGCCAAATCTAAAACCACTAGTGTTCATTGTTGTTTGACATTGACAATGACGATATTTATACCGGGGAGGTTTAAAACTTATAATTTGAACCTATTTTACTGAAAAATTTATTTTATCGAAAATATTGAAAATAAAGCAGAATTTTAGTCAATTTGAATATTTTTAGGATATTTCGTGTGCTAGGAAAGATACAAATGTATTTTGAACGGTCTAAATGTTATAGAACACCTCAAAATCGTAACAAATTTACTTTTCCGCACTAGTGCGGAAAAAATATTTTTCTGCACTAGTGCGGAAAAGTGGCACTTTCTACACTAAAATGCGTGCGGAAAAGAGGACTTTTCCGCACGCTTATAGAAAAAAATATGACCCATATCGGAAGGTATTTATGAACAATTGATATAAATATTAGAAACTATTGCATTTACTGGAAAAATGAGTTAAACCTTCAACCAAAATGTAGACTTTTAAACCTAGGATTGTAGGACTTAGCACTTAGCATCCTTTAGTAAATACTGGTGTAAGAATCTGTTCAATTTAACCCTAACAAAATGTAGTTTGTTTAGAAAAAAAGTTTTAATAGGTAGTGTCTCCATTTGAAACTGCAAGAAGACAGCGCACAGTCAGTAGCAGCGTGTCGTGGATAAAAGGGCGGGGGGGGGGGGGGGTCACCATTTGTTTTTGCGTTAAATTTAGTTTTTCTATTTTTTTCTTAAAGGACGTCAGGGGCGCCAAGCGCGGAGGGGGGGGCCCCTATACGACACGCCACTGCGCAGTTTTACCAAATACCTAAACTTTGGCAACTTTACGCCCGCTCTCACAGCACCATAGACATGGGCGCATCCAGGGGGGGCCCTCGGGGCACACCCCCCCCAAGCCTTAGACTTTTTTACATATTTTCGACATATTTCATGAAAAAACACAAAAAATAGCTTAAAATTCGACATCATGTGGCCAAGAGGCCTCGGGCCCTCCCCAAGACATATTCCTGGGTGCGCCACTGCCATAGATAAAGGATTTGCGGCGCGGTTCAGTGAGCTTTTAATAGATAGGCAACTCCGGCTGTTTGACAGATCGTTAACTCTGTGGCGCCCACTACTGAGCTTAGTGACGAACTAAAAGTTGAGGCGGGAAATTTGAATCGCCTTTTATAATAAATTTTCATTAATTTTAAAGTTTTTTTTTTAATTTTTAATCAGTCAATATTTTATAAAGACATACACTGTCTTTATAAGATATAAACAGATTAAAAATGATATATAAAGTGCAATAAATAAAACATTTTTTAAATGAGTTTTTATTATTATAAAAAAAGCTACAAATTAGCGCCTCTTCTCAGCGTAAGAAGAACTTTAACCTAACCATTTGTCAAATTGCATTGAGTTTCCTAGGCATGGTCTTCACAAACCATTGGTACTTTTCTTACGGCCCGGCCGGCATGTGCTGGCGGTTCCTGTTATATAACGCACAGTAAGAATCCAGCGCAACACTATACCTCGTGTAACATAGTACAACCTATTCCCATACATCACCAAACTTTCGAATTTTGTTAATCAAATTACATTTTAAACGTCTAATTACAGCCGAGTTTGCTTCACAAACTCTGTTAACAAAACTTTAAAGTTTGAAAGTTATTTCCTCTAGATTGTCGTAAAAGCACGTGTATTAAGCAAAGTTATTGCCATACTCTGACAAAGTTTAAAAGTATCTTTTAAGGGGGGCTTAATTTTAATGTCAACAAGAGATTGGTATGATGAGCTTAAAATTTATTGTTTGTCCGGATTTTAAATAATGAAGGTTGTCTTTGTAAAATATTTTTAAATTGTTTTGGGTTGTGTAAACTTCTATTTAGAGTTTAAACAATTTTGCATTAACGGAGCAAAAACAATCAGTCTAAATATCATAGTAGCAGGGGCGTGCCAAAGGGTGAGGTTACGAGGCAGCCGACTCAGGTAACAACCTTTAGAGAGCAACCCAATTTTAACGTTTTCAAAATTTTGCCGCTCTCTAAAAAATTAAATAATTAGGAATTACAAAGTTAAAGAAGAAACTGAGAAAAACAATCTCATTGTTTTATATTTAAAAATTGAAATAATTACAAATTTAACAAAATTTAGTTTTAATGTCAGCAGCAAAGATTACCAACATAAGCAAAAAAGATAGATTTAAAATGAACCCGAAATAAAATTGGGCGGAAGAGGTTTTTCTACCCGAATAAAAGGGGGACGGAAAATCCGGACACAGATAATTCTCAAAAAAAATAGAATAAAGAACAGACGCGAGACCGCAGCGCCTCTTCTCAGCGTAGTGAGAACTTTAACCTAACCATTTGTCAAATTGTATTGAGTTTCCTAGGCATGGTCTTCACGATCCATTGGTACTTTTCTTACGGCCCGGCCGGCATGTGCTGGCGGTTCCTGTTATATAACGCACCGTATATTCCCTTACATCACCAAACTTTTGAATTTTGTTAATCACATTACATTTTAAACGTCTAATTACAGCCGAGTTTGCTTCACAAACTCTGTTAACAAAACTCTAAAGTTTGAAAGTTATTTCCTCTAGATTGTCGTAAAAGCACGTGTATTAAGCAAAGTTGCTGCCAGACTCTGACAAAGTTTAAAAGTATCTTTTAAGGGGGGCTTAATTTTAATGTTAACAAAAGATTGGTGGAGATGATGAATGAGCTTAAAATTTATTGTTTGCCCGGATTTTAAATAATGAAGGTTGTCTTTGTAAAATATTTTTAAATTGTTTTGGGTTTTGTACAAAAACTTCCATTTAGAGTTTAAACAATTTTGCATTAACGGAGCAAAAACAATCAGTCTAAATATCATAGTAGCAGGGGCGTGCCAAAGGGTGAGGTAACGAGGCAGCTGCCTCAGGTAACAACCTTCAGAGGGCAATTTTAACATTTTCAAAATTTTGTCGCTCTCTAAAAAATTAAATAATTAGCGATTACAAAGTTAAAGAAGAAACTGAGAAAAACAATCTCATTGTTTTATATTTAAAAATTGAAATAATTACAAATTTAACAAAATTTAGTTTTAATGTCAGCAGCAAAGATTAGCAAAAAAGATAGATTTAAAATGAACCCGAAATAAAATTCGGCGGAAGAGGTTTTTCTACCTGAATAAAAAAGGGATTGAAAATCCGAATCACAGATAATTCTCAAAAAAATAGAATAAAGAACAGACGCGCGACCGCAGCGCCTCTTAGCGTAGCGAGAACTTTAATCTAACCATTTGTCAAATTGCATTGAGTTTCCTAGGCATGGTCTTCACGAACCATTGGTACTTTTCTTACGGCCCGGCCGGCATGTGCTGGAGGTTCCTGTTATATAACGCACAGTAAGAATCCAGCGCAACACTATACCTCGTGTAACATAGTACAACCTATTCCCCTACATCACCAAACTTTCGAATTTTGTTAATCAAATTACATTTTAAACGTCTAATTACAGTCGAGTTTGCTTCACAAACTCTGTTAACAAAACTCTAAAGTTTGGAAGTTATCTCCTCTAGATTGTCGTAAAAGCACGTGTATTAAGCAAAGTTGCTGCCATACTCTGACAAAGTTTAAAAGTATCTTTTAAGGGGGGCTTAATTTTAATGTTAACAAAAGATTGGTGGAGATGATGAATGAGCTTAAAATTTATTGTTTGCCCGGATTTTAAATAATGAAGGTTGTCTTTGTAAAATATTTTTAAATTGTTTTGGGTTTTGTACAAAAACTTCCATTTAGAGTTTAAACAATTTTGCATTAACGGAGCAAAAACAATCAGTCTAAATATCATAGTAGCAGGGGCGTGCCAAAGGGTGAGGTAACGAGGCAGCTGCCTCAGGTAACAACCTTCAGAGGGCAATTTTAACATTTTCAAAATTTTGTCGCTCTCTAAAAAATTAAATAATTAGCGATTACAAAGTTAAAGAAGAAACTGAGAAAAACAATCTCATTGTTTTATATTTAAAAATTGAAATAATTACAAATTTAACAAAATTTAGTTTTAATGTCAGCAGCAAAGATTAGCAAAAAAGATAGATTTAAAATGAACCCGAAATAAAATTCGGCGGAAGAGGTTTTTCTACCTGAATAAAAAAGGGATTGAAAATCCGAATCACAGATAATTCTCAAAAAAATAGAATAAAGAACAGACGCGCGACCGCAGCGCCTCTTAGCGTAGCGAGAACTTTAATCTAACCATTTGTCAAATTGCATTGAGTTTCCTAGGCATGGTCTTCACGAACCATTGGTACTTTTCTTACGGCCCGGCCGGCATGTGCTGGAGGTTCCTGTTATATAACGCACAGTAAGAATCCAGCGCAACACTATACCTCGTGTAACATAGTACAACCTATTCCCCTACATCACCAAACTTTCGAATTTTGTTAATCAAATTACATTTTAAACGTCTAATTACAGTCGAGTTTGCTTCACAAACTCTGTTAACAAAACTCTAAAGTTTGGAAGTTATCTCCTCTAGATTGTCGTAAAAGCACGTGTATTAAGCAAAGTTGCTGCCATACTCTGACAAAGTTTAAAAGTATCTTTTAAGGGGGGCTTAATTTTAATGTTAACAAAAGATTGGTGGAGATGATGAATGAGCTTAAAATTTATTGTTTGCCCGGATTTTAAATAATGAAGGTTGTCTTTGTAAAATATTTTTAAATTGTTTTGGGTTTTGTACAAAAACTTCCATTTAGAGTTTAAACAATTTTGCATTAACGGAGTAAAAAGAATCAGTCTGAATATCATAGTAGCAGGGGCGTGCCAAAGGGTGAGGTAACGAGGCAGCTGCCTCAGGTAACAACCTTCAGAGGGCAATTTCAACATTTTCAAAATTTTGTCGCTCTCTAAAAAATTAAATAATTAGCAATTAAAAAGTTAAAGTAAGAAACTGAGATATGAGAAACTGATAGATGAGTTTGCAGAGAGGTCGGGGGTACCAAAACTTGTGGGCAAGCACCTCTGTAAGTTTAGATATTTATTTATTATGGTATATATGAATAAATATATTGAACTATATTTAGATAGCAACATGATTAAAGGAAGACAAAAGAGACAATATCATCAGAACGATGGGATCTCCAGTGCCCCTCACAACCTCTGAGGTCAAAAACGTGTGCACAACCTTAAAAAGCGGTAAGTCTGCCGGATTCGGAAATACCCCAGCTGAACTTATTAAATATGGCACTGAAGAACTGTTTTGGAGATTACGGAATCGTTTCCAAAAATATTTAAATGGAGCTATAGTACCAACTGAGTGGAAAACGTCATATATATCCACAATACACAAAAAAGGAAGAACATATATATGTGACAATTATAGAGGTATATCTGTAACTAGTACGCTAAGCAGAATATATGGCAAAATAATAAGAAATAAAGTGGAGAGCGAATATAAAGATATGGAGGCAGAAGAACAAGCCGGTTTCAGGGCGGGTAGATCGGCTTCAGATCATCTCTTTTGTATAACCCAAGTTATTGAAAAGAAAATGGCATACGGACAAGAGCTGCATCTGCTTTACGTAGATTTGCAGAAGGCATATGATAGTATACCACTAAATCTACTTTGAAAAGCGTTGAAAAAGACAAACATAAGCGTACAACTAATTAAGGCCATCCAAGAGTTATACCGCAATAGTAAGGCAAAAGTTAAAATAAAAGCAAAACTAACCAAAGGCTTTCAAGTAAATAAAGGTCTTAAACAAGGTTGCTGTATCTCGCCTACGCTCTTCAAGATATATTTGGAACAGGTCCTTAAAGTCTGGAAGAGAAAATGCCAAAACATGGGAATTCCGTTGGATGAAACCACCTTGTATACTTTATGTTTCGCCGATGATCAGATAGTGGTCGCTCAGGATTATGACGACCAAGAATATATGACACGAAAACTAATAGAAGAATACAATAAGTGGGGACTAGATGTTAATATCAATAAGACAGGGTATATGTGTATTGGTGGAACGAAACAGGATCTAATCTTAAATACTGGGCAGCGAATTCAGTCCTGTGATGAGTATAAATACTTAGGTCTAAAAATTACAGCTGACGGAACACTAGACAAAGCTATAAAAGATAGAAACGTACAAGGAAGAAAAGCAATAACTTTATTAAATGGAATAATTTGGGACCAAAGTATATCAAAACATAACAAAAAGCTTATATATAACACCATTGTACTCATACTCATACTCAGAAGTATGGACAATCAAAGATAGAACAGAAAAAAAGCTTTCCACTACGGAGATGGACTATTGGAGAAGAGCAGCAGGGAAATCAAAAAGAGAAAGAGTTACAAATCAAAAAATAAGAGAAATTATGACAGTGGGTGATCGTACTTTAGTGGATGGTAGAAGAACAAAACAATTGGTGTGGTACGAACATGTACAAAGAATGGATGATGGAAGACTACCTAAACAAATATTACAATGGAAACCAACTGGCCGAGGAAAATGAGGAAGGCCGAGGAGAAGCTGGAAAAAAGGAATAGACAGTGAAATAAGAATAAGAGGCCAAGATGATGAATTATGGGCAAACAGAAACGAGTGGAGATTGGGTATCGGAAGATATACAACGTTGTGAAACCGATAAATATATATATATATTGTATATATATATATATATATATATATATATATATATATATATATATATATATATATATATATATATATATATATATATATATACCATCAGTAGCGCACCCAGGAATGTGTCTTGGGGGGGGCCCGACAGCTACAAAGCGCGCCCTCAAAAACTTGCGACCACAAAAAAAAAAAAATCGTCTGAAATCCATCATTTTCATATGTGATCGTAGGACAAAGGTCATCATGTCTTTTCGCAACTACGCCACTGCTTGGGGTTGGGGGGGGCCCGAAGCCTCCTGATGTCAAATTTTAAGGTATTTTTCATGTTTTATCATCAAATATGTAGAAAATATATTAAAAATCTAAGGCTTGGGGGGGCCGGGCCCCGGGGCCCCCCCCTGGGTGCGCCCATGATAACATGATTGTTGTCATTGCCACGCGCGGGAAGGCTTTGGACATAGTAACTAAACTCTCCCTATTTCGTCCAGCGTATTTTCTCTCTGTTTTCATTTGTATTTATTTTGAAGTTCAAAAGCCAAGAAGGTACAAAAAAGGGAATAATTTGCTGAGCATAACGCAATAGGTTCTTATATTACTGTAATTTAGTAACTTTTTTGTTTGTCTTTTAGCTTACTTGTTTTATTTGTAATTTTAAGAATACTTTTTAAAATAAATATTTTTGCTATGATTTTTCCAGACGTTACTATAAAATAAAAATAAACAATTTTTAACAAAATCTATACAGGGGGTGCCGACAAACGTGTTTGTTTAAATGTTTCATGATATCACTCACAATTTAAATTATTTGAGTGAAACGCCAATGAACTTGGCAAGAAAACAACATGTTAATTTTAGTGACTTTGATGGGTTTGTCCCCCCCCCCCTTTTGTAAAAATATGTCATACATACAGGGTCTCTAGGTAGGGATAGTTCAAAATTTAGGTGGGTACTTAATTGGATTAATATTTTTCTTTATGATAGAAAAATTATAGAAAACATTGTAGTTATTCCCTGAATTTTTTTTAATTATGAATTAATGGTATATTCAAGGTTGGGTTTTAAAAAAAATCTTAATTACCCTATCCGCTATCATATCTCTTCCCTTTCTAGCAGTTATCTTAAAAAAAGGAATAAAATGAGAAAATTATTACCATGGAAAGGGGAGCAAACATGAAACGGTGACACGAAACTTCTGGAATTAGCCAGATAATTGGCATAATCTTTGCGAATAATTTTAGGGGTTGTTTAAAGCGTCGGAGAGCAGAGTAGATTAGAGATACTAGAACAGTTTTAAAACAAGGAAGTATTAAGTATCTTTTCCAAAAATATTTAAATGGAAGTGTAGTACCAACTGAGTGGAAAACGTTATATATATCCACAATACACAAAAAAGGAAGGGAATATATATGTGACAATTATAGAGGTATATCTGTGACTAGTACGCTAAGCAGAATATACGGTAAAATAATAAGAAATAAAGTGGAGAGCGAATATAAAAACATGGAGGCAGAAGAACAAGCCGGTTTCAGGGCGGGTAGATCGACTTCTGATCATCTCTTTTGTATAACCCAAGTTATTGAAAAGAAAATGACATACGGACAAGAGCTGCATCTGCTTTACGTCGATTTGCAGAAGGCATATGATAGTATACCACTAAATCTACTTTGGAAAGCGTTGGAAAACCCAAACATAAGCGTACAACTAATTAAGGCCATCAAAGAATTATACCGCAATAGTAAGGCAAAAGTTAATATAAAAGCAAAACTAACCAAAGGCTTTCAAGTAAATAAAGGTCTTAAACAAGGTTGCTGTATCTCGCCTACGCTCTTCAAGATATACTTGGAACAAGTCCTTAAAGTATGGAAGAGAAAATGCCAAAACATGGGAATTCCGTTGGACGAAACCACCTTGTATACTTTATGTTTCGCCGATGATCAGATTGTAGTGGCTCAGGATTATGACGACCTCGAATATATGACACGAAAACTAATAGTGGGCACTAGAGGTTAATCTCAATATCGGGCAGCTTATATATAACACCATTGTAAAAAGTATTATTACATACGGCTCAAAAGTATGGCCAATCAAGGATAGAACAGAAAAAATGCTACCCGCTACGAAGATGGAGGAGAGCAGCAGGGAAATCAAAAAGAGAAAGAGTTACAAATCAAAGAATAAGAGAAATTATGACAGTGGGTGAACGTACTTTAGTGGATGATATAAGAACAAAATAACTGGTGTGGTACGGACGTGTACAAAGAATGAATGATGAAAGACTACCTAAACAAATACTACAATGGAAACCAAATGGCCGAAGAAAACGAGGACGGCCAAGGAGAAGCTGGAGACAAGGAATAGACAGTGAAATAAGAATAAGAGGCCTAGATGATGAATTATGGGCAAACAGAAACGAGTGGAGATTGGATATCGGAAGACGTAGAACGTTGTGAAACCGATAAATATATATTAAGTATTAAGTACTCAAATATTTTTACATACGGGGTCTAAACTTTTGCTTTTAATCTTAATTATCTTGCGAGCTCCAACAATAAAGTTAAAATGAATAATTGACAGCAACTTGTGGAATGATTAAATAAATAAAGTGCACTTTCTGCTACTTACAAATTGATTTTAATTGTTGTAATTTAGTAACAAGCATATACCAAAAAGCACAAATAAGGCTAATTACCATTTATTTTTACAGAAGACCCTTAAAGGAAATATTCATTCTCCTTAACGCGCGAGTGGTGACGTACAACTGATTGCAAAAAAAAATAATACGACAGGAAAAACTCGTTTTTACCTTCCTAGCCCACGTAGCAATGGCTAGAGAAGATATTATTTTCAATGAAAAATTTTTTTTTGAGATAACGCCAAAAATGTGTTATTTGGATTTATTTTGACCTATCCTAGCAATATCGTCGTGATGTCTGTGTGTGTGTATATTATTTCTGTCCGTAACACGATAGCTCCTAAACCGCTAAACCGATTTTCATAAAATTTTCCGGTAAAATAGTGTTCGACACTGATTAGATTTTGGTAAAAATCCATTAATGCTAATGACAGTTTTTTTGACAATTAAAAACTTAAAAAATGCTAACTTTTTAACGGAGCATCGTATCAATACACTGTTTTCGGAATATAAAAGACTATATTTTACTCAATAATCCGGGCTAAAACCAAAAACTTCGTAGGAGCTTTAGTTTCTGAGATATTTTCAAAAAACTGTTTTCAAGGCAAATATATTATCATGGCTTCACTTGAAGTGTGATAATAAGCTAGCTAGGAAGGTGTCAGATCCGTCGTGGATCCATTTATTTTATTTTAACCAGTATACAGGGTGAGGAAAAAGTACCGGGACCCCTAAATATCTCGATAACTAAGAGTTATTTGCAAAAATGCTCTAAATAAAAGTTTTAGGATTGAATTTGTTCTATTTGGTCGTGACATTGACATTGACGTATCTGTCAGCATTAGGAGTTTTTCGGAGGTCAACTTTAAAAATTTAAATGAAAACCATATTTTTTTCTTTTACCATTCGATGGAGAATAAAAATCTACGTTTAAAATGACATTGTAATTTTGTGTCAGAATGACATTTCGAAGAATATAAATTAAATAATTGTTCTTAAAGTGGCCTTAACACTTTAAGAAACTCGTAGATTATTTAATTACCCCTGTATTTTATTATGCGTGTAGCTGTGACAATGACATTATATCTTAATATTGTGTCAAAACAAATCGCAAATTGTTTCTTGTTTGAAGGGGTACCGGTACTTTTTCCTCACCCTGTATATATTATGTTATATCGAGTCACTATCGGGTTGACATTTACATTTTTCAGTAGTGTTATGACGTCCAATAAAAACAGTTTACTTCTTTTTGCATGTTTATAAAATAAATAAAATAAAACTTGATAAAAACCAGCTAGCGATATATTTTTGGTCGTTTTTAGAAATCACGTGCTTATTTCTGTTCAATTAAATTTAATTTTGAATCTTTGTTAGATTTGCCGTTGTTTGATGGATCAAACAACGGCTTTGCTAAATAATATATTTAAAAGTTCGGTCTTTTTTACTGCAGTTTAACACCTGAGGTTTGATAAGCGGCGTAGCGTGCCCGAAAGCTAAAAAGGGCGCCTCTGAAAACTGATGAAAAATCTTGTGACAAAAAAAAAACAAAAAGGTCAAATGGGCGCCTCTCACAAATCTTGCGACCAAAAAAAAAAAAAAGTCATCATGTGTGTGGGGGCGGCCGATAAGTCACAAGGGCGCCTCTCACGAATCTTGGGACCAAAAAAAAAAAAGGTCTTTATGTCGTTAGTTTCCTTTGGCACCCACTCAATTGGCCGTTACCGGCCCGACTTAATAAAGCTGAGGGCGCTTCCTATGGGGCGCCACTACCCTTGGGGCGGGGGGAGGCGGCGAACCCCCCGCGCCCCCCCCCCCCACGCTACGCCGCTGGGTTTGATTATTGAATTCTACGGTAAATAGGTGCTTGGCTGCCTGGAAACTGTGAAAAATGTATTGCATTCTTTGCTCTTTCATTTTAGAAAACTCGAAGTAGCGCCTGATCTTCCCGACCTTGACTTACTTTTGGTCTGCCAGATCAAACTTGTTTCCTTTCATGCAATATTCTATTATCTTTGTTTTCAATTTATTGTTGTTTTATCCATCTTTTTTTTTATAGCACTAACTTCGGTCTATGTTAAAATGCTGGGCTACCGCTGGAAAGGACTAACCTGATGACTTAATCATTTTCCAATCGTAAATTTTAGGATAAAATACTATGTATTTATTATTCTGTAACTGATAACAATGTTATTATTTTTTTACTTGTCCCTGACAGTTCTGATAATGTTAAAATACTGAGGTTTTGATTAAGCTGATGGTGGGTCAGAATACACTGCTCAAATTTTGGAAAAACTACTTTAAAGAGGCATATTAGTTTGTTTTGGAATTAATAATGTATAAGACCGACGACAAACAAAAAGACCATAATTTGATTTTTCAAGCCTTTCTAGTCATCCAGATTGAAACGCCAAAAAAAAACTTTTTTGTTTTCACTCAAAATAAGTTACTTGGGTCAGAAAAGACCTACCTACCAAATTTTGTGATGTCTGTCTGGCTGTTTGTCCGTCTCTCTGTCTATCTAAGACACGATAACTCCAAAACCGATGAACCAATGTTACCCAAATTTGGCACAAAAATTTTGCGGCACTCTTGGATTAGAGTCCCTGTATGTTGACATATTTGGATATAATGATCCATCTTGGATAAGGCCATAAATTTTGGTGGGGATGTGGCGCTGCAAAAGGATATTAGAGGGGGTTAAAATATTTTAAAAAATCATAATTCGAGAACTACAGTATCTAGCCAACAGCATCTAGCCAAACGAGGTTGAACCACCTGAGCTAACAAAACGCGTAAATATTTTTCTTTTCCCTATTTAGGTAATTTTTTGATTTGTAGAAACAATAAATAAACTAAATAAACTAGTCAATCCGAAACTTGAAAGATTTCCCAAGTAACATTATTACCACTCAAGGTTTTATTAATTTGGTTCCGAGGTTATTTAGAGGGTGCTGTTGGCTTTTAGGATCAATTTGGCTACATAAAGGTAATTTATATTGCCAATTACCTAAAGAGGTGTACAACCAAAAAGTGATTTATAAATAAAACTGATATTTCTTCTGTTCCTTTGAGATATTTTTGGTTTTATTGGTTTCTGATTTATAAAGATGGTCTTATAAAACCCTTTTACCTAAAGTTTTTAAAAAGAAATAATTTTGGTCATTTAGTTTTTTCATTACTTAAGGTTATAACAAAATTGTTTTATAATAGAGCTAAAAGGTTACCTTATTTCCTTTTGTTTTTATAATAGTTACCAGTAGTTTAATAGTAAATATGATTATATAGGCGGCCATATAGAACCTAGTTTCCTTAAGGTTTTTAAGAGTGGTAAATATAAACTTTAGACTTTTGGTTTTTGCCATTACTTTTAGGCATTTTAAAAAGGTTTTATAGGAAGGCTTAAAGGTAAACTTAATTTTTTGTATTTATAGTTACCCATAGCTGCATCTTCAATATTATTTAAATAGGCGGCCATATAAAACTTTGTTTCCTTAACGGTTCTAACAGAAGTAAATAAATACTTTTGTGTTTTAGTTTTTCTAAGTACTTCTGGTAAAAATATTAGATATACCTAGGTACAGATTGGTACCTACCAATGGCAAGATTGATTATTTAAAGCACAATAATTAATAATTGTTGAGCTTCCGTCCTCCTGGGTAGGGCACCCAGGCCTAGATAAGGCTTGTTTAGACGGCCAATATAAGAGGTTTTCCTCCAATCTGCAGGCACAACGGATATCATTGCAATGGCCCTCTTGATTGTGTGCAAATTGCATGATAAAAAACATTTAAAAGTGTTGAATTATAAGCTTTTAACACAACATTTAAAAAAATATACAAATAATTTAAGTGAGGTTATGTTGACTATGTTTACTTTCTCATTTTTATTGGTTTCATAAGGGTTAACAAATAAAACCAAGTGACCACTATAAAACAATAATGGCGTATATGAAATTATTGAAAAAAATATTGTAAACAGAAAATATTTATCTAGTCGTTTTATCAGTGTTTTTTAACAATAATTTTACTTTAATTTTGATTTATGTAAACCAAACAGACTTTTTTAATGATGAATAGTGTAAATAATATTTTTTTATTTTAAATATTTGTTATTTTGTTATCAAAAAACGATTAAAAAGCATTTTTGAGCTGGTGCGCTTGTTTTGAGAGCTTTTCAGATACGATTTTATCAGAAAAATAAGTCTGGCAGGCAATTTGATGATCAACAAAATGACAAGCTCTTCATATATAGGTATATTTTTATGTGATAAAATAATTTTGGGACTTTGACATTTTTGGGAATTTTGTGACCCAAATTATTTTATATAGCCATTGTGAATCTAAAATATCGCTAAAGCTTTTGTAGGAAAAATTCTTTACTCTAGAGGTATTATGGTATTCAACGGAATCGCCAGGATACCAAATTACCAAATCTAGTTTTATAATAGGATAAAGGACGTTCTGAGTTGCTTTTAGAACCTGGCATAACAGCTTTAGGCTCTAAAAGGTTCCCTACTGGTGGAACCATTAGAGGGCGAAGCTAGAGTTTATTTCTTATGGTTTTATAGTGAGTTTAATACATAGGTTGCCACCACCAATTGGGGAGTCCCATTTAGGAGGTTTAAGGGGTATATAAGGGTAATGGAAACGTGCTAGCGACCAAACATTGAAACTAATGGTTTTAAGGAAAGGCGCTGGCAACCTTTTAGCTTCTGCTATAAATAAAGAAATGTTACTTGGGTTCCGCGCCTGCGTACTCTATTAGGAATAACTTTTAAGAATTTTAGCAGAGGAACAACTTTAGCGTCTCGGCAAAATAAAGCTATGTAGGAAAATTTAGAGTGTTATTCATCACTTAACAAATAACCGTTGTACTGTTCGACGACATTTAAATGCTGTGTTAAAATAATGTTTCATTATCATGGTTTGGAAGCAGGCGGAAACACCCGACCCTTAATTGCTTAGGATCCCCTTTATACGATGAAATACACCGCCCGGCGCCCGAGGCGCGAGTGCTAATATTAAATTTTAAATTTAGCAATTAAACTACAGGTCGGGACCGCTGAAAATGTAATAAAACCCCTTATCACCTGGCCATTAAATTTGGTTTTAACTAGGTTGAAAATAAATATTTTAGGCGACGCCGTACAGTGCGGACTCCTGTGGGCAATATTCGAAAAACTGAGGTTACATTTTAAAAGTTTTAATGTTGCAAAAGTATAGATAAATGTTCAGTTTTATCTGTAATCATAACCTATTTTTTAGTCACACTTGCGAAAGTGAAAAAAATATATAGTTAAAGTCGTTATTTTAAAACAGGTACAAAAAAATCGTATAAAATACCTATCAGAAAATTAATTTTACTGGTTCTGCATTTAAATATAAAAAAAATTTTCTTTAAGTATTACCGTAATATATACTTACGCTATTTGCTTAAATAAAATTTTGTCAAATTGACGTCTCGCTTTTAAAATAATTTAATTAAAACTGTTATGCTTACAAAAAAAAATATTTTTTAAATTTTATTAAGGTTATAAAAAATTGCAAAGATTTGCAAGGTCTGGCATATATCCTAAATATTAGTCCAATGAATTAGCAAAAAGATAGCATAAATATTTTTTGCTACTGGCTGCTACTAAGGGTGTTGTATTTTTTTAAATAATATATTTCAATCCTAATAATTAATAACACAATGGTTACCACCCCGGTTGAGAGGCCTCACATCATCTCCTGTTTAGGTTTACCCTTAAAACCAGTCTTGCCGCCATTTGGACAAATATAAAATTGTGACAGCTCTCATCAACGTCAAAGATGGCGTTAGCAAGGTGTCAAAAATAGCACTAAATCTGGAGAAGATATGAGGCTTATTATTCGGTGATGGCGAGTGGTTATAGGTGATAATAAATTTTAAAAAAATTCCCAAAATATTTATGGTTACCTTATACTACTGTGAGGAAAATGGAAAATTAAATATTTTAGAATTGCATATCGTATTGGCCGTTTTTTGTCAATGGGAACGCACAAAAACAATAATTTGAGGTAGTCAATAAAATTATAAAAATACTGCTATCACTCTTAAAATACTCTGCCAATCTATGGGCACCTAAGCTCACACTAGGTACTATAGTTATAGTGTGAGCTAATATAATCAAAAACTGAAATATATTTTATTCAACTCCAGATTCAATTACCTTTCGTTTGATACCACACAAGCCATGTTTTGACTTAAACTCAAATTTTTTAAATCTACCCCCACCCTTTAAAAAAAACTAAAATGTATTTTGTTTAACTCCAGACTCAATTACCTTTCGTTTGATATCACACACGCCATATTTTCACTTAAACTCTAATTTTTGACATCTACCCCCACCCTTTTTTTTTAAATAAACTAAAATTCATTTTGTTTAACTCCAGACTTAATTACCTTTCGTTTGATATCACACACGCCATATTTTCACATAAACTCTAATTTTTGGAATCTACCCCCACCATTATATTTGGCTTGCGTTCGGTGGATTTTGTTCATTTTTAAATGGGACCATCACGGCCCAAGACCCAACTTAGGTACCAAATTTCATTAAAATCGGACAAGCGGTTTTTGAGTTATGCGGGTTGGTCGTTACAGACAGACATACAGACAGACAGACAGACATACAGACAGACAGACAGACAGCAAAACAAAAAAGTTTCAAAATCATCTGAAACGCAAAGTGGTTCGTTCTCGCCCTCATATTGCTTTATTTTTGTTTGTAACGTTTTTGGGAAGTTTTTAGAATTTAGTATTATTATTATTTTTTTTTTGTTTTTCTAGTTAATTTCACTACACTATTGCAAATAGAAATTTGCGCGTTTAATTTACTTTTACTCTAAATAATTATCAAGCTCGACGCACTTTTCCTTGCATCCCTTATTAGGTGTTTCCACCCTTCCTACCCCTACTTCCTTCTGCACTGAAGAATGGACTGTGTGGAAACCACCGGCGCGCGAGCCGCTGCGCGCTGTGCCAAAACAAGGAAGCATCGAGCACACACACACTCATGACTACAGCCGTCGTTCATATATCGACATATACGTCACAATTTTAACCTTGCGGTTTTTTCTGAACAATACCCACGCGGGTGATAGTGCCGGTTTCCTTCCAGAATTTACGTTCCTGGAATAATAGGTAAGTCGAGCTTGCTTTTTAACTTAAATTTTTTCGTTTACTACTATTGAGTGTCTTGAACCCAAGAACCGGGATTCAAACAGGATTGGAACCACGCGTACCCTAGTTTATACCCTCCATGCTGAAATAACCTTAACCCTACCCTTTCATTTTGGTCCTTCGCTCCTAGATATGTTCAATCCTGTTAAAATCATCCTGTTTTTTGGAATTTTAAGGACTTAATTTGCTAAGTAAATTTCTTATTGCAAAGTGTAGAAATTTTTCAATACTTAAATATACGCATTTACGTGCATTTAATTGCTAATTAATACTAAAATATATAATATATTGATAAATATTAAAAAATAATATTAAACTTCGTCTTTTAAAATACTTTTAAAAAGACCAGTACATATATAAAAAACAGGAGATCAAATCTGCAGCTGGTGATAAAAAACTCGCACAGTTTTTATGCCCTCTCGCCGTTCGCTTTGCTGCGGTGTCTTTGTGTTAATAAATTTTTGATAAATATACCTATACATAGGTAGTTGCCATCTATTCATTTAAGATATTAATAATTAATTTGCTACATAATGCCTACAACACAGGAAAAAATTATCCGTTCCACGATTTTACGTAATACGGCCATGGAACAATTAAAATACCTTTTTTCCACTGCTGAAAAGGCAAAAACTGATCCTTCCTTACATAATAAACTTAAGGTGGGGTTTAGATCGCTTAAAAAATTCGAAAAGGACTTTGAAAAACACCATAATTCTGTGCTTACTTTGGTTGCTACGGATGCGGCAAAAGTTGCCATTGAAAATGCTTTTTTTGAGGATTTTTTTCAAAAATCCCAAGATATTCAAACGATTCACTATGAACTGTTTGAAAAAGCAAGTGAGGATCTCTCGATAGCTTCCCCAGATCATAATAGTACGTTCGTTTGCCACTCGGAAAATACTTTGATTCCAAAAATGAAATTGGTTCCATTTAAGGGTGATTTAAAACAATTTCCCACCTTTCAACAAACGTTTAATACGATGGTTCACACCTCTACTAAGGCCACTAATTTAGAAAAATTTAATATTTTAGTTTCTTACTTAGAAGGCCCTCCCTTGGACCTTATTTCAGATATACCGATAACTAACGAAAATTACCATATTGCGTATTCTACTCTTTTCGATAGGTATAATAATAAACGCCTGAGGGCCGAGACACACTGGAAAAAAATGGAAAATATTACTCCCCTTAAATCTGAAAATGCAATAGGTTTACGTAATTTAATCGACACCTTTACGAAAAATTTAGCGGCTTTAAAAAACTTTAAGTTGGAAAATGCGGCGCTTTCAGACTTTATTTTAACTATGATGTTCCTAGATCGGCTAGACAACTCGACCAGAAAGGCCTTTGAAAAGGAACACGCGTCCACGGAAATACCGAAATTCAATATTCTTAAAGATTTTGTGTCCAGGCAATGCACTGCCCTTGAGGCTCTTCCTCAAAAGGAACCTCAACCTCAACCCGCTACAATAAGTAAAAATATTACGCGCTCTACGACTTTTTCTTCGTCTTCTAATAAAAGAAATAACCGTTCTACATTTTTTGTGAACTCGGAAGACCGACAGAATAATAGCTCTACTGATGCTAGCAATAATAAAAACCTTTCGTGCCTACTGTGTCAAGGTATATTATTTTCCAGTGTCCTTCATTTTTGCAGAAATGTCCTCAGGAGCGTTTTGATATTATTAAAGCTCGACGAGCTTGTATCAACTGTCTCGCGTCTGCGCACACGCAGATCGGGTGCAAGACCACAAAAAGGTGCTTACATTGTGCCAAGTTTCATCATTCTCTTTTATGCTTTGCAACTAATAATGCGCAAGGGTCACCTACTCATAACTATACGAATAATACTACCCCTAATTATACTGATTCTACTCATTCTTCGGTACTAGCTATTCAGAGCACACCCGCTGCCCTCCCTGGGATTCCCGTGAGTCAGCCATTTTTGACCTCAACAAGTCAACCCACTTCCACTGGTCAGCAAATCTCTAGCGGTCAGCAAAGCACTACTGTTGGCATGTTACTTAATCATCATGAGGTCATGCTCTCTACCGTACTAATTAAAATTAAAGATGTTTTTAATAATTGGCATGTAGGCCGTGCCATTTTGGACTCTGGAGCCCAAAGCAGTTTCATAACAAAAAATTTCGCGAATAAATTAGGTCTACCTAAATGCAAAATACAAATGACCCTACAGGGGTTAGATCAAATGAACTCGACTGCTAATTTTTACATAAATTGTACTATTGGCTCCCTAGTGGACCCTCTATTTTCAATAAATACACCATTTTTTGTGATTGATAAAATTTGTGATAATAAACCATCAGTTCCTTATAACTTGCAGGACTGGCACTTTATCGATAACTTAACCTTGGCTGATCCCTATTTTAATAAATCGGAAAAAATCGATTTTTTACTTGGAAATGACATTTTTCCCTATATTTTACAAGACGGGAGAATAAATAACGGCCCTGATAAACCTGTCTGTATAAATACCTCTTTCGGTTGGACGCTTCTAGGTAAAGTTAAAGAAACCTCTTCTTGTTCACTAAAAAGTAGCGCTTTTTTTACTTTATCGGAAAATCAATCTCTTGATTCTACGCTACAAAAGTTTTGGGAAGTAGAGGAAGTGCCTAGCAAAAAACATTTTGCCCCAGAGGACGTTTTTTGTGAAACATACTTTCAGGAAACTACTAAAAGGGACTCCATGGGGCGTTACATCGTCTCCATGCCGCTTAAAGTCACGTCTCCCGATTTTGGAGACACGCGCACTCTTGCTTTGCGCAGATTTTTTTCGTTGGAAAGACGGTTACTTTTTAATCAATCTTTTAATTCTATTTATTCCGAGGTTATGCAAGATTATATAGACCAGGGGCACATGACTAAAGTTGCGCCGCCCTCGGATGCTGAGATGCACAATTTTTTCTACATCAGTCATCATGCTGTCTTTAAAAAAGACTCCTTAACAACCCCTATGAGGATTGTGTATGACGCCTCAAGCCATGCGGCTAATAAGGTCTCTCTTAACTCTGCTGTGTATACAGGGCCTAAATTGCAACAAGATTTAGTTGCTATTATTCTTAAATTTCGATTACATGAAGTTTGTTTCACTTGCGATTTGAAACAAATGTACAGAAGAATTGCTATTGACCCAAGTCAACATAAATTTCAAAGAATACTTTGGCGTTTTTCGCCACACGAACCTATCACAGATTACGAAATAAACGTTGTACTTTTTGGAGTTTCCTGCTCCCCGTATCTTGCGATACGAACTCTTTTACAACTTGCCACTGATTACCCGGAACTGCCCCTGGCTGCACAGGTACTTAGGGAATCCACGTACATTGACGATGTGAAGACCGGTAGTTTCGATTTAAAAAACGCGATTTTATTAAAAAATCAACTAATTGAGCTCTTAGGAAAGGGTAACTTTGAGGCTAGAAAATGGACCAGTAATGACCCCCGATTATTACAAGATCTGCCTCAATCCCATATTCAAACCAATGCTTTATCTTTTGATCAAGATTGCGATAATACACAAAAAATTCTGGGCTTAAAATGGAATCCAGTAAAAGACCATTTTTTCTACTCTTTTGAGGACAGCAGACATACAGTGTGCACCAAAAGAACTATACTTAGTGACCTGGCAAGAATGTATGATCCATGCGGATTCTTGACGCCAGTTACTTTTTATGGAAAGGCACTGGTACAGTATTGTTGGTCTGTTGGTCTTCAATGGGATGAAAAGGTACCCCCGGAAGTTTTGTCAAAATGGGAAAAATTTAAATCTGAACTTTCTTTTTTACAAAATTTTACTATTCCTAGGAAAATAAATATTTTTAACTATACTACAGCTCAATTAGTAGGGTTTAGTGATGCCAGTGAACTTGGCTATTGCTGCGTGGTTTATATACGGTGTACCTACTCGGATAATACTATTCAGAATTTTTTTGTGGCTGGTAAATCAAAATTAGCTCCCCTTAAAAGACAAAGTATTCCCCGTTTAGAGCTATGCGGCTGTGTTTTACTTTGTAAACTTTTAACCTTTATTTATGAGACTTTTTCAAGTAAAATAACTTTTGAAAATATTTTTGCGTTTTCTGATAGCCAATGCGCGTTAGATTGGATAAAAGGCTCTGCGCATAACTGGAAAACCTATGTTGCGAATAGGGCGGCTTACATTCAGGAACGCATAAATCCCGAATATTGGTTATATGTCCCTTCGGCTATGAATATATCTGACTGCGGGTCAAGGGGGATGTACCCAAGCGATTTTTTAAATTTTACTCAATGGTCCAAAGGTCCAGATTTTTTATATGACCCTGTAGATATCTGGTCATTTACGAAATATAATTTGCCTTCATGCGAAGAATCACAAAAGGAAAAACGCAATTTGATTAATAGTTTGAACCTTACGATTTTCGTGCAAAAAAGTTTTATTGATAATTTATTTGAAAAATATAGTTCGCTATCCGCGATAAAAAGAATTGTAGGATTTTTTTTGCGCGCTGTTGAAAATTTTAAAAATAAAAATAAAATTAAGAAGCCATATTTAACGAATGTTGAGTTGTATCGCGCTTTACTTTTTATAATTAAACATTTCCAATCTATTTATTTTAAAAAGGAAATTAGTTTGTTGCAAGAAAATAGGCCAATAAACAATAGGGCAATAAAAAGGTTAAATCCGTTTTTGGAAGCTGAAACGGGCTTATTACGAGTGGGCGGTCGCTTGAGTCATTCGGATTTATGCTTTGACAAAAAATACCCCTTGCTTTTACCTAATAATTGCATTTTTACCACATTGCTTATTAAAGATATACATATCACTTATTTACACTGCGGATTACAGACCACTTTATTTTTATTTTTTCAATCCTTTTGGATCCTTGCTGCTAAACGAGTGGTCCGCAAAATATTGCACAGTTGCCTTCCATGTTGCAAAACTAACCCCATTGCTTTTCAACCCCCTATGGGAAATCCCTTCTCACAAGTAGGAATCGATTTCTGCGGCCCTTTTGACATTAAAACGTCAAAGTTGCGTAGTTTTAAGATAGTTAAATCCTACGTTTGCCTATTTATTTGCTGTGTCGTAAAATGCGTTTACATTGACTTGGTTTCGGATATGTCTACTGATGCCTTTTTGGCCGCTCTGCGCCGGTTTATGGCTAGAAGAGGCAGAATTCAGCACATTTACACAGATTGTGGCACGAATTTTGTTTCTGCTGATAAATACTTACGTAAAATATTCGAAGATTGTGCAAAACAAGAATCCATTGAGTGGCATTTTAACCCACCTGGGGCCCCCCATATGGGTGGGCTTTGGGAGTCGAACATTAAGTCTACTAAAACTCATTTAAAGCGTGTGATTGGCAAACAATTACTAACGTACGAAGAGTTCGTTACCGTTCTGGCGCAAGTAGAGGGTGTTCTTAATTCGCGTCCCCTGTGTGAACTATCGAGTGACCCTACCGACTTAGCTGTACTTACTCCGGGTCACTTCTTAAATTTGGAACCTCTTAATGCTCTCCCAGACCCCGATCTTACAGAAATACCTTTAAATAGATTGGACAGGTGGCAACTTTTAGTTAGAATCCAACAGGATTTTTGGAAACGGTGGAGAACCGAGTATTTACATACGCTGCAGCAAAGAGCGAAGTGGCTTGAGGGCATGAGCTCGGTCACTATTGGTACTCTCGTGCTTATAAAAGACGAAAATGCGTCTCCTTTAGATTGGCCACTTGGCCGAATTATCGAATTATTCTACGGAACTGATAAGGTTCCAAGGGTTGCAGTGGTTAAAACTAACAAAGGCGTCTATAAAAGACCACTAGTTAAACTTTGCCCACTGCCCCCTCCTACTTCTCATGAATGAAATTGCGCGGCATTTCATGGGGGTGGGAAATGGTTCGTTCTCGCCCTCATATTGCTTTATTTTTGTTTGTAACGTTTTTGGGAAGTTTTTAGAATTTAGTATTATTATTATTTTTTTTTTGTTTTTCTAGTTAATTTCACTACACTATTGCAAATAGAAATTTGCGCGTTTAATTTACTTTTACTCTAAATAATTATCAAGCTCGACGCACTTTTCCTTGCATCCCTTATTAGGTGTTTCCACCCTTCCTACCCCTACTTCCTTCTGCACTGAAGAATGGACTGTGTGGAAACCACCGGCGCGCGAGCCGCTGCGCGCTGTGCCAAAACAAGGAAGCATCGAGCACACACACACTCATGACTACAGCCGTCGTTCATATATCGACATATACGTCACAATTTTAACCTTGCGGTTTTTTCTGAACAATACCCACGCGGGTGATAGTGCCGGTTTCCTTCCAGAATTTACGTTCCTGGAATAATAGGTAAGTCGAGCTTGCTTTTTAACTTAAATTTTTTCGTTTACTACTATTGAGTGTCTTGAACCCAAGAACCGGGATTCAAACAGGATTGGAACCACGCGTACCCTAGTTTATACCCTCCATGCTGAAATAACCTTAACCCTACCCTTTCACAAAGATATATAAAAAATTTTGAAATCGGAGCAACTTTTTTTTTCTCGAAAAAATTAGGATCACCATAGCTCACACTACTTATATAGTAGTAGTGTGAGCTAATATATATGCCAAAAATTATTCTGGTGTTTGTGTGGGCGAATATTTTAAAAAAAATCGTTTTCGCACTTTGGAGATCAAAAGTGCGCTTTTTATCACAAATTTTAGGGATAAAGTATCACTTTTTAGGGATAAAGTATCACTTTTTATCCCGTGGCCTCTCACGTAAATCTGAAGGTGTTAAATATTTTCAAAAAAATTCAACCCTTGTTGGGTTTAGAAGAATATTCTGACAAAAATAACCAAATTCTAAATAAGGCGTCATTAAATTTTTGCAAAAGTCTCAGTTTTAAATAGAAGCTATCGGGACAAAACAAAATTTATTTTCAAAACCGTTATTTCGAATGGTTAAATAAAGATATTATATCTGAGAAATTTTGTTATAAAACGGATTAAGAAAAATCAAAAAATACAGATTCCGAAACAGAGGCCGTACCCGGACCGAGTCGTGGACGGCCTAAAACGGCTTTCTTAGAATCATCTTTAAGAACCAAACTGAGGGTGCAATGTGTATTTTGGGGTTGCTAATTTAATTTTTCTGGAAGGGACTTAGCCCCCCCAAGCCTTCCTAACTACGCCCATGAATCCGAGAAAAAAAAATAATTTTAGTTTAATTTTTGACACAAAAGTAAATTGATTTTTATTTTTAACGTAACTGTAGGTTAAACTGAATGCACTTTAATTTATTTTTTTAATATTTTAAATAAAATGACTAAAACTATGCCAATTTTGGAGTTATTCTATAGGTTTATACCTCAAAAGTCGTAACTATCGACTTGGTACAGTGTAGGGAATTTAGCAGATAGGCAATCTGATGAATTATAGCTCATTTCAAGTTTTTTATTCAATTTAAAAAAAAAACAGAATAATGGATTTTTTTAAATATTTCTGCATACCCCCCGTATAGTCATGTCATACAACAACTATCAAGCCAAGCTGTGACAGGTGCTTGGTCCAGTTTGCTATGGCAACCAAGTTATGTTATTGTTACTCAAACGTCAAAGCTAGTCAAAGAGCGTCTCTGAAGTGACAGAACTGCCTTTTATTTTGAATAAAATGGATTTTTCAATGGACTGTTCCGAAGATGAACTTCCGGAGTGCATTTTGCAGGCTGCTGAAGATGTGAATGGTGAGCTGCTACCTGCCAAATCGAGACAAAGGTACGAAAAACAGTACAATCATTTCGTGACATGGTGTAAGGAGAAAGGGGTGAGAATCTACAAAGAAGAAGTCTTCTTGGCATACTTCCTAGACCTGAGCAAGGTCTTGAAATCGAATACCTTATGGTCACGCTATTCCATGGTGAAAAGCTTGGTTAAAATTAAGCAAAATCTGGACATAAGCAGATTCCACAAGCTAACATCGTTTCTTAAACAAAAAAATGTTGGTTTTCGAGCACAGAAGGCGCAAGTTTTCACCAAAGATGATATATCGCGGTTTATGTTAGCTCCTGATGAGATTTATTTGATGATTAAAGTGAGTACCATTTTTGCTTTGGCTGGTGCTCTCCGCAGGGCGGAGCTTTTAAATATCACTCTGGATGACATACAGGATAAAGGAAGTCTGATCGTTGTTAAGATCTCCGACACTAAAAATCATTCCTCAAGATCCTTCGTTTTATCCGAAGAAATAAATAATGGATCTTTTTTGATGCTGTATAGAAAGTACGCAAATTTGAGACCTCCTACTACTCCGCACCGCCGGTTTTTCATTTCATAAAAAAGGAAAATGTTCCAATCAGTGTGTAGGAGTGAACACTTTTGGAAAGATGCCATCAGAGATCGCTGCATATTTGCGCCTACCTAACCCAGAACGTTATACCGGCCATAGCTTCAGACGTTCTTCAGCAACATTCCTAGCAAATTCAGGTGAAGGCATAACAAACATAAAACGCCTTGGTGGGTGGAAGTCCACTGCTGTCGCTGAGGGGTATTTGGAAGATTCCGAGAAACAGAAAGAGAACATCTCGAGTAAGATTCTTTCATCTACCTATGACCTGCAATCGTTGCCAGCACCGTCATCGTCAACTGTAAGTGACCTGCAACTGCTGCCGTCAACGTCCACTGGAAGAGTCCTGCAGACCCAGACGCCATCTTTGCGCACTTTCGATTCTACAAGCGGCCACCAGATGCGAGAATTACCACCATCGAACTCCACTACACCGGCAATTCTGAATAATCTTCAAACTGCAACAAATTGTGTTTTCAATATCACTATTACCAATAATAATAATTAGTATTTTATTTATGTTCAAATAAAATATTTTTTCAAAAGTAAATTTGTGGTATTGTAACATCGGTCGAAGAAAAAATAATGTTCCTAACTCATGCGGAAAGTTTCTTTCCCACCCTCGACTGCTTGCCCGAACTCCGCTCCGCGTCGTTCGGGTCAATTGCAGTCGCGTGCGGGAAAGTATCACTTTCCACACTTGTTAGGAAAATAACTATTATCTATAAGCGTGCGGAAAAGTCCACTTTTCCGCACGCATTTTAGTGTGGAAAGTGCCACTTTTCCGCACTAGTGCGGAAAAATATTTTTTCCGCACTAGTGCGGATAAGTAAATTTGTTACGATTTTGAGGTGTTCTATAACATTTAGACCGTTCAAAATACATTTGTATCTTTCCTATATTTTCAATATTTTCGATAAAATAAAGTTTTCAGTAAAATAGGTTCAAATTATTTTCAAGTTTTAAACCTCCCCGGTATAAATATCGTCATTGTCAATGTCAAACAAGAATGAACACTAGTGGTTTTAGATTTGGCATCTTAAATCACCATAGCAACAAAGTACAAACAAACTGTCAAAACAAAGCCAATTTTGCAGATACAAGCGTCTTTTGAATTTTTCAAACAAAAAAATCAGATTTTCAATGGATTCTTCGGACGAAGATCTACCCCAGTCAGTTCTAGAAGCGGCTAGAATGTGAATAATAATAATTGCTTTGATTAAAACGTTTTGAATATAAATAATTTTCTGATTAATTTTTAGTTTTTTCCTCACGCTTATAGAAAAAATAGTGTACCTAACTCGTGCGTAAAGTGTCTTTTCCGCACTAGTTAGGTAAACTACTATATTTTGTCGTATTTTCACCAAGCCTGTTTCTGACGATGCAATTTTTCTTCCCAAAAATCGCGACGATCCAAATAGAACATTTTCTAAAAAACAATGAATACAAAAATTGCATCGTGAGAAACGGGCGATTGTCTGTGTGTGTGGTTCGGTTTGTGTCACAGTGCGGTTGTCGTGACTTTTTGTGTACGTGTTGCGCACAAATAAAAAAGATCGCGAGATAGTTTCAGTCTATTGTCTGGCCCAGTCTTCTGATAATAATGTTAACGTGTAGGTCGGGTTCAGCTCTTAACCAGAATCTGTTTACTTCTTCTATACTTAACTATTGAGAACTTAGCGTACTCATTGAACTGAACCCAGACTATCAATTCCTGATTGATTTTATAGAAATGTGTGATTACAAACGTGTCTTAACCTTAAACGTAAATTGCACCACATACTTCCTAGGTTGACGTCCTAATTCCTTAACATCAGGTCAACCAACATTGGCGTAGCTAGCCTTGCTTTTCAGGGGGGGGCCGTGGCCCCGGTCTATCTTGAACAAAAAGCAAACATAGGTTTTAGTCGTGCAAAGTGTGCAATGAATAAAAAACAAATAAGCGCATTAAATGTTCTAATATTTTAATATAACAAATTTAATAATACATTTACCAACTTATTTATATGTATACACAGGAAGTATGTAATTCAGCAATTCTACAAGGAAAGTTTTCTACGTCGCTGACTGAAAGCGTCTACCACACTGTCTAAGTCGACCTCAACATCTTTTTCTATGAATAACAATGACAAACCTGAGTGTCACTCTTGAGTCATAGTTGTTCTAAGCCAATTAAAAACTCTCCTCATGGCAGAGAAAGACCTCTCGCAAGTTGCACTTGAAATTGGAAGAATACTCGCAACTTTAAAAAGTTGGTAGAGGTTTGGATAGGTGTTTTCTGCTATATGTTGTTTGATAGAATCATGACCAACAGTTTGATTTAACCGAAAAATACAATTCTTTAAAACGGTCATTTCTGCTCTTAGAGCAGAAGTATTAATATTAAAAATTTCCCGGTATTGCTCGACGAATTTATTCCATTTAACGACGTGGGAAAACTTAATATGAAAATGGTTATGAAATTGTCACCAAAATCGGAAAATTTCCATAAGACACTAAACGCTAACCTCAAAAAAACTAAAAAGATTATTATATTTATTTTAGAAAAACAGTTTAAAAAGGTCTTTTATAACCTTACGACATCTACAACCCGATCTCGGAAACAGAGGGGCAAAGGTCGCTGTCTTTATTAAATGCGAAATTTAACTTACACTTTTATAATATTTTACAAGATGTCGCCAATATGTATGAAATATTCAATATGCATAATTATGTTTAAATTTAAAAAATATTTTCGGGAAATATAAGTGCAGAAAAGTTACCGATAATTTAAAGAGAAAAAGCCTTATTCCGCAAGACAAGGGCTTTTTCCTGAAATGTAAACATTATCTGAATGATTTTAAATTTTAATGCACCTATTTTATTTGAATATTTCCCGAATAATAATAGAAAAGTATGTATTTTCTAAAATATCTTAGGGGGGCCTGAGGGACTTCAGGGGGGGGGCAGCCCCCCCCCTGGCCCCCCCTAGCTACGCCAATGTCAACCAACCAAGTTCCGGATAGCATGCCTAAATGACATATGCCTCTGTTCGAAGAAAACTGGACCCATAGTTTTTATCAAAATAATTTAAAATCTTATTTAATCAAAAAGAAAAGAAAACAAATTTAACAATCCAATTGAAAAATAAATAAATTATCCAAATAATACTCTGATTCGCGCAGCTTTACTTGCTCTTGGATCTTCTTTCTTCTTCATCACTACTTACTAGTTACTGTTACCGCAGTCTTGCTATGTCCACGGAGATTGTGTGTGTGTGTGTGTCTGTGTGTCTGTCCGTAACACAATAGCACCTAAGCCGCTAAACCGACTTTAATGGAATTTTCGGGTAAAATAGAGTACAGTCAGGGGCGGATCTAGAAACTTTATTTGGGGGGAAAATTTCATAAAAAATATTGCATAAAACATTTGCACAATGACCAGGAGGTGTATTCTTAGGGTTACCAGATGAAAACGTCTCTAATCAGGACCAGCCGTTAAGAAAATCCGGACGTCAAAATTTTTTCGATGCCACACACAAAAACTCAACTATTTTTTTTATTGAAACAATAACTAATAAATAACATAATATACCTACTATTTTATAGGTACTTTTCACTGCTTTGTATTTTATTCAACAGCGTTGAATTTTTAGGCAGAAGTACAAAATCGTAAAATTCTGAGCAGCTCATATTTCTTAAATTGTATAAAGTCATGAGTATTCCTTTTACAGAAGATAAAAGCAGCCTATTTCTTTCTTTGGTCCACTGGGTAGAAATACATGCATTAAAATATTTTGCCCATTTTTCGTGGGTAGGCAGATTGTGGTCATCAGAAGTAAAATTGTCTGATATGTACTTTTTTAGATTACAAACTTCATCAAAAAAATTGTGTGTGCTTAAGACCACACGGCAGAGGTGTAATTCAACAAGGCGAAATTAATAATACTACTTTAAGCGGGGTCTTAACATAACGTTTTACCTTACGTCTTGCCTGTCAGTCAAAAGGGTCAAGTATGACGGTTGAAAGACTAGCGTAGACACTTGATAGTTTTAACGTACGTTTTTAGATCAGTTTTTGATACAAAACAATGGTTTTATTGGAAAACAATGCGTGATCCGGTCAGTTCTCTAGGCGGTCTTCCGTCTTAAATCAGTTCAAGTAAAACGTCCGTTTTTCCGTCTACACACAAAGTTTTACTTGATGCGTTTTGACTGAACAGGCAAGATGTAATGTAAAACGTTATGTGAAGACCCCGCTTAAAGGTGAATTCACACTGCTAAATTTATCGACGATTATTGTTTAATTACATTTTTTGAAACTAGTTTATTTTGCATTATTTGATGTTTATAAAGGCGGCTACTTTAAAATCCGGACGTTTATGAAAAATCCGCCCGGACGTAGTAAAAATCCGGACGTCTGTGTGTATGTATGTATTCTCTGTGTAAAAATTAAATATAGTTTGAGATTTGGGGGGTGGGATATTTCCCGTTTGTCCCTTACCGTAGATCCGCGCTTGGTACAGTACTGTAAAGAGCAGGTTAGATTTTGGTCGAAATCCAGTAATGCTAATGACAGTTTTTTGACAGTTTAAAAACTGAAAATATGCTAACTTCTTAACGGAGCATCGCATCAATTTTCCGTTTTTGGAATATAGTACATGTTTTTCTTAATAATTTATGTTAAAATTAAAAGCTTCGTAGTAGCTTCCGTTTCTAAGATGTTTACAAAACTCTTTTAATGGTTGATATAACCTGGAGTTCACTTGGAGTGCGCTTCTAGGCTAGGAATTTATTTTTCCAATCTACACCTATGCAAAATACAAATGAGAAAATGCGACGAAAAATAATGTAATGGGTTGTAATTGTTAACTTCGTTATATGTTTTTATTTTAACGTAATTGTTACCTTAAAAATCTATTTGGGAGAGTTACTTTATTTCAATGGCGTGGCGGTTCTGGAACAAAAGTAAGTCTGTGGGGGGGATGATGAAACAGTGACCTTACATAAACGCACAGGAAAAAAGCGAAAAGGAAATATTCGCCCAGGAAAAAACGCTACACAGGAAATAGCGCACGCGTTGTAAAGCGCACAATAAAAAAACGTGCGGAGAAAAAAGCGCACATAGTTAAACAGCTCACAGGGAAAGCAAAAACAAAAAAGTTTTAATGTATGGAAAAATCATATTGAAATAACTGTCTTTAGAATTAGATTGGTATAGTTTTTGCAAAGTCAGTTGAACAAAGATAAAAGCCGACCATCGGCATATCCTTTATAGAAAGTGACATAGGCGAATACCACATTAATGGACGAAACTTGTCATAGATGGCGCTTCGGCGTCTCAGACAAGACGATGCCAGTGTGCTTAAACTTTCGAGTGCTCGAGCCAGTCCGCTAGATGGCGCTACACCTTGTAGTTTACTCGCATTGCACCGCCGCGAGTATTTCATATGTAGGAGTTGGTTTTGGTTAAAATTGGCTTACCTGGGTTTGCTGTTCTCTACTGATGATGTGAAACACACAGAAACGTACGTCTAGAGATGCAACCTTGTGTAAGTAGGAAAACAACCAAAATCAACTCTTCCCTCTCCTTCTGACACTCGCAAGTTAGGCACGGTTCACTTTGTGTGAAGTATAAAATTCGTTTTGATTTTTATCGATCCACACACAGCACGTCTTCCATCTTTCTTCTTTGACAATACGCTAGCCCTACCAAGTCCACTTCCAATCCCTGATTTCGCATGCGTAGATCTACCAATATTATTTACCTCATGTATTAGAATAGATGTACAGGGTGATTTTCACTTGAATGATTCTAACCACATGAAAATAGAAAGTTTCAAAAACCTAACCTAACGAAACCTAATCAGATCTAACCGAACCGAACCAAAGCAAACTAAACCAATATTTTTTTTTCAAAAAAAAAACTTTCCTTCCGGGTAGGAACCGGGATCCTAGAGGATGTGAATCCGAACCGGACCGTACCGAACCGAACCTATCCAAACCTAACCCTACCCAACTAAACCTAATTAGCAGTACGTGTTGTAGTTAAGTTTGGTTAGGTTAGGTTTGGTTCAGTTTAGTTAGGTTCGGTTTGGTTCGGTTCGGATTCACATCCTCCTCAAGGTAATTTAGTCTGGAGTTGAATAAAATATATTTCAGTTTTTAATTATATTAGCTCACACGTAAACTATAACTATAGTACCTAGTGTGAGCTTAGGGGCCCATATATTGGCAGAGTATTTTTTTTGCATCATGCTGTACAAAATGTTATTGTACAGGCCTGTATAAAAAAAATCACATATTTTTGCAGAATTTGTTGTTATATTTTGCATTTATTTTTTTTAAATTTTGAAAAAATTGGATAATTTTGTGCAAAAATTTTCTAAAATTTTCTAAAAAATATTCATTGATTTAAACATTTTTACACAATATTGTGTAATTTTCTAATTTAATTTTGTGCAATATAATTTTTTTGGTGGATCGGTTAGGATACATTTGCGATTAATTGACTAAGGTTAGGAAAACACCAATCTCGAACACCCGAAAGGAGGACATGGGAGTCAATTTAAAAAATTTTTCCAAAAAAACGTTTGTTTAATATTAATTTTTTGCAAAAATCTTGTTTTAAATGTCGTTCTTTTAAATTGCGCTGTTTTGAATTGTGGCTCTTTTAAGTGTCGCTGTATTGATATGTCGCTTTTTTGAATATCGCTGTTTTGATATGTCGTAGGTGTGATTGTCGCCGTTTTGATATGTCGCTCTTATAAATGTCGCTGTTTTAAATGTCGTCGTTTTGAATATCGCTCTTTTGAGCCGAAGCTTCAGAGGTTATCCTGCTGGACAAACCAAGACAATGGGACTCAAGCGCATGGACCCTTATAATTCACTATCACAAAATTAGTCGAATGTATTTAAAACGACTTGGGGAAACGGGCGGCGGATAATTTTCAACAAGGAAGAGCTTTCAAAAAAAATGCTCGCTCGGCCTTATTTTCTATTTCTAAGGACATTAGCATTTCAATTAAAGTAACTGCTTTGAATTAACTTTTGTACTTCATTTCGTTTTCAGTCGATCCTTTTGCTTTTACCGTCTTTAATATATAAAGTAGCAACTAAATGGCGATCATTGGCTACAAAATTATTAAAGATATCAAAAAAGGTTAATACAAAACTTTTAAAAAAATTGGACAAATACAAAATGGTTGATCTTGAAATCATAACTCGAAAACTTTTAGTCTGACAAAAAAAACATAAGAAAGTATTTGATCGGAGAATTTATTGTTCCACCTACAAAAACCAAGTTATTTAAAAAAAAAACTGATTTGAGCTATTTTACCAAAGTTCATATAAACATAGGTCCACAAACGCTTAGTTTTCAAGATACAGAGTGTTAAAATTTCGTTTTTTTATGTAGCTCTTACAGTTTTTAACATATTTAGCTCAAATTTGGCACGTATATTTGCTTATAGGTACTACAATATTAGGCATGCCAAATAAGTTTTAATTAATTTGTTTATTTTGATATACTCGCGATGCCATACTGGCGCATTTTTTATTTTATAATAGCAGCCGTTGGTGAAACAGCGACTTTCTCTAAAACGGTTTAAGATGCAAAAAATTGCAGGAAACAAAAAGGTTTGCAAATAAAACAAGAATTCCATTTCTCGTCTTAAACTACCTAGTTCTGCCTACCAGTGGCTTACACGAAAAAAAAAATCCGGGGAAAAAGGCTGCATAACCCTTGTCACTCTATAGATTTTTACTATTATTTGGCATGTCTAATAGGGTAGTGTCTATAGTTTAATACAAAGCCAAATTTGAACTAAATATCTTGAGAACTGCACGACCTATAAACTAAACTATGTACTAGGCGGCCAGTGTGACAGTGGTACTGTCACCTCAAGTGACCAAGGCTTAAATGTTGTGAGCTACCAACTTAGGCTACAACTTATATAAATTATAAAAAGATTAAATGTTATTACTTATTTGTTCTCGAAAGGGAATTTGACGATTATTGGAGGAAAAGTATGCTATAAACGTTTTTCTCAAATTTAAAAATAATGTAGGAAAATCATACATACCTTTTCAATTTTCTTCTTGTAGCTTCACACTTTCACTTCTTATATTTATTAATTGAATATCAACTTTTACTACTATTAAGCTTTTGTATTTAAATATTTACACTTCTTAAACTTTTAGGCTTTATTAACCTTTTGTATATTTGTTGTAAATATATATATTTATCAACATTTTAAACGTTGATTGAATGGGTGAAACCATTCAATCAACGGTTTAATTTACTTAATATTACTGTTTAGGTTTGGGATATATTGTTGATTAACAATGCCGATTTTAGGGCAACGAATGGTTTGTATTTTGATGTTAAAAAACCATAAAACAGATAAAAACATTATTTCAAAACACTGGAAACAGTAATAATTAAAAGCTTTAAAATTAATAAACTCCAAAAGAAACGACTAAAATAATTATGAATAATAAAGTTAACAGTTTTATACAATGTTAAAATAATTGACAAATTTCCCCAGTTGAAATAAAACCCCCCTTAAGAAGTGTGAACGAAAGCGTAACGAATCAAGCAAAGCGCAACTAATGAGTCACCTCCCTCCCGACTTTCGAAAGTTTCAGTACCTTGCTCTCTAGGCGTTCTCAGCTTGCCGCTAGCTGATTGGTCTAAAATCTAAGCTTTGTTTAACGGTTTTCTCGTCCAAGACATTCTTGGCCTGCCGTTATTGTGGTTTGAAACTTAAGCTCTCTCGCATTGGCGAGAAAGACAAAGAGACAAAATGCCACCGCAATTCAAAGATGCGTGGACTCAGAAAATCGATAAAGTTAAAATCATACAGTGTGGATTTTTTAAAAGTTGAAAATAGTTTACCAAATTTGTTTCCAGTTACAAAATATGAATTATTTTGATGTTAGTGGCTCAAAGGACATATTAGCCGAATACAACTATTATAAAAATACAGCGAACCTGAAAATATGCCAAAAAACAAGTCGATGGAGTTGCCATAAATTTTACTTAATCTTAACCTAGTTTTGCATATAATTATAGCTTGTTGATGACAAAAACAATATTTAATTAAAAATCTTTAAAAACTTATAAATGGCAAAAATACCATTTATATTCAAATCCCGTTTTGTTACAAGTATATAAAAAACTAAACTTTAACACCCTGAATCTCGATAATAAGGCTATTGAGGACCTATGTTTATATGAAAATTTTGTCTTGAAATCACTTAAGGAATTAAACATTAAAATTATGTTACTGAATTTTCAAACACCCTATATAGTATAGTTGTGAAATGTTTATTTTATTTAAAATTAATAGACGCATATAGCACTCTTGATAATTAATAATTTTCAATAGAGAAAGCAACAGACAAACAAACAAGTGCATAAAGGAAATAACAGGCGCGGAATTTGACTGTGCGCTAGCTCACTAGTTAATTAAAACCCAATTATTTATTGATCACCCACTCGTTTATCTAGTTTAATTATCTTGGGCTCGACAGTTTAAATGTGCAAGTTTAAACGAAGTTAACATATTATTTCTAGCGTCGGCATCCAAGTTAGAAGAGATGTCGTTTATAAAGCACTTGAACAGAAGTGGTCCCAAAATCGAACCTTGAGGGACACCAGAATAAGCTGAGACCTCCGATGAGGCTCGACCATAGCACTCCACGTATTGTTTTGTATTAGTAAGCATGGAACGAAACAGATCTGATAAATTCTTTGTTAAGTTAAATGAATTTTCAAGCTTGTTAAGCAGAATGTCATGGTCGAGTCTATCGAAGGCTTTCGAAAAATCAGTATATATATATATATATATATATATATATATATATATATATATACATATATATATATATATATACAGGGTGTTCCAGAACTAATGGTACATAGTTACACTGTAGATTCCCTGAGTCAAAATATTACGATTTAGCCACCCTTACCTTAGTCCAGAAGTTCGTACTAACCGAGATACAGGGTGTTAAACTTTATTTTTTCAATTCGATTTTCTTTAATAACTTTTTTACTAATTAATATTTTTGCAAAAAATAACCAGCGTGTAATTTTTTTAAAAATTGTCAAGACGATTCCGTTGAAAATTTTGATGTACAATGTACAGGGTGTTCCTTGGACCACTACCATTGCATTAAAATCGCTGTAATTTTTTTGTGCCTCGGTGTATACCAGTTTTTATGTAAAATAATGGTTTTTCCATTCTTTTTATGTCAAAAAGTTATACTATTTTAAAGTCGCTCAGAGCAACGATTTTTGAGATTTTTGCATTTAAAGTTTTTATTGCATGTGAGTGAAATGCCTAATTTATGTATGATACTTTCTTCAATTCTTTCTACTAATTAATATTTTTGCAAAAACTAACCAGCAAGTAAGTTTTTCTGAAATTTGCAAGATGATTCCGTTGAAAAAGTTGATGTACAATGTACAGGGTGCTCTTTGGACCACTACTATTGCATTAAAATCATCAGTGTATTTTTTTTGTGCCTCGGTGTATACTTAAGCAGGTTTTTAAACAGAATATGATTTTAATTATTAAGTAATGTTACAAACAGTTCTGTAGTTGTAAGAAAGTTTGACAAAATAGACGCAGACAGCAACTTTATTGGATTTTATTGTTTTTTATTTTCAATTTTAAGTTTGATTTGCTATTTGTCAATTTTAAAATTTTAACTTTGTTGCTGAGAGCGCCATGCTTAAGAAATTTTATGTTTTTTTTAATAAATAATAAAATATTAATTTTATTAATAATTATAATTTTCTTTCAAAACAATAAAAAAATAGTTGCATTAATAAAGTATACGTACTTACCATTTTTAAAAACACTAATACGAAGTTTTTGTTCCTCATTAAAAACATCGCCCTACACAGTTGCAATAACGGACAATAACTTACAATTGTTTTAACACACTTATTAATTTAAGAACCATCCTGTATATTTTTTAACTTAATATTTCTTAAGAAAACATCCAATCTTAAAATGCTATAAAAAATTGTTGACTATAGCTAATATGTATGAAGTAGGTAAGAATTTAATCAAAAATCTTTTACGCATACAATAAAAACTTATAATTTAAATATCTTAAAAACCGTTGCTCTAAGCGACATCTAAACACTATAACTTTTTCATTTAAAAAAAAAATTAATGTTTTTTATAGAATCTTGTATACACCGAGGAACAAAAAAGTTAGACCTATTTTAATGTAACGGTACCGAGCCAGAGAACACCCTGTATAATATTTTTTTTTACCAAAATTAAATTGTCCATGCACAAAAATCACCAAACCCAATTTTTTGTGCAAAATTATTAATAAGTAGAAAGAATTGAAGAAAGTATCATACATAAATTAGGCAGATCACTCACATGCAATAGAAAATTTAAATGCAAAAAACTCAAAAACCGTTGTTCTGAGCGACTCTAAAACAGTATAACTTTTTTACATAAAAAGGATGGGAAAACCATTATTTTACATAAAATCTGGTATACACTGAGGCACAAAAAAAATATACTGATTTTTATGCAATGGTAGTGGTCCAAGGAACACCCTGTACACTGTACATCAAATTTTTCAACGCAATCATCTTGCCAATTTTAAAAAAACTTACACGCTGGTTAGTTTTTGCAAAAATATTAATTAGTAAAAAAGTTATTAAAGAAAATCGAATTGAAAAAATAAAGTTTAACACCCTGTATCTCGGTTAATACGAACTTTTGGACTAAGGTAAGTATAGCTAAATCGTAATATTTTGACCCAAGGAATCTACAGTTTAACCATGTACCATTAGTTCTGGGACACCCTGTATATAATATATTATTTTTTGTACAGATCCTTGGTTTTTTCAAAGTACAGTCGAACCTCTCTACCTTGAACCTCTATAACTCGAACCTCGCTATAATTCGAACCTTTTAGGTGGTCCCTGCTCTTTTTATATGTATTTTAACCAGTTTAATTCGAATTTCTATAACCAAGGCCAACACAAAAATAGAGGGCACGACCCTGAAAAAATCAGCTGTTCTCCCGGGGCTGAATTTTACATTGGGTCTTATGGGAGGTCAGACGTTTTTTTATGATATTTTCAAAATGGCACTACAGATTTCCGCAAAATTTCAGTGAAATATTCTCAGACACCATCCCGATATTCCCCCAAAGGTTTGTAAGGAAGCAACATGATTAAAGGGTTAAAATCTTCAAGATTTAGCATTTCTTATTTTGAATTCAAATTACCCGCCATGTACCACATGCCAACTGTTATATTTGACATGTATTTGACATTGTCATCTGTGATTGTCAAATTCGCTTCTGCTTTAAACTTAATTTTTGTGTGAGCCAATGAACGGCTATGAAAAATTAAGGATTACTATACATTAAAAAAAAATTGTTCTGACAGAATAAAGTAAAAACAATCTCAAAAACGGCGTTATTTAAAAAAAAATTAAATATTCATGAACCGTCATTCCAATTTCAATATTTTAAAGACAATCAGCTGTGTCGTAACGTGACCATCAAAAAAAAATCAGCCCCGGATGTGACGTCAACAAAGTGGAGGATCGTGGCCCGTCCGTTTTGATAGCCCTGCTATAACTCCAACTCTCCATAACTCGAACTGTTTTGGTTGTCCCTTTTGAGTTTGAGTTATAGAGGTTCGACTGTGTATCTTTTATAAAAATTCAAAAGAGGACTCTACTTAATTGCTTCCAATAATTTTGAGTCGAAACAGAGATTCAGTACTCTTATTGGACGTCATAACACTACTGTAAAAATTAAATGTAAGCGTTCACCCGATATATCTATACACTGCTTGAAACAAGAAATACATTTTTCTAGTCGTATCAGATTTTTTTTAAATCAGCTATACCTAGAAGAATGAGCCTGTCTGTATATTATACGTCATCATCATATGGTTTGCGACACATGTATATTTATTTATTTTAGGGACCGAATGCGTATCTATCAATTGTTTGTGCTAAATTAAATTTGCGAATTTTCGAATAATTTAATGAGGTAAAAATTTTAATTTGGCGGACATTTTTTCAAGATTCATTAAAAATTCAATGTCTAATAAATTTTGTAAAGTATAAATAAAGAGTTTTTGTGGCGGATCCATGACGTGGGAGGGGAGGTACCAAGGAGGCAGCAAAAAAAAATATTTGCCTTTTTTAATAAGTCTGAGCTGTGAGCACGTGCCCGCTTGTGTAGTGGTCCTGCGTTGGATAGATGTCTGCATCTCGCGAGCTTTTTGAATAAACTTTAATAAAATGATCATGACTTGGTTACAGGAAATTATTTATTACGCCACAAATTTTACATTTTCACACAATTAGATTTTTTCACAATACAGTAAAAACATTTAGACTATCTTTGCACTAAATTTCAGATTTAAATAAATTGGTTTCTATCAAGAATTTAAACTATTTTTAATAGCATAAAAATGTGTGCTTTCTGTTAGTTTATATTATATTTTAAACATAAGTAAGTAAATAATACTCAAGGTGAGCAATAAAAATATTTTTGATTGGTATCAACTTAAAATTTAATTGTTCGAGTTCAATTCATTTAAATTGACGGGAGGGGGCATCCCCCCTCTCGCCCCCTCAAAAGCGATCTTTTACAGTATTTCTCTAATTATTTACAAACTCTTAACTTGGCCCAAAACAACTAAGTAGGTAATAATTATTGAGGCTGACCAAAAGTCCTCTCTAACGATGTATAACGCGCCCCCCTTACATCAGTGGCACCTTTTATAGGCATTTTAATAAATGAGAGGTGTGGAAAAAAACAATATTTTTTAATTTTCTTAAATTTTATTGTCCTACATGTCTGGTTTGAAAACTTGTTTTTAAAGCTGAAGAAATTTCCTTTTCAAAGATATATATCACTCCCCCCTAAAGGCAGCGGTAGATCTAGCATAAACGCAGCAAACATGGTCAAATTTAGTATACACTTGAATTTTCATTTAAGAAAACCGTTTTGAAAGAGTACTAATACACAACACTTCGTATGAATATACAGTATACTCCCCCAAAAATATAACGAGGGGGAACCATCCACCCACTGTTGGTGGAGGGGGAGTCCCTCTTCCAAAATGGTTTTTTCGAAATTTTTTATTAATAATCCGAAAAGTATCAACTTTTAAAAAAATCTTCTACATATAATTTTTGTAGCAGATAAAATTTTCTATCCAGCAATGTTTGTGCCCCCCCTGGAAGGAGCGGCGCACGTTTAATAGGCTTACGAACCAAGGGGTACATTTTTAAAATTTAAGTTCTTTTATTTTCTTTTATCCAAGTTATTTTTAGTAAAAAAATGTCCGTTTCAACAATGTACAACACTCCCTCCTCAAAGCAGCGGTGCATCTTACATAGACAGTGGCGTATATACGGGGGGGGGGGCCTGGGGGGCCCGGGCCCCCCCCGAAGCTAGAACTTTTTTGGATATTTTTCACATATTTCATGAATACAAACATAAAATAGCATAAAATACAGCCTCATGAGGTCTCGCCCCCCCCCCCCCCAAAACTGTCTCGGGCCCACCTCGAAACTTTTTTCTATATACGCCACTGTGCATAGACGTAGGTACCAAAAATTGTTAAAATATCTAATCCTGAAAATTTTGAAGCACCACTACTTAGTACGGATATACCTACAGTAGACTCCTCGAACATTTTGCCAGGGGAATTCAACCCCCCCTCCCCTTCACTATTGGTTGGAGGGTGGTTCCCCACCTCAAATATGTCTTTTGATATTTTTTGCTAATAAACCTTCTAGCCTAGCACCCTAAAAGCAGCGATGCTCTCGCATAGACATACCAAAAATATATACAGGGTGTCTCAAAAGTCCGAGTCCACCTAAATATCTTCTATATATAGTATCAAGAGATATGTTTTATTAAGTGGTGAGTGTGCAGCCCCTCCATAAAATAGATCTTTTAATGTTATCGATCGATGTTATATATCCGTATCAAATAAGTTTCTTTTTTCATTAAACGCAGTATCTGTAGTAGTAGCGCTCCAAAATCTCCAGGAAGAAATTATAACAATTTTTAGTACGTCCATGCAAGATGCACCGCTGCTTTGAGGAGAGAGTGTTATTCATCGTTGGAAAGGAAACTTACCCCTTCTGTCCTATGGAACGTGCACCCCTGGTTCCAGAGGGGGCCAAAAACATTGCTATAAAGAGTGGTTTCTAGAAGATTCTTACAAGTTTGACATTTTTCGGTTTTTTAGAAATAATGTTAAAAAAATATTTAAGGGGGAAGGGAACCACTCCCCCGCCAAGAGTAGGCAAGTGGATCCTCCTCGTTATATTTTTGGGGAAGTATACTGTATATCCATACCAAGTGTGTTACTTCTCTCATTAAACGCAGTATGTGTATTAGTAATGTTCCAACATTTAAGACAACCTTAAATGAAGATTCAAGTGCAAGAGTCTATGCAAGATTTAATGCTGCATTGAGCGAGGAGTGATGTACATCGTTGGAAAGGAAATTTATTCAGCAATAAAAATAAGTTTTACAACTAGACATGTAAGACAGTAAAATTTAAGAAAATTAAAAAAAAAAAATAGTTTTTTCTACACCTCTCCTTTATTTAAATGCCTATAAAGGGTGCGCCACTGTCAAGGGGGCATGTTATACATCATTAGAGAGGACTTTTCATCAGTCATATTTGATACTTAGTTGTTTTTTACTACTAAGTCGGTTTAGAACGTTTTTCTACGTTGTCCGACGCCTATTCTCCACCTCCTTCGATCCTGACAATCATCCTCAGTCAGATTTTTTTGACTCATTGATCTTTGGATTGACTGTTGCCATTCTAGTTTAGGACGCCCTCTTTTTCTGCGCCCTATTGGTTGCCATTCTAGGACCTGCTTTGGTAATCTTTCGTCGTTCATCCGTTGTACATGGCCGTACCATAGCAGTTGCCTTCTAGTGATGTCATCCGTTATGCTTCCCTCGATTCCCATTCTTTCTTTTATGATCTCATTTCTTATGTGATCTATTCTAGATATTCTCATTGATCTTCTTATTGCATCCATTTCGACACTGTCCATTTTTGTTTTGTACTTTTCTGTTACGCGACAAGTCTCTATTCCATACAACAGCGTGCTTTTGACCATTGGTTCATATATGTTAAATTTTACATTCTTTTTTATCTCTCTGCTCCATAAAATACTGTTAAGACATCCAATAACTTTTTTGCTTTTACTATTCTTTTTTCTAATTCTATACAGTCTGTACCTGTCTTATCAAATGTGACACCCAAACTCACTGGATTCGTTTCCAACACATAAGTACTGTGTCTTGTCCACGTTCACTGTTAATCCCCACTTTTGGTATTCTTCTGTTAACTTTCTCATCATATACTCCATGTCTTCTTTATCATTAGCCACAATTACTTGGTCGTCAGCAAACTGTAGTGTGTACATGGTAAATCGGTCGTTAAGTTGTATTCCCATGCCGTGCACTTTACGTTTCCAGTTTTTTAGAGCTACTGCGATATATATTTTAAAAAGAGTTGGAGAGATACAACATCCCTGTCTTAAACCTTTTGTTACCAGAAATTCTTTTGAAAGTCGATTTCCAATTTTAATTTTAGATTTTGACCCTTTGTATAGTTCTTTTATCGCTTTTATGTATGTATGATTGATATTAGTTTGCTCTAACACTGTCCATAATTTTTCTGCTGGAACGATATCATATGCTTTTTGTAGGTCTACAAAGGTAACATGAGTCTCTATATTTCTGGCGCTTCTTTTCTCAATTACTTGTTTAAGACAAAAAACATTATCACTACAAGATCTGCCTGCGCGAAACCCACTTTGCTCTTCTTCTTCTTGTTCATGAAAATCATTCTCTATTAGATCTCTAAGAATCCTACCGTACAATCTACTTAGAGTACTGGTTACTGAAATTCCTCTGTAATTGTTGCAATCCAGCTTGTTTCCTTTTTTATGTATTGAGGATATGAATGCAAGTTTCCAATCATTAGGTACTGGATGTCCGTTTATGCATTGGTTAATAATATATGTGAGATTTTCGACTAGTTTCTCTGATCCATATTTGAGCATTTCAGCATATATTCCCCCAGGTCCGCTAGCTTTTCCGGATTTAAGCTTTTAAATATTATTCTTTATCATTTCTTTTTCGATGATTACTTCCTCTCCATGTACTTCTATGTCTCTTCTCGGAGAGGCTGCTAGATATTCGGGTCTCGTCTCCTGCAGCAGTCCCTTGTAGTGTTCTGTCCATTGTTCTGGTTTGATTATCTGGATGTTTACTTTTTCTTTTGTTGGGTTTTTTACTGTAGAAATGAATTTCCATACTTCAGAACTCTGCCTACCTCCTACGTGTGTATTTATGTCGTGGCACTTGCGCTCGAAAATTTCATTTTTTTCTGTGCGTATCAAATTTCTTAGCTGTGTTCTGGTTTCCCTGTAGATTTCTAGGTCTATTTGCTCCTTAGTACTGAGCCATTTCAAGTATGTACGTTTTTTCTCTTTGACCATTTCCTGTATTTTGTCCGTCCACCACATCTTCCTGTTATTTCTATTATCTTGGTACCCAACAGCTTCGTTGCTTGCTTCCTTCAAGCTTTTTATTATGTTTGTATATATCTCTTCAAATGAGTGATTTGTGTTTATTAATTTTTCATCTAATCGGTTCTTAGTTGTTTTTTGCCAAGTTTAAAGTTTGCAAATAATTGGGAAAATACTGTAAGAGAGCACTTTTGAGCGGGGTGAGAGGGGGTATGCCCTCCCCCCCCCACCACCACTTTAACAAGGTCAACTAGAAAAGGTCAGTTGTAAGTTATTACAAACGATAAGTAATTCTTTACTCACTCTCATTATTATTTACTGAGGTACAAAAATGACTGTTCAACATTTTTGTTTGATTTAAGGATTTCTTAAATTACATTTATTTTTAATTCAAGGCGCCTATTTAAAAAATTATGTCTAGCTTAACAATTATTTCACTGTATACAATGGGCTTTTAACCAAAATTATTTTTTTGAGAAAAAAATAGTGTTAAGGATAAAAGCTAAAAAATTTTTTCGTACGTTAATGGAACGTGCACCACTGCCGTCAGAGGAAATTGTATCCGCCTAAAAAATGATTTCCAGAAGATTTTAGGAAAAGTTGACTGTTTTCGAGTTATTAGCAAAAACTATCAAAATCACGTTTAAGAGGGGGGAACCACCCCCTGCCAGAGTTGGGGGGGGGTCCCTTTCGTAAAATGTTATGGCGAGTCTTATGTCTATCACTGGTATCTCGGATGTAGGGCCTGATTTATATATTATATGTACCTATTTAGTCATTTGCGCGCCTGGTTGTCATATCCAATTTTAATCTATTTTTTCTGACCATTTTGTCAAAATGTTCTCAGATCGGGTGTTATTTTTTAAAGTGCTTGTATTATTTAAAAATTTTACTTTTATACAACTCAAATATCTTATTTTGTAGGCGGTTTTTTGGGAGATATTGCAATGTCCGAAGAAGAAATCTCTCAATCAAAACCTAAGCAGTCTGTTCTTCAGGAGGAAATTGAAAAGTACAAGCAGGAACTTCTTGAGGGCCTACAAATCGAAGAAGAAGGTGGGTTTAAAAAAACTACCCATGATATATAGGATCCCATTAATTTCTTTAATGTGGTGTTTTTAGGTATGACAGATGTATTAAGAAGGAAAACAAAATTAACTTACCCGGAAATAGAAACCAAAAATTACAATGACCCATTTGGAGATGTAGTTTCAATTTCACCATTAAAAAATGCGCAGGTATTAAGACACTATAAAAACATTAAAATCGAAAACCGATTTGAAGATTTGCCAAACAAGAAGACTAATCAAAACGTAGATGTAGTTAAAAATAAGAATAACAATAATAAACATAGCTTAGAAGATGAGTTAAGTGCAAATAAAAATACCGCAGCGAATGCAAACACTAAATTTGTAAATGAAGAATTTACAGAAAAGCAAACAGGTGATAGCAGAGAAAGCAATAAAAAGAATAGAAGAAAACGGCATCGTAGTAAAAGAAGACGGAAAAGAAATAGGTAAAAAAGGATTCTTGATGATTTTTTCTTAAATTTTTTGTATGTAACTTGTTCCAAATTGTTGGGCTTTTTTGGAAATTTTCTGATGCTTTAAGGGAGGGAGAAAGAAACTGAACTTTTCACTGTACTCAATTTCATGAAAATACGACAATCACCGTATTTTCATACGGCGACTTTGATGTTACAGGGTATTTTGAAAAAGCTTGCATTTTGCGAAGGGATCTTTTCCTTTCCATTTCTTAAAATATTTATTTTTTATAGCTTGTTTGTTTTTAATATTTTTATTTTAGTTTTCACTAGTTAGGTATTGATTTTTAATTCATTCCTGAATATGCTACTTTCAAATGATCTAACTAAAACAAATTAAAATATTTGATAAAAACAAATATCTCAGGATCTAAGCGCAACGGATGAAATGCAGTTAAACTCCTCTATAAAAGGACAATGCCATTTTTACAAATACCGAAAAAAATATAAAGTCCATTCCAAAATCTAGATATTTTAAATATCACCGTTCATTTGAATTTGAAACTACGTTTTTGCCATTACTCTTTTCTGACAATTTTTGCAAAATAAGCTGTCGGTCAAACAAGTTTCGTGGCTAATCGGGCAAAAAGGAGTTTTTGTTTCTCTCATATTTTTCCGTGGGTAGCCTGAAAGCTTAACCTCACGGGGGTCCAAGATCTAATGGACACCTAATAAGTGTTGACAGTTAACTGTTTCGTCCTTATGGGACTCCTCAGAACACTGCTGGTCAATGTGACAAATCTTGCGAAGTTAATTAGACGGTTTTGTCTGTAATCAAATGTAAATAGTGAGAAAACCATCGCAAGAAGCGCCATCCACCGAGATACGAGAGAAACAAAAAACAAAAGCATGCGAAAAACTGCTATACAATATCAATCAATGAAAAGATCGAATGCAAATAAAAGAAAACAAACTATAGACCGTGACCTACGACGGCTCTTTGTCTTTCAGGCCGGATCAACGCATTTCTACCACTTACAAATTTATGGCGCAAATCTAACGAGTCGTTAAATACCGAGATGAATTCCAAGACGTGCGCAAGCGTTGATCTGTCACTTCTGCCAACCAATCAACTGAGAGATATTTCAGTATGGTTTTATACAGCAAAACTTTAATAATTCCCAGTTCTTTTTGATGAAAATTCGTCGTTTTTGTGCTGTGAAAATGCCGGTGACGTGCAAGTTGTGTGACAAATTATTTAGTGCCCAATTTAATTTGAATAAACACATCGGGTTCTAATGTATGTCGATGCTACGATAAACATTTTTTAAGATTTAGCGAATTTAAATTTGTTAATACTCCCATGGCAAAACAAAATAAACGTGAAATGCATATACCTTAAAAAATATTAATCGCAGCACATAGATATTGTATATTTTTGAAATCAGAAAGAAAAGACGAATCTTAAAATGCAAAAATATACAGGGTGTTCCCTCTCAAAAATCGACTTCATTGTCACACCCTGTACAGGGTGTCCCAAATTCGTTGTTTTCTTTGTGGTGTCGGGTATTTCTAGGGGAGATAGAAAAAAACTGACCCCTCTTTGCGACGCTCAAATATCAAGAGAAGCCTAAAGGTGAAAACCACATTTAGATATAGTAAGCCGTTTTTAAGATACGGAGTATTTTGTCTGCATTTTGGGAGGGGCTCTATAACTTTTTTGTTTATGAAAATTTTGTTTTTGTGTAAATAGCTTTCTTATAGATCTTTTCTTAAAGAATTGACAGATGTAAACGGTTTTTATTTATCTCTTTTGGTTTTTAAGATATTGCATAAAGTTGTTATATTTTTCTTACAGAATAACTCTCTTTTTATTCGATTTTTAAAATCAGCATAAAATTTCCTTTAAAATGATGTATCACACTCAATATTTTAATTTTTTTTATTGTTTTCTTTATTTTTATTTTTTAAGCACCTCTTTATTATTTTTTTATTTTTATAATTTTATAATATTAAAATATTTTAAACCCATTAAGCAAACTAAAATATGTGGTAAAAATAAAAAAATACAAAAACATAAAGGATAAATAAAGGGATCCTCCCATAAAGAAAAATTAATTTTATGTGATATCTCAAAAACTAAACGTGACAAATGAAATTTGATTTAACAGTTGAATTCCTCTTAAAAAAGTGTCTTAAGAATGTTTTCACAGAAATAAAAAATATTAATAAATAAACAAGTTATAGACCCCTTCACAAAGTTTAGAAACGGCGTGCTATATCAAAATGCGATTTTCACCTTTAAGCTTCTTTTGAAATTTGAATGTCGCAAAGGGGGATCAGGTTTTTTTAACTCCTCTAGAAATACTGGAAACCCCCCAAAAACATCGAATTTGGGACACCCTGTACATGGTGACGGATAGAAAAACCAACCAAAAAAATCTACTATTTATTATAGCCCTTTATTTTCAATGATAAAGTTGCTGAGTGCTCCGGTTATAAAAAACCACCCGGTACCTACATAAAATCATACCTAAAAATTAGAATTGACCATTATTTTATACCTTGAATTTTTTATTATACGTTAAGCTCTTCGATCTCGCGCCAATCCCGGTATTCGCGCCAATAATTTAAATTAGACATTTTGACGTTAATTTTGGCGCATGCTCCTTTGATGGAATTCATCTCGGTATTTAACGACTCGTCAAATCTATGCATGGTTCTCCCGCTCGCTCGTGCGTAACGAATTTTACAAAGGCGGCGTATTCTTTTTTCACCCAATACTCGTATAATAAACTCGAACAAAAATATGATTAAAACACATCAGCTTAGATAAAGACGCCCATGCATTATTCGCCAATTATTTTTTGTAGGACAGAGCAAGTTACGACAAGCTTGAGACTAACAGATCCTCCCATTCATGAATTTGAACCAAATTTTGATCTAAAAAGGAAGGACACCGAAAAACTGCGACCTTTGAGAAGAGTTACTAGAGCAGCAACTGCTAGAAAAGAACGAGTGTGGGATTATGGAGTCATTCCTTATGAAATAGGTGAGATGCACTATCCAGACAGCAAAGGACGTCCAATTGACGTCAATTGTACGTCCATTATAGGTCGAGAACGTCCAATGCACGTCCGCTGGGCAGCCAGGGGACGCAAGGTTGCCAGATTACAAAAATTAAAAAGCGGGACAAATTAAGTAAATGCGTAAACACAAAAATTTTAAATATATACTAAAAATTTACATCGATTTTAACATAAAGTTAGTGTGGGAGTCTTTTAGGAACCAAATGGTGTGTTTATTTATTTACGTTTCCAAAGTACATTCAATAATTTAATTTTAAAATTTAAATGTTCTACCTACCTATTTAAATTCAAGGGCGGATCCAGCAGTGCTTCTCGGGGGGGGGGGCACTTTAAGTGAAATTCTCTGTTGGTAAAAAACGGTATATATTTTTTTAAGCAGCATTTTACTAAATTAGTCAGAACTAAAAAGTACAATATTTATTTTGAATTTTTATTAGCAAAAACCTTACTTTTTACAAATTTTTTGTATATTCAGAAAATTCTCGGGGGGGGGGGGGCAAGTGCCCCTAGTGCCCCCCCTCCCCCCCTGGATCCGCCACTGTTTAAATTTAGTGAGTTTTTTTTTTAATTGAAGAGGTGAAAAACTTTTAAATTAAGTTGTGTTTCAAACTTCCATTGTCTTCATTATATTTCGAGTATCAAAATTCCATGCATAATAAAAAATATATGATCTGTAATTTCTTTTAGTGATTTGTGAATTTTACTTAAAATAAACAAATATGAGCGAACACATAAGATAAGTTTGTACAGCGTGTCCCATTTTCGATGGGATTAAATGGGAAACTCGGTTATTATTAAAGATATTGATTTTCTGATTGCACCTTACCGTGCTCTTTTTTGGAGCCCTTAAAAATGGTGTAATCAGATGTTTGCTATACCCCGTGGTTTCGCTAATACAGGGAGTTTTGAAAAAATTGCATTTTAATTAATTCCTTGTATCTCGCTTATTTTGCAAGATATTTTTATTCTGTAAAAACCTTTCTATGGCAACTTTCTTAGAGCAAAATAATGACGTTGTCAATTTTTTAAAATATTGTTTAGTTTTTGAGATATGGTATTTATCATAAAAAAATTAAATACCGACCTGGATTTTTTTTATTACTACTTTGATTGGTTCCATGCTATTATTACCTTAAAATGATAAAACTTTAATATTTTTTTGATTTAAGGTTAAAAAAAAACTATTTAATATTTGAAAAAAAAATTATAGTCCGAACCTGGAAATTTCCAACGTAATTATAAATTAAAAATTGCAAGATACACTACTTGAACGATTTTTAGTTTATCTGTTTGAAAATGATAATTAAAAGATTTATAATTAAAGTAAAAACCTTAAAAATAATATCCTACTAATTATTTGATGGTAGCACAGCAGGTCGTGAAATTTACAAAACAAAAGCGTGGAATTGACATTGTCATTTTACTTGTCATTTTTGTGAATGGCTTACAATTATTTTCAACTGGCTAGAAATCGACCATATCCAGATTTTGAAAAATGTGATATGTTTGACTGCTTCATTCAAGCAACAAAATCCCAATATTTAAATGGCAGAAATATTTTTATGCAAAATGCGTTAAGAAAAATTACTCAAAAATGCCAACAATTACACATAATGGTAATCAGAAAAATTAGTTATTTTTTATAATTTGTTTTTTTTTTGTATTTTTCGTAGACTTTGTTTCAAATAAATCTGTAAATTAACGTAAAACCATTTTAATATGCTAAGTATCAAAACAGTTAAACTAAAAATTGTTTTACTAGCAATTTTTAATTTATATTTATGTTGGAAATATCCAGGTTCGGATTAATTTTTTTTTTAAATATTAAATATTTTTTTTACCTTAAAACAAAAAATTTTAAAATTTTAATTATTTTATGATAATACTAGCATGAAACCATTCAAAATAGTAATAAAAAAAATCCAGGTCCGTATTTAATTTTTTTATGATAAATACCATATCTCAAAAACTAAACAATATTTAAAAAAATTGACAACGTTATTATTTTCTTCTAAAAAAGTTGCCATAAAAAGGTTTTTACAGAATAAAAATATATCGCAAAATAAGCGAGATACAAGGGATTATTAAAAATACAATTTTTTCAAAAACTCCCTGTATTAGCGAAACTACGGGGTATAGCAAAAATCTGATTACGCCATTTTTAAGGGCTCAAAAAAAGAGCACGGTAAGGTTCAATCAGAAAATCAATATCTTTAATAATAACCGAGTTTCCCATTTAATCCCATCGAAAATGAGACACGCTGTACAGATAAGAAAATCCTCCCTAAAATGACAAAGTAACTTAAACGAAAAAGTAAAACATTCCTCTTCGATTGTTTGTTGAAGTGTAAACTTCTTTAGGCGCGTTTAGCACTTTTTGTGGGTACTGAATTGAACTGAGCCGTTACGCTCGGCTATGTAACGCTCATTCGGGTGAAGTCAGCTCGAGTTGACTAACTGTGGGAGGAGAGATAGAGCGATATGATGATGCAGATGAAGGCCACTCAGAGCTAAATTTAGCAGAGTAATTTATACCCAATTATAATTATGTAAATGTTATTACTTTGTATATTACTTTGTCAATATACAACGCAAAAAATCTTATTATTAATTTCTTCTTGTTGACGTTTACACTTCTGCCTTAAAATAGAATAAATTTTTTTTATTTTAGATGGGAACTTTAGTGGACTCCACAAGGCTTTGTTTAAACAGGCCATGCGTCATTGGGAGAATTTTACATGTGTTAAATTTGTGGAGCGGAGTCGGGATGAACATCAGAATTATATTATTTTCACTGAGAGACCTTGTGGGTAAGAAGATTAGTTGCATTCAGTGTTGAGTTTTGTAGTAAATAAGCTTTTTAGCTAAACCCATTGCTTTATAATATAATTTAATGACATTTTAAGAAATACTTATTTTATTTTTAATATTAAAATTTTTACAGATAAAAAAACGTCAAAAATTATAGTTTCTCAACCACGTAATTGTCCATTTTCCATAACAGCTTTCTTTTTCAGTGTTGACACTCAGTTATCAACGCAAAAACTTTTCGCTAATTTAGAGATATTATCTTTGGAAAAACTTGAACATTTATTGGTCTATTTCCTTAGACAAATGATACTGGATTACAGCACCTCGATGGAAAGGGCTACAGGTTAATCCAAAAACGACTCTTGTATGGCGGAAGTAGACTAAATCACCTGATTCCATGTACTTAAGAAATCTAAGAAAATCTTTGTTGGATTCTGGAATACTAATTCGAAGAAATGCTTTCTTGATATCAGATATTATCCCAATTTTTCCTAGTCTAAATTTCAATAAAATGGATGGAATAAGTTCGATGAAATTCGTTCCTTTTTCTAAGCACTGATTCAAGGAGGGTGGTTTTTCTCGTGTTGATGCATCGAAAACTGGTCTAAATTTTGTAGTACTTTCTTTCTTAATAACGAGCCTGTAAGTTAAATAATGTCCAAAGTTTAAAATATCATTTTCTGGGACTTTTTTAATAGTACCAGTTTCTGGCCATTCTTCAAAAACAAACAGAACAGAACAGAACAGAACAGAACAGAACAGAACAGAACAGAACAGAACAGAACAGAACAGAACAGAACAGAACAGAACAGAACAGAACAGAACAGAACAGAACAGAACGGAACGGAACGGAACGGAACGGAACGGAACGGAACGGAACGGAACGGAACGGAACAGAACGGAACGGAACGGAACGGAACGGAACGGAACGGAACGGAACGGAACGGAACGGAACGGAACGGAACGAAACGGAACGGAACGGAACGGAACGGAACGGAACGGAACGGAACGGAACGGAACGGAACGGAACGGAACGGAACGGAACGGAACGGAACGGAACGGAACGGAACGGAACGGAACGGAACGGAACGGAACGGAACGGAACGGAACGGAACGGAACGGAACGGAACGGAACGGAACGGAACGGAACGGAACGGAACGGAACGGAACGGAACGGAACGGAACGGAACGGAACGGAACGGAACGGAACGGAACGGAACGGAACGGAACGGAACGGAACGGAACGGAACGGAACGGAACGGAACGGAACGGAACGGAACGGAAAGGAACGGAACGGAACGGAACGGAACGGAACGGAACGGAACGGAACGGAACGGAACGGAAAGGAACGGAACGGAACGGAACGGAACGGAACGGAACGGAACGGAACGGAACGGAACGGAACGGAACGGAACGGAACGGAACGGAACCGAACGGAACAGAACAGAACAGAACAGAACAGAACAGAACAGAACAGAACAGAACAGAACAGAACAGAACAGAACAGAACAGAACAGAACAGAACAGAACAGAACAGAACAGAACAGAACAGAACAGAACAGAACAGAACAGAACAGAACAGAACAGAACAGAACAGAACAGAACAGAACAGAACAGAACAGAACAGAACAGAACAGAACAGAACAGAACAGAACAGAACAGAACAGAACAGAACAGAACAGAACAGAACAGAACAGAACAGAACAGAACAGAACAGAACAGAACAGAACAGAACAGAACAGAACAGAACAGAACAGAACAGAACAGAACAGAACAGAACAGAACAGAACAGAACAGAACAGAACAGAACAGAACAGAACAGAACAGAACAGAACAGAACAGAACAGAACAGAACAGAACAGAACAGAACAGAACAGAACAGAACAGAACAGAACAGAACAGAACAGAACAGAACAGAACAGAACAGAACAGAACAGAACAGAACAGAACAGAACAGAACAGAACAGAACAGAACAGAACAGAACAGAACAGAACAGAACAGAACAGAAAATTAATATCAGGGTTCCTTCCATCAAGGGTTTTCACAATATCACAAACCTCCAAAAGTTTCTGAATTCTTTCAAAATCTTGAAGTGTGTAGGAACTGTCGCGGTCACCAATAATAAAATTGAACACTGCTAGCTTCAAATTATTCAAAAGTGGAAAGAAAACAATGCTTTTTAAAGAAGAAAAATTAATATTCACAATAACTTTTTGGCCAACCTTAAAAAAAATTAAAAATAAACAGAAATACATAAACAGAAATACAGGCATGTATTTCTAACACACACCTTAAACTGGAAGGAATAACTCGACTTACTTTATAATATTTTAAATAATTTTCTACAATGATAACAATTTATTTGGATTTGATTAAATGAAAACGGATAAGAGAATAAATATATACAAACACAACTTTTTCTGGGTATTACGCCACCAGTAAGGAAAAATTACTTTAAAAAATTATAAAAAACCACTGCGTTTCTCCTAGAAAAATAAAAATCACTAATTTGTCAGTGGCTTTCTATAAAAATAAATAGTTGCCTAGTAAAACCTAAACCACTTATCTTTTAATTGAATTTGAATACGCTAGGAGAAACGCAGTGGTTTTTTATAATTTTTTTAAAGTAATTTTTCCTTAGTAGTGGCGTAATACCCAGAAAAAGTTGTGTTTGTAAAATGAATCCGCCACAAACATATAGATTTTATTTAGAATAAATATATGGTACTTGTTTTCAAGGGCGTATCGAGCTACAAATAGATGGACGGGAAGGTAAAAAAGTGGGAGCCACTGATCCCTTTTGCCTTCCCCCCACCCCTAAATACGCCCTTGCTTCTTTTTCCATAATTAATAGGAATTAAGAGTTTCTATAAAATATGTATGATAAATGCAAAAAAACTAAAGCCAACTTATTCAAAGCATGCAAAACAAATATCACCACAAACATATCAACTACAAAACTTACCTTCTTTGATTTTACCAAACAAGAATTGCATTTCGTTTTTCATGCTTTGTACTTAACACTAACTATTTAACTAACTTGTTCAGATATGTTTAGCCAATTTTAAAATTTATCTATATTTTTAGATGTTGCTCTTTTGTTGGCAAACGTGGCAACGGTGGTCAAGCTATCAGTATTGGAAAAAATTGTGATAAATTTGGGATTGTTGTTCACGAACTGGGTCACGTCGTGGGTTTCTGGCATGAGCACACTAGACCTGATAGGGACAAGCATGTCAATATTATTAGGGAAAATATTATGAGTGGTAAGTTAACTTAAAACCTGAGCTTAACATTTTTTTTTATTTGTCAAACCACTGTGTTTATTGTATTACAATCTAGTCAGTAAGACTAATTAGCAATTTTGTTTTAACTTAATTTACTAGAAAAGTCAGATTTAAACTTAGGGTTTACTCAACAGTTCTCCCCGCTTTGTTTAGTCTGTAACTCACAATTGTGTTGTGTTTGTAGCATTATTTTGTTTTATATAATTCACTTAGTTTACTAGCTCAAACGGCTTCACTATTTTTAGTCTTCGAACTAGCATAGTATTGTCTAGAAGCTGAATTGCTTCCTCATTCACATGCCGATGAAGTCTATCTTCATGGCTTTTTGCGTACTTTTTTATAGTCTCTGCTACAGTTTCGATTTTTAGATCTCGATGAAGGTCACTATTTCGAACGTACCAATGTGCATTCACAATGTTTCTTAATACTTTATTTTGAAATCTCTGTAAAACTAGAATGTTACTCTCTTTAGCACAACCCCATAGTTGAATACCATATGTCCATACTGGTTTCAGTATTTGTCTATAAAGCAGTAACTTATTATGAATTGTTAAATTGTACTTCCTTCCAATTAGCCAGTTCATTTTTCTATACCTTATCTCAAGTTCTTCTTTTTTTTTCTTAACATGTGCTTTCCAGCGCATTTGGCATCAAGTGTTATACCGAGATATTTTGCCTGATTTGAATATGGTACGGGAATGTTGTTATTTGTTATTTGTATGTGATTTATATTTTTGTTTGTAAAATCAACATGAATTGATTTGGTTTCATTTAATTTTATTCGCCACTTTGTGGTCCAACTGTGAACTTCGGTGACTGCTTCCTGAAGTTTTTCTATGCATTTTTCAATACATTTTTCTACCGTCAATAAACCAGTATCAAGTGACAATTTTCTGGCTTTGGGATATCGTGAATAATAAGTATAGATAAGGGCCTAGTACGCTACCCCTGGGGCACGCCTGCTTGAATTTCTCTTAAATTTGACTATAAGTCTTCCTGTTTTACTCTAAAATGTCTATCAGATATGTATGATTCCAAAATATCCGAATATTGTTTTGGCAGAAACCGTTTTAGTTTAAAAGTAAGGCCTTCATGCCACACTTTGTCAAATGCTTGTGCTACATCTAGAAAAACTGCAGAACAAACTTTTCCCTCTTCTGAGCTTAACATAAAACAGTTTATTTAACTAAGGTTTTTAACATACATAAAATAAACATTATTGCGACTCCGGTCACTTTTATGAATACTTTTTAGTAATATTTTTACGCAGATCATCGGTCTCCTTACGTAGTAGCGAATAATTTTTTAAATTTTACAGAATAATAATGCAAAAAAACTAAGCGTTGCCGCAAAGGTTTAAATGTTATGCCAATATTATATTTGTTATTCATTATTTTTAATATTTAATTATGTTAAAAAGCACATAAAGTTACACTAAAAAGGCTCCAAGTTGTTTGGTTTGTTAGATATGCTACTACATGAGAAGATCAACGAGATACATCAAAAAAGCAAATAAAAATTAAATGAAAACGAAATTACAAATGGAAGTAATAGTTTGAGCAAGCCAATTGGCTACTATATTTCAGGCCGAACTCGTAGCCATTGAACTGTGTGCCCGGTGGATTACTGACCACGAATGGACCAACAGGACAATAAAAATCTTCTCCGACAGTCAAGCAGCCTTAAGAGCGCTTGATTCCTATACGGTCTCATCGAGAACCGTAAGGAGCTGTAAAGATTCGCTGAATGCGCTTGGTAGCGCTAACAATGTATCATTAGTATGGATACCAGGGCATTCTGGGCACGAGGGAAATGAGGCCGCAGACCTAGCAGCGAGGGAAGCGGCATCTACCGAGTTTTTCGGCCCCGAGCCAGCCCTGGGGATATCATACAATGCTGCTAAATCAACCATATTAAAATGGATGGAGAATAGCTTCCAACAATACTGGATAAATATACCAGAACTGGCTCACTCTAAAGAGTTCATTAAAGGACCTTGTAGAAACAGAGCCAGGAACATTATTGGACTTACCAGACAGGAGATACGTATAGTGACTGGTCTTTATACGGGTCACTGTCGACTGAGAGTGCCCATGCACAGAATGGGACTAACAGAAGAGACCGAATGTAGACTCTGTATGGAGGATGATGAAACAGTCAGACATGTACTGTGCGAATGTCCGGCTATTGCACGTTTACTTTCGGTAAACCTCAGATCGACTCAGAAGATCTGAACAGTGTCTCACCCAAACTGATAGCCGGCCTTTTTGGAGGATTAGGCATACAGTGGTGAGAAACCACTCAAAAGTGAGCCACAATAGACCCACTGGTGGTCGCAGTGGAAGGACTGCAAGGCCCACTCACATATGAATCATCATCCATAGTTTGAGCAACTTAAGATATTTGTAAAAAAACATGTTTTTTTAGGACAGGAGTACAACTTTAACAAGTTAAATGAGGAAGAAGTAAACTCACTGGGACTAACTTATGACTACGATAGCATTATGCATTATGCCAGAAATACATTTTCCAAGGTAAAGTAAATTTTGCGGAATATTAAATCTATTTTACATTTAAATGTCGATAAAATTCTTACCTATTTTAAAACCTTGTAAAAAGTACAGCGTGTCCCATTTTCGATGGGATTAAATGGGAAACTCGGTTATTATTAAAGATATTGATTTTCTGATTGCACCTTACCGTGCTCTTTTTTTGAGCCCTTAAAAATGGCGTAATCAGATTTTTGCTATACCCCGTAGTTTCTCTAATACAGGGAGTTTTTGAAGAAATTGTATTTTTAATAATCCCTTGTATCTCGCTTATTTTGCGAGATATTTTTATTCTGTAAAAACCTTTTTATGGCAACTTTTTTAGAAGAAAATAATGACGTTGTCAACTTTTTAAAATATTGTTTAGTTTTTGAGATATGGTATTGGTATCATAAAAAACTTAAATACGGACTTGGACTTTTTTTATTACTGTTTTGATTGGTTTCGTGCTAGTATTATCATAAAATAATAACAATTTAAAAATTTTTTGTTTTAAGGTAAAAAAAAATATTTAATATTAAAAAAAAAATTAGTCCGAACCTGGATATTTTCAACATAAATATAAATTAAAAATTGCTAGATAAACAACTTTTAGTTTAACTGTTTTGATATTTAGCATATTAAAATGGTTTTACGTTAATTTACAGATTTATTTGAAACAAAGTCTACGAAAAATACAAAAAAAAAAACAAATTATAAAAAATAACTAATTTTTCTGATTACCATTATGTGTAAGACATTGTTGGCATTTTTGAGTAATTTTTCTTAACGCATTTTGCATAAAAATATTTCTGCCATTTAAATATTGGGATTTTGTTGCTTGAATGAAGCTGTCAAACATATCACATTTTTCAAAATCTGGATATGGTCGATTTCTACACCCTATATCATTATTTTTAAGACAACTTTTTACAACTTTTTTTCGTTGGCCGATGCTATTTGTTATGGTAAACAGGTGATAACTGTCAAAAAGTTATCTCAAAAATTATGATATGGAGTTTAGCCAGTTTAAAATAATTGTAAGTCATTCAAAAAAATGACAAGTAAAATGACAATGTCAGGTCCACGCTTTTGTTTTGTAAAATTCACGACCTGCTGTGCTACCATCAAATAATTAGTATGATAATATTTTTGTAACTTTTTAACGTTTTTTACTTTATTTATAAATCTTTTAATTATCATTTCAAAACAGATAAATTAAAAATCGTTCAACTAGTGTGTCTTGCAATTTTTAATTTATAATTACGTTGGAAATTTCCAGGTTCGGACTATAATTTTTTTTCAAATATTAAATAGTTTTTTTAACCTTAAATCAAAAAAATATTAAAGTTTTATCATTTTAAGGTAATAATAGCATGGAACCAATCAAAGTAGTAATAAAAAAATTCCAGGTCCGTATTTAATTTTTTTATGATAAATACCATATCTCAAAAACTAAACAATTATTAAAAAAGTTGCCACAGAAAGGTTTTTACAGAATAAAAATATCTTGCAAAATAAGCGAGATACAAGGAATTAATTAAAATGCAATTTTTTCAAAAACTCCCTGTATTAGCGAAAGCACGGGGTATAGCAAAAATCTGATTACACCATTTTTAAGGCCTCCAAAAAAGAGCACGGTAAGGTGAAATCAGAAAATCGATATCTTTAATAATAACCGAGTTTCCCATTTAATCCCATCGAAAATGGGACATGCTGTACAAGTGATTGATTTTGGCAATTTTGTAGCCAGTAAGCAATTTGTGTTTTAGAATTTTAACATGGCTGTCCGATTAAGTATGTCGGAACTACAAAATAGGAGGCAAACATTTTTGTCTTAAAAACTCGATATAATAGAAAAATAAAAATGGTCAAAGGGTATTTCTTAATTGCAGGGTACTTATTTGGACACTATCCAACCAGTCGACGTGCCCAATAGGAAGAGACCGGAAATTGGTCAGAGAATAAGACTGAGTGAAGGAGACATTGCTCAAACGAATTTGCTGTATAAATGTCCAAGTAAGTATCTCCAGATAGGTAAAGGGAAAAGTTTAGAGTCTTGGAAACAACCCAGCAACTATAAAATATTGCTTAGTGCTAAAGTAATGATACTTCTCAAGAAGAAAAACTAGTAACAATAATATGCTGTGACAAAGCGTATGGTTAGACAGTGTCTACCGCAGCCTTCGTAAACTAACGAGCCACGAACCAGAAAAGGCAACATCGCAAATTGGCCGGCTGGGAGGCCGATATTTACATGGGAGATATAAACATCTGCTATTTGTTTTGATTGTAGTTTGGCGATTTTGTATTTTTTTTTGTAAAAACTAATAAACTGTGTTTAGGCGTGTTACATTTAATTTTTAAAACAAACAAAACATTTGGAAATCAATATCAGTGGCTATTATTCATGATAAAAAATATGTAACAAAACCTAGAATAAACAGAAGAGAAATTACTTTTAAACAATTTGTGAGAACAACCCTAAAGTTCGATTCATAGTACCGTGAAGTAAGCAGTATGAAGTGAGCAGTAAGAAATAAAAATGGTTCCTTTCTTACTGCTAAGTTATTACTGTCAAGTTTGAACAACAGGTTGTTTGTGGGATAGTTTCTTATGTCTGACTGCTTACTTTACAGAACTATGAATCTAGTTTAAGTGGTAACATGTTAATTTAAACTTTAAATGAACTTACCTTTTTTTCTATCTATTCTATTTAGCCTTCGTCAATCCATCTTTGGCCAAGTTCTCCAGTTTACAATACATTTGTTCCATCAATCGTCTTTCTGTCTGATAATATGACCGGCAAATTTCCATTTTAATTTTGCTACTTCTGCTCTGACATCCCTTACTTTTGTTTTATTTCTTATCAATTCATTCCTTTTTCTACCTGTTAGCTTTACATGTAACATTTGTCTTTCCATTGATCTTTGGGCTTTTGTTACCTTATCCATGTTTGATTTTGTAAGTGTCCAGGTCTGGGATTCATAGGTAAGTACAGGAAGGATACATTGGTTATACACTTCCGTTTTGAGGTACTGAGGATATTTTTTATTTCTTAATATATTGCTTAATTTACCGAATGCTGTCCAGGCCAATCTTACTCGTCTCTTGATTTCAGCTGTTTGCTTTTCTTTTTTCAGTTTAATAATTTGTCCCAGGTCCTATATATTCCTCTACTTGTTCTATTTTCTTTTAGATTGATTGATATTATCAGCATATCTTGGTGGTTCAGAATTGTCCGTTTACTTTGATGCCTATTTCTTCCCAATCTAAGCTTTTAAAAACATCTTCTAGGGCCTGGTTAAATAATTTAGGGAATATTGTGTCACTCTGACACCTCTTCTTATGAGGATTGGCTTGGTTCCTCTGTGGATTTTGATTAATGTTGTTGCTTCACTAAATATATTGGCTATTAAGTCTGTATATCTGTGATCTATTCGGCTATTAATTAAAGATCTTTTACTGCCCAGGGCTCAATGCTATCGAAAGCTTTTTCGAGTCTATAAACACAATATATATTTATATATATTTCCATACCCTCCCTTTCTTCAATTTTTTTTCGCCTGTCGTCAGGATTTTCTCTTACTGGAGGTTTGGGGTTTGACATATACTCGGGTTGAGATTCAAATAGCCGAGGTATTGCCCCATTGTTTAACTTAGGGAATGTTAGTGGCACCTCCTTTTGTACTACCTCTTTATCCCTAATTATCTCGGTTCTAACAACGTCACTTTTGTCAAAATGTTTCCAACAAACCACTGAACATGCAGTCACAACATAATCTTCTCTGTGAATGGCCCGAAGCCAAGCATTTTTTAAGTCATTTTCTTTTGGGAAGCGTTAGTTGTTTGGTGGCCCTCTTCATTAACCACAGATGCATAGTTACTTTTGCAACCGGGTACACAACACTTTCGCGGCATTTTAAAATTTAAAAAGAAAAAACAAAACAATACAAAAATTCCAAACAAAAACAAACATCTAACCTCACTTATTACCGGTGTACAAAATGTCTTTTTTACACAGCTTTTATTAGGTAGGTAATATAATTTTAAGTTCACCACACATCTGACTAAAACCAGAACAGTTTTTTAGCTCACACATATACTATACTATAGTAGTGTGAGCTATGGGGATCCTAATTTTTTCGAGAAAAAAAAAGTTGCTCCGATTTCAAAATTTTTTATATATCTTTGCGTTTCAGATGATTTTGAAACTTTTTTGTTGCGCCGTCTGTCTGTCTGTCTGTCTGTCTGTCTGTATGTCTGTCTGTCTGTCTGTCTGTCTGTCTGTCTGTGTGTCTGTATGTCTGTCTGTAACGACCAACGCGCATAACTCAAAAACCGCTTGCCCGATTTTAATGAAATTTGGTACCCAGGCTGGGTTTTGGGTCGAGATGGTCCCATTTAAAAATGAACAAAATCCACCGAACACAAGCCAAATAAAAGGGTGGGGTAGATTTCAAAAATTAGAGTTTATGTGAAAATATGGCTTGTGTGATATCAAACGAATGGCAATTTAGTCTATACTTAAACAAAATAAATTTTAGTTTAAAAATTTCAAAAATTAGAGTTTATTAAAAAATATGGCGTGTGTTATATCAAACGAAAGGTAATTGAGTCTGGAGTTAAACAAAATACATTTTAGTTTATTTCAAAAAAAAGGGGGGGGGTAAATTTCAAAAATTAGTGTTTAAGTGGAAATATGGCGTGTGTGATATCAAACGAAAGGTAATTGAGTCTGGAGTTAAACAAAATACATTTTAGTTAAAACAAAAAGGTGGGGGTAGATTTGAAAAATTAGAGTTTAAGTCAAAACATGGCTTGTGTGGTATCAAACGAAAGGTAATTGAGTCTGGAGTTCAATAAAACATACTTCAGTTTTTAGTTATATTAGCTTTCACGTAGATACACTATAACTATAGTACCCAGTGTGAGCTTAGGTGCCCATAGATTGGCAGAGTATTTTTATTTGCAAAACCGAAAACAGTACGAAAACGAAGTAAGTCTTAAAGTACAGAGTGGTCCAAATTGGGCACTATTGATAGAAAACGCCCATTTCTAGGGCAGCTAGAAAAAAACTAACCCAGATGTTACGAGCTTGAATTTTGTTAAAAAATGAATATCGAAAACCGCACATCGATATCTTGAACTACTTACAAGATATAGGGTGGTTTTCAATTTGGTGCATTTTCGACCCACCCCCGGAACCTGTTTATTTATGAATATTTTTTATTTCTGTGAAAACATTCTGTAGGCACTTTTTTAAGTGTCAAACTAAATTTTATTAGTTTTTGGGATATTACATAAAGTTTGTATTAGCTCACACTACTACTATAAGTAGTGTGAGCTATGGTGATCGTAATTTTTTCGAGAAAAGAAAGTTGCTCCGATTTCAAAATTTTTTATATATCTTTGCGTTTCAGATGATTTTGAAACTTTTTTGTTTTGCTGTCTGTCTGTCTGTCTGTCTGTCTGTCTGTCTGTCTGTCTGTCTGTCTGTCTGTCTGTCTGTCTGTCTGTCTGTCTGTCTGTCTGTCTGTATGTCTGTCTGTATGTCTGTCTGTATGTCTGTCTGTAACGACCAACCGGCATAACTCAAAAACCGCTTGTCCGATTTTAATGAAATTTGGTACCTAAGTTGGGTCTTTGGCCGTGATGGTCCCATTTAAATCTGAACAAAATCCACCGAACGCAAGCCAAATAAAAGGGTGGGGGTAGATTCCAAAAATTAGAGTTTATGTGAAAATATGGCTTGTGTGATATCAAACGAAAGGTAATTAAGTCTGGAGTTAAAAAAATGAATTTTAGTTTATTTTTAAAAAAAGGGTGGGGGTAGATGTCAAAAATTAGAGTTTAAGTGAAAATATGTGACATCAAACGAAAGGTAATTGAGTCTGGAGTTCAACAAAATACATGTTAGTTTATTTAAAAAAAAAGGTGGGGGTATATTTCAAAAATAAGAGTTTAAGTGAAAAAATGGCGTGTGTGATATCAAACGAAAGGTAATTCAGTCCGGAGTTTAACAAAATACATTTTAGTTTTTGTTTTTTTTAAGGGTGGGGGTAGATTTCAAAAATTTGAGTTTAAGTCAAAACATGGCTTGTGTGGTATCAAACAAAAGGTAATTTAGTCCGGAGTTGAATAAAATATATTTTAGTTTTTATTTATATTAGCTCACACGTACACTATAATTATAGTACCTAGTGTGAGCTTAGGGGCCCATATATTGGCAGAGTATTTTTTATATGTATATTATTTAAAATATTTATGCATAGCACATGATCAATTATTAATTAATAACTAAAAATAATGTCAATCCTGGTCCCGCCGCACGGCAAGACCCTCTCGACTAAAGCGCGCTTTTTAAAATCACACATTCGAAATTGTCATCTAAAATCCCCGCTATAGCTTCCAGTTCAATGCACAAGCGCGACAATTTAGTGACGGAGATATTTATTGTATTTCTTTTGAACTATTTATCGCATTTTAGAATGTGGACGAACTTATCAACTGAATTCAGCCACCTTTTTCCCTCCAATGTATGTTAGTGGCGACAAGATTTCAGAAGAAGGCGTTAGATGTGAATGGAGAATCACCGCTACCCATGGTGAAAAAATCGTACTTAATATTACTGGATTGGACATTGCCAAGTCGCCGGATTGCAAGGAAGATTATATTGAGGTATGATAGATTTTCATGTAGTATAGATAGATACATTCAGGGACTTTTTAAATTAAAATATGAGTTAAAGTATGGAAGAGAAAATGCCAAAACATGGGAATTCCGTTGGACGAAACCACCTTGTATACTTTATGTTTCGCCGATGATCAGATAGTAGTGGCTTAGGATTATGACGACCTCGAATATATGACACGAAAACTAATAGAAGAGTACAATAAGTGGGGACTAGAGGTTAATCTCAATAAGACAGAGTATATGTGTATCGGTGGAATGAAACAGGATCTAATCTTAAATACCCGGCAGCGAATTCAGTCCTGTGATGAGTATAAATACTTAGGTCTAAAAATTACAGCTGACGGAACACTAGACAAAGCTATAAAAGATCGAAACGTACAAGGAAGAAAAGCAATAACTTTATTAAATGGAATAATTTGGGACCAAAGTATATCAAAACATAACAAAAAGCTTATATATAACACCATTGTAAAAAGTAATATTACATACGGCTCAGAAGTATGGCCAATGAAGGATAGAACAGAAAAAATGCTTTCCGCTACGGAGGTGGACTATTGGAGAATAGCAGCAGGGAAATCAAAAAGAGAAAGAGTTACAAATCAAAGAATAAGAGAAATTATGATAGTGGGTCAACGTACTGTAGTGGATGATATAAGAACAAAACAACTAGTGTGGTACGGACATGTACAAAGAATGAATGATGAAAGACTACCTAAACAAATACTACAATGGAAACCAACTGGCCGAAGAAAACGAGGACGGCCAAGGAGAAGCTGGAGAGAAGGAATAGACAGTGAAATAAGAAGAAGAGGCCTAGATGATGAATTATGGACAAACAGAAACGAGTGGAGATTGGGTATCGGAAGACGTAGAACGTTGTGAAACCGATAAATATATATATATATATATATATATATATATATAAAAGCTTGCAAGGCCCGGCAATATAGCATGATTGCGTATTTATTGCTTTTACTGCATGCAGCGTCTATGGTCTATCGATCGGTCATATGAATGGCCGAGGTGAGTATTTAGTGCCGCTCTGTATTCCAAGAGTTGAAATTCTTACTACAGTGTGGATGACATATACACAGTGCCAATAATAATAACATGTTTAGACTGGTTTAGACCCGAATATTGCTGCGGGTAAAAAGTAAATTTGAAGTGGCAAAATATTTTTAAATTCTAAACGGTTTAAGCAAGAGCATTGAAATTTGACACGATTGTTGGCCTTAATGTACTGATTCTTTAGTTGCTATAAAATCGTATATGTACGACCCTTAGGGCAAATTTAATTTTTAGACTCTTATTTATGAATATCGTCTATTCTATCGACCTGCACATCAGAAACTCAATTCATTTATATTTCATTCAGTTACACAAAGGTATAATTTATTGAACAAAAAAAATAACGTAGCCGTTTACAAGCTCTAGCTTACAAAAAATAAAACAATTTGAAAAATAGTACGCAAGTTAAAAAACTTTGCCAATATATGGGCCCCTAAGCTCACACTAGGTACTATAGTTATAGTGTAATATAACTAAAAACTGAAATATATTTTATTCAACTCCACACTAAATTACCCTTTGTTTGATACCACACAAGCCATCTTTTGACTTAAACTCAAATTTTTGAAATCCACCCTCACCCTTAAAAAAACAAAAACTAAAATGTATTTTGTTAAACTCCGGACTCAATTACCTTTCGTTTGATGTCCCACACGCCATATTTTCACTTAAACTCTAATTTTTGAAATATATTCCCACCCTTTTTTTAAAATAAATTAAAATGTATTTTGTTGAAGTCCAGACTCAATTACCTTTCGTTTGATATCACACACGCCATATTTTCACATAAACTCTAATTTTTTAAATCTATCCCCACCCTTTTATTTGGTTTGTGTTCGGTGGATTTTGTTCATTTTTAAATGGGACCATCTCGACCCAAGACCCAGCCTAGGTACCAAATTTCATTGAAATCGGCCCAGCGGTTTTTGAGTTATGCGACAGACATACAGACAGACAGACAGACGGCGCAACAAAAAAGTTTCAAAATCATCTGAAACGCAAAGATATATAAAAAATTTTGAAATCGGAGCAACTTTTTTTTTCTCTAAAAAATTAGGATCACCATAGCTCACACTACTATAGTATAGTATATGTGTGAGCTAATACTATAGTATAGTATATGTGTGAGCTAAAATAATGACATTACTATATTACCTATCCCAGTTGCTTTACATTTTGCTTCAATGCACCTGCAAAAAACTATATTTCTTTGGTTTTTAGGTGCGGGACGGCTACTGGCACAAATCGCCTGTTTTGGGTCTGTTTTGTGGCACAGGACAATTCCAGCACATCCTATCCACCGGCAGTCGCATGCTGGTCACGTACGTGGCCAAAAATCCCGTAGGACATCGAGGATTCACTGCAAGTTATGAAGGTAATGCGTCTCTATTGCCACAAATGGATAAAATATAATATTTGTATGCCATATTATATGTATACGAGTTTTTGTTTGTAAATAAAACATTTTTTAAGTGAGTTTTCACAAATGTTATATTAATAATTCAGCCTCATAAAAATACCCTGCCAATTTATGGGTACTTAAGCTTACACGATTAATGTATAATGTAATTTTTACCCATTTTAGTCCGCGAAAATAACCCCTATCCGCCACCAGGATCATGTCCGATTGGAGAGTTGCCCCCCGACCTCCAGTGTAGCACCATTGAGCAAAACAAACTATATGTATTTTTTTACCTTCATGCACCTTTAATATATTTTTTAAAACTCTAATTTTTGAAATCTACCCCTCCCTTTTCTTTAGCTTATGCTTGGTGAATTTTATTCATTTTTAAACGGGACCATCTGAAGCCAAAACTCAACCTAGGTACAGTCGGGGACTTAATAAATGGCCGCTGCCGTTTTTAGAAGAGCTTGGATAAGAATCCCAATACCGGCCGGATTTCGTGGCGCGTCGTTCAACACACATATAATTTATTCGCATTCCTGTTTTTAATTCAATCATGAATAATTTCTCTTTGGTCTGTATTCCGTTTAAATGTTCGGTTAAAAAAATACACATAATTGCGGAAAAAATTAGCTTTGGTCTGTAGTCCGTTTGAATGTTCGGTTAAAAAAATACACATAATAGTGATTTTTTAAGATTTTAATTTATTGTTATGTTTTAGCTCACACTACTACTATATAAGTAGTGTGAGCTATGGTGATCCTAATTTTTTCGAGAAAAAAAAACTTGCTCCGATTTCAAAAATTTTTATATATCTTTGCGTTTCAGATGATTTTGAAACTTTTTTGTTTTGCTGTCTGTCTGTCTGTCTGTCTGTCTGTATGTCTGTCTGTAACGACCAACCCGCATAACTCAAAAACCGCTTGTCCGATTTTAATGAAATTTGGTACCTAAGTTGGGTCTTGGGCCGTGATGGTCCCATTTAAAAATGAACAAAATCCACCGAACGCAAGCCAAATAAAAGGGTGGGGGTAGATTCCAAAAATTAGAGTTTATGTGAAAATATGGCGTGTGTGATATCAAACGAAAGGTAATTAAGTCTGGAGTTAAAAAAAAATAATTTTAGTTTATTTTTTTTAAAAGGGTGGGGGTAGATGTCAAAAATTTGAGTTTAAGTGAAAATATGGCGTGTGTGATATCAAACGAAAGGTAATTGAGTTTGGAGTTAAACAAAATACATTTTAGTTTTTTTTTAAGATTTAAAAAATTTGAGTTTAAGTCAAAACATGGCTTGTGTGGTATCAAACGAAAGGTAATTGAGTCTGGATTTGAATAAAATATATTTCAGTTTTTGATTATATTAGCACACACTATAACTATAGTACCTAGTGTGAGCTTAGGTGCCCATAGATTGGCAGAGTATTTTATTACATATTTACATAGAGAAACACAAATGCAACATGTTTCTATTTTTAGCCAAACGGAAAACGGGAAACGGGGAAACGATGAAACGGGGAAACGGAGAAACGGGGAAACGGGGAAACGGAGAAACGGAGAAACGGAGAAACGGGGAAACGGAGAAACGGGGAAACGGGAAACGGGGAAACAATGAAACGGGGAAACGGGCAAACGGGCAAACGGGGAAACGGGTAAACGGGCCAACGGGGAAACGGGCAAACGGGGAAACAGGCAAACGGACAAACGGGGAAACGGGCAAACGGGCAAACGCGGAAACGGGCAAACGGGGAAACGGGCAAACAGGCAAACAGGCAAAAATGAAAAATGAAAAATGAAAAATGAAAAATGAAAAATGAAAAATGAAAAATGAAAAATGAAAAATGAAAAATGAAAAATGAAAAATGAAAAATGAAAAATGAAAAATGAAAAATGAAAAATGAAAAATGAAAAATGAAAAATGAAAAATGAAAAATGAAAAATGAAAAATGAAAAATGAAAAATGAAAAATGAAAAATGAAAAATGAAAAATGAAAAATGAAAAATGAAAAATGAAAAATGAAAAATGAAAAATGAAAAATGAAAAATGAAAAATGAAAAATGAAAAATGAAAAATGAAAAATGAAAAATGAAAAATGAAAAATGAAAAATGAAAAATGAAAAATGAAAAATGAAAAATGAAAAATGAAAAATGAAAAATGAAAAATGAAAAATGAAAAATGAAAAATGAAAAATGAAAAATGAAAAATGAAAAATGAAAAATGAAAAATGAAAAATGAAAAATGAAAAATGAAAAATGAAAAATGAAAAATGAAAAATGAAAAATGAAAAATGAAAAATGAAAAATGAAAAATGAAAAATGAAAAATGAAAAATGAAAAATGAAAAATGAAAAATGAAAAATGAAAAATGAAAAATGAAAAATGAAAAATGAAAAATGAAAAATGAAAAATGAAAAATGAAAAATGAAAAATGAAAAATGAAAAATGAAAAATGAAAAATGAAAAATGAAAAATGAAAAATGAAAAATGAAAAATGAAAAATGAAAAATGAAAAATGAAAAATGAAAAATGAAAAATGAAAAATGAAAAATGAAAAATGAAAAATGAAAAATGAAAAATGAAAAATGAAAATTGAAAAATGAAAAATGAAAAATGAAAACTGAAAACTAAAAACTAAAAACTGAAAAATGAAAAATTGAAAAGGAAAACGGAAACGGGAAACGGAGAAACGGGGAAACGGGCAAACGGCCAAACAAGGAAACGGGGAAACGGGCAAACGAGGAAACGGGCAAACGGGTAGCAGGTATTAAATAAAAATATCTCTGTCTGTATTGATCCCGCCAAAATACACACATCCTATGCTAATAAACAAGAAATCAGCTAAAAAAAGAAATGTATGTATCCACAAAACGTGTATGGCTTCGCCCGTTTATCGGCCAATATTCCAAATAGTTATTAATTTCAATAGCAAAAATTGCATTGCACAAAAGTGCACAGCGACAGCCGATCGACGTGGAGTCGAGGAAATGAAAGCGCGCGATACGATGTTCAGTAATTCATTCATTCATAAACCTCGCCCGGTATTGGAATTCTCATCCAAGCTCTTCTGAAAACGGTAGCGGCCATTTATTAAGTCCCCGACTCTACCAAATTTTATTAAAATCGTTCAAGTAGTTTTGGAGTTATGCGCGTTTGTAATTACAGCTACTCCTAAAGATAATTGAATATCTTATTATACTTTAAAATTTTTTAGATTGTAGTAATTTATAGAATTTCACTTATAATACTATTTTATTTTTAGCTGTCTGCGGCGGTGACTTTTACATCGACTCGGAAGGTCACTTGGAGTCACCCAATTACCCAGAGGAGTACCAGCCAAACAAGGAGTGCATCTGGCGTATTACGGTACCGGACAGCTTCCAGGTAGCGCTTAGGTTTCAGTCGTTTGACGTTGAAAACCATGACAACTGTGTGTACGACTATGTTGAGATACGGAACGGTATTAGTTCGGAATCTTCCATTATTAAAGGTAAATTTTTCACTTTAAATTTGATTTTTGTTAAAACAATTGAAACGTCGAGTCGCGTTGTGAAATCAGATAAACCTGCAGCATTATATAAGTGCACCTCTTATATGCTAATCAAGAAATCAGCGAATTTAAAATTGTTTGGCATTTTTTTTTCTAGATCTTAACGACATGTGGCAAACAATTTTTACAGGTGATGCGTTCAGTAAATTATATTAAAATTTTTTGTAAACTAGAAGTTTAATATTAATTAGAAAATTGATTAAACCGTTTAAACTTTCAAAACTATCGAAACGATTAATTAAGTTACCAATCATAAGGCCAATTTTTCGTTATAGCTTAATAAGTTTAAAACATTACTACCTATTTGGAATTATTAAAAATTTATTTTAAATCCTTTGTTTTTTACTACCTAAAATTGTGCATAAATGGTATTCGAATTATCATGAATACACCAAACTGTTCCAAAATCGCTGTGGTCCCGGTGACCAATTGACTTGTATATTATGTGTTAGGAGATAATATGGATGACCAATTAATTTTTTCCAGTACACTGTGGTCACAAAGTTCCAAATGATGTCATTTCTACGTCAAATAAAATGTTGGTAAAATTCGTGTCGGATGGATCCGTACAAAAAGGAGGTAAGTTATACTGACGTTCACAATGTCGAAATACATATAATCGAAATTTAAAATCTTGAACTCATTATATCGAAAATCAAAATCTCGAACAATCAAAATGTCGAATAATTAAAACATAGAAAATCAAAATGTCGAAAATCAAATTCTCGAAAAATCGAAATGTAGAAAATAATAATATCGAAAATTAAAACATCGAAAATTAAAATATCGAAATTACAAAATATCGAAAAATTAAAATCTCGAATAATCAAAATGTCAAATACAAAAATGTCGAAAATCAAAATATCGAAATAACAAAATATCGAAAAGGATAATATTAAAAATTAAAATGTCTAAAGAAATAAATATCGAAACCACAAAATATCGAAAAATTACAATCTCGAATAATCAAAATGTCGTTTGGTTGGGTAAGGTCAGGTTTGGATAGGTTCGGTTCGGTTCGGTTCGGTTCGAATTCACACCTTCTAGGATCCCGGGAAAGAAGTCAGGAAAGTTTTTTTTTTGAAAAAAATTGTTGGTTTAGTTTGCTTTGGTGCGGTTTGATTCGGTTCGGTTCGGTTAGATTTCACTAGATTTCGTTAGGTTAGGTTTTTGAAACTATCTATTTTCGTGTGGTTATATCAGATTAGGTTACGTTTGATTAGGTCAGGGTCAGGTTAGGTGAAGGTTCCGAAATTTTCTGTTTTTGATTTTCGATATTTTGTTGTTTCGATATATAGTATTTTCGATATTTTGTTATTCGATATTTTGTGTTTTCGATATTTTGTATTTTCGATATTTTGTTATTTCGATATTTTGTTGTTTCGATATTTTGTATTTTTGATATTTTGTATTTTCGATATTTTGTTATTCGATATTTTGTGTTTTTGATATTTTAATTTTTCGATAATTTAACTATTCGACATTTTTTATTTCGACATTTTAATTTTCGATATTTTAACTTTCGATATTATTATTTTCTACATTTTGATTTTTCGAGATTTTGATTTTCGACGTTTTGATTATCTATGTTTTAATTATTCGACATTTTGAATATTCGAGATTTTGATTTTCGATATAAAGAGTTCGAGATTTTGATTTTCGATTAAATGTATTTCGACATTGTAAACGTCACTCTTAATTTGTACCTTTTTATTGTATCAATTGATTGATGATTTCTTGATTAAATAATATTTAAAAACAAGGGCTTTAGATCCGATGTTCTTTTTTGTGATTAATTTAAACTGAATTTAGCGCTTAGTAAATAATTAGCGTTTTTATCATAGCATAATATTTCTAAATTTAGACTTTGGTTTCTTGCTGTTTTAGCAACCAAGAACAAACAATTTCTTATCAATGTCAGAGAGGCGTTTAGAAGGCATAATAATGTTTTTTTTTTCTGTATTTGCGTTAAAATAAAAAGTTGTGTTATTTATTTTAAATTTCTCCGTTTCTAAAATACAAGAAAATAGTATTACTTACTTACTTCATACTTACGCCAAGTATCTTTACCGCACTGTTAAAGCTTACATAAACTTCGTTTCGCGTCATTTATCCAACGCTATTGAATGTTTTACTTTGCACTATTTTCCAATTAGGTACAATCTCTTCTTTTGCTTCTGCTATATCTCATACCCAGGTAGCAAGGGGTCATCAAATGACGTCTTTTTTTCGTTGAAAAGTGGTCATTTAGATGACCACCAGGTCATTTACCAAAAAATGTTGTCTTTAAGGCGTCAGTTATTTGACGTCTTTTCGTAGTGTAGTTTTTGACGTCTGAAACACGTCATATATTGGTCACTACCCACACTGCACACTTTGTCCAAGGGACATACACTCATACTTACATAGATGGTGCCCCAGTCAGTACTTGACCGGATTTATACGGAATGTGGGGGTACGTATATAAAATAAATTAAATATTAAATCAAGTCAAACTTCGAGGCTTCGTTCGCTTCAAGGTGAAGATGTGTAAGTCTAGGTTTAGGTCTATTATGATCTTTACCTCACAGAACACCGCTGTAACTGTTTCAGTATTTCCAGGTCTAAGTCACAGAAGAGTCACCTTCTTGTCTAAGTTTCCTTCAGTGTTCTCAACTGCAGGGAATATTTCATATATTTAGACGCGTTTAAAAAAAGTCATAAATAGGTTTGTGTCTGTGTGTGTGTCTAATGTTCTGATTTAGTCCCAAATACGTCATATTGCTGACGTCTTTATAACGTCTAAAAATGACGTCATTTTGGGTGTGTCTTTTGAACGTCATTTACACGTCACATTCAAGACGTCAATGGTCATTAAAAATGACCTGTTTTTGACGTTTAAAAAACGTGACCTTCCTACCTGGGTAGGATTTAATTGGTCACCTTTTTCTTTTTCCGTCCTAATATTGTTGCACCCCGTTTTGCAGAGGGATGCTTAGCAATATTTCTAATATACGAATTACTATGGTAAAATGATTATATTAAATAATAGATCTCTAATTTCGAAACTGTTAAATTTACCTATTAATTTCTAAACTAATATATAATATAAATACTTGAGCTGTAGAGGGAAACAGAAACTAAAGTTAAGAATAAAAAGGATCAAAGTTTCTACTAGACTATAATTATTTAAACTGCAGATTATTTGTCTTGAATAAAAAAGGGGAAAATATAAAATACAATTACTTACATTTTTAAAACTATGTTGGCTCCAGCCTTCGGGATTTCTTGGTGGGTTAAAACTCTTACATCTTTTCTACAACTCTCCACTTGACTCAAATAATGACAGTACTTGAATGATTCCCCTGAGTTGCTCCGCATCATCGATTTGGGTAAATCATTGACATGCTAAAACTGCTGCATCGCTATTTTTGATACGTAACAACCCAGGGTTTAATAAAATTTATCTGAGGGCACGGCAGTGCCTCGCCAAGTTGGCGCGCCTTAACCATCTTTTCTGGAAACATTTCAGCCGATATTTGACCTATCTAAAACTCTACTTCGGAATGAGCTACGAATCTCAAACTTTGCACAATCGTAGATCTCTATGGAGTTAATAACCCCTCCAAGTTTCATGGAATTCCATAAAGTAGTAAAGTAGTTACGAAATTTCAAAAAACGTCGAAATTGCCACTCACTCACTGACTCACTCATGTATAGATCATCAATATTCTACTGTACTTCCAGACATGCTACAAAGCTGAAATTCGGCAGACTGATAGAAATTATGACCAAACTCCTGGAAAAAATCAAAAAACCCCAAAATTTTAATTTACTCCGCTCCCCTATACATTTAAAGTTATGTAAAATTAGCAAAGTTTAAAAAAACATTTCCAAACTAGTAAGAACCTTTCATTTTGAAATTTGTATTGGAAAACTTGGCTTTACTTTTATCTCAATTCTTTTTACGGAATGCCATTTTCGCGTACTTGGCTTTTTTTACATGAAATGTTTTTGTTATGATATCTTTTTATAAATAATTTAAAATAATTAATTTTCCTACTTGACAATATGTCAAAAGATTTTTAATTTTTGTAGGGTTTTCTGCCAGTATAATGAAAGAGTACGACGAATGCACCAAAGTCAACCATGGTTGTGCCCAGCAATGTCAAAATACTTTAGGCAGTTACATCTGCACATGCAGATTGGGATATGAATTACATTCTGATGGAAAAAATTGTGAAGGTAATTGCTTGAATTTATTAAAAATAAATTTTTAAGCATAACGTATATTGCAACTTTATATTGCAAACCCGATTGCTTATCCAGATACAGTCTTATAATACCTTAATTTTTATAACTAATAATAATATCGGTGCTTCTCTAACCGGGTAAGATAATGTTAGCTTTTACAAATTCGTATACAAAACCTAAGACTGTTTGGAAGCACAATATTTTATGATTTGTAATTTTTTTACAGATGCATGTGGTGGTGTCTACAATGCAAGCAATGGAACAATAACTTCCCCATCTTTTCCGGATCTGTACCCCTTTAATAAGAACTGCGTTTGGGAGATCCTTGCACAACCCCAGTACAGGATCACTTTGAACTTTACACATTTTGATTTGGAAGGGTAATTACTTTTTCAAATTATTACATACTTGTACTTAGGTTGTTCTTTGTTTTTTAGGAATGTTAAATTTGTTTTTTTGGCTATTTTTTGTTAACAGCATGTGACATAAAGATCTTTTTATTTACAATGATGTCCCGTTTTAGATTTTGTCTGAGATTATTTTTTACATATGTAAATGGTTTTGCTTGACCATTTTTAGGACATTTTCTTCAAGATTGTTTTATTTGGTTTCATACTAAATGCCTCAAAACAATTTTTTTTCGAAACAGGCAAATTTTCGACATGTCTAGTCGTGAATTATTTCCATAAAACGTATGTATTTTTTTTAAAATAACAGGGCAACGCACAAACCAAAAGGCATAGCTTTACATTGATAAAACCAATTTTCGTTCCGAAGATAGTAATAACTTTTAAGATCTAAAAGGGTTTTTATTCAAATAATTTATATAATTTAGCTTTATTCTATACAGCGCAAATGGTGTTAGGTCATTTAGTTTTCTATAATCGACACAAACTCTGGAAAAACCTCATTTCTTCATGTATGTCTGTATGTATGTCTGTCTGTCTATATCTCTGTCTGTATGTAGCGCATAACTCGAAAACAACTTGCTTGATTTTAGTGACATTTTGTATCGAACCAAAATGGATGAAAATTACATTAAACATTAATCGTGTGAGCTCATATGCTCATAAAATAGCAAAGTGTTTTTTAAAGTTATTTATTCGACATGTGCATTCACTACAGCGTAAATTATATTAAACCAATTTTCTCAAAATTTTTTATTTATTTTTAGCTCACACATATACTATACTATAGTAGTGTGAGCTATGGTGATCCAAATTTTTTCGAGAAAAAAAAAGTTGCTCCGATTTCAAAAAATTTTATATATCTTTGCATTTCAGATGATTTTGAAACTTTTTTGTTGCGCCGTCTGTCTGTCTGTATGTCTGTCTGTCTGTATGTCTGTAACGACCAACGCGCATAACTCAAAAACCGCTTGGCCGATTTTAATGAAATTTGGTACCTAGGCTGGATTTTGGGCCGAGATGGTCCCATTTAAAAATGAACAAAATCCACCGAACACAAACCAAATAAAAGGGTGGGGGTAGATTTCAAAAATTAGAGTTTAAGTGAAAATATGGCGTGTGTGATATAAAACGAAAGGTAATTGAGTCTGGAGTTAAACAAAGTACATTTTAATTTATTTTAAAAAAGGGTGGGGGTATATTTCAAAAATTAGAGTTTAAGTGAAAATATGGCGTGTGTGATATCAAACGAAAGGTAATTGAGTCCGGAGTTTAACAAAATACATTTTAGTTTTTGTTTTTTTTAATGGTGGGGGTAGATTTCAAAAATTTGAGTTTAAGTCAAAACATGGCTTGTGTGGTATCAAACAAAAGGTAATTTAGTCTGGAGTTGAATAAAATATATTTTAGTTTTTAGTTATATTAGCTCACATGTACACTATAACTACAGTACCTAGTGTGAGCTTATGGGGCCCATATATTGGCAGAGTTTTTTTATTTTGCAGCAACAGCAATGCTCAGCATCAACCTTGCGAATATGACAGAGTTGACGTATTTAGCAAGTTAAAAGAAGGAAGATACAAGAAGCATGGTTCTTATTGTGGTTCAAAAGCACCAGCTCTAATTACGTCAGAAGGCAATGTGATGAGGATCAATTTTTATTCTGATACCAGTGTGCAAAAGACTGGCTTTGCTGCTGTATTTTTGACAGGTATTAGCCCAAGCAAAGGCAACTATATGTCCTTTGTGGTCAAGCTATTAATAAAATTATGGGTCTAAGGCTTACCAATAAATGGCAGGGAAGGTCAAATATAGCATTTGTTTGAAAGGTTGGGAAAAACTGTAAATGCTAGAAATGTAAAATTTGACAACGTCAAATAATTTTGTTTCAAAATTTTCAATATGTGATAAAAAAGAAATTTGAAGTACTGTTTTCCAAAAATTAACCTTTGCAAAAGTTATAAAATTGTCAGTTTTATATAGATTTTTTTTATGATCTTTTAAATTTATTTAAAAAAGATAGATTTTTGTACATATCTAAAGGACTCCTAATAATGACAGAAATCTCTTTTGAAAAAATATTTTTGATAATAATTTTGAGTAGTCTTATTTTCTTGTAATTGTAATTATTTCAACACTCAATTATTACACTTATTGTAATGCAATAGTTATTTAAACAACAAGGTTTGAAAACGACTCTTTGCACCCGATCGAGACAGTTTGGTACTGGTACAAGTCGAGCGAGTGTGCAAAGAGGTTCTCAAACGAGTTTTTTACAATATTTTTTATACGACTGCTAATAAAGAAAGAAAAATCAAATTTTACTTTAACTTGTTTTTATTTCCGACATTTTTACAACAAAACTTTAAAAATTCAACAATTTTTTGACGTATATAATCAACAAAATATACGAGCAGTGACGGTTGCTACGGAACTAAGCCAACTTATATTGATGGGTGACAACAACAAAAATCACAATGACGGGAGACCCGTATGCAGAAATGACATAGGCGTGCGCAAAAATGACAGAAGCGTGTGCAAAACGTTTTGCACACAGCGTGCGCAAAATGCCATTTTCAGATCGTCTTCTCCGTGCGCAAAACCCCCTTTTACAAGACAGTCGTATAAAAATAACATTAGGGGGCTATTTAAATGATGCATCAGACCTTCAGGGATGGCGGGGAAGGTCAAAAACTGTAAATGCTAAAAATGTAAAATTTGACAACGTCAAATAATTTTGTTTCAAAATTTTCAATATGAGAAAAAAAATTTTGAAGTACTGTTTTCCAAAAATTAACCTTTGCAAAAGTTATAAAATTGTCAGTTTTAAATACATTTTTTTTATGATCTTTTAAATTTATTTAAAAAAAGATAGATTTTTGTACATATCTAAAGGACTCCTAATAATGACAGAAATCTCTTTTGAAAAGAAATATTTTTGATAATAATTTTGAGTAGTCTTATTTTCTTGTAATTGTAATTATTTCAACACTCAATTATTACACTTATTGTAATGCAATAGTTATTTAAACAACAAGGTTTGAAAACGACTCTTTGCACACGATCGAGACAGTTTGGTAGACCGAGCCGAAGGCGAGGTCTACAAGTCGAGGAAGTGCGCAAAGGGGTTTTCAAACGAGTTTTTTACAATATTTTTTATACGACTGCTAATAAAGAAAGAAAAATCAAATTTTACTTTAACTTGTTTTTATTTCCGACATTTTTACAACAAAACTTTAAAAATTCAACAATTTTTTGACGTATCTAATCAACAAAACATACGAGCAGTGACGGTTGCAACGGAACTAAGCCAACTTATATTGATGGGTGACAACAACAAAAATCACAATGACGGGAGACCCGCCATTTTCAGATCGTGTTCTCCGTGCGCAAAACCCCCTTTTACAAGACAGTCGTATAAAAAATTATATATGTTATATTTTGTAGAGAAATCATAACAAAAAAAAATGAAGTTTTGACAACCTGTATCTAAATAGCAAAGAGATGTAATGCAATATGTAATATGAAAAAGTGCTTCTGTCGACCTCTCCCACCTTCTCTTAAAGTTTGGAGCATCATTTAAATTACACCCTGAATATACAGGGAGTTTCAACTTAAAGCTAACAGAAATGATTTTGGAAATTTTTTTAATCAATTTGGAAAAAAGCTTAAGCATATTGAATTTGTTTTCGGAAAACTATTTTTGTAGAAGTAAATAAAATTTTTAAAAACATTTACAAAAATGAATAAAACCATGTGTCTACCCATGCATGCCATGCAATTTTTATGCGATGCGGTTCGGTTTGGTTTGATATGCCGTTTGTGGAAGTTCTGCAATCGGTGCGTGTTGTCGTTAGAGTAGACGCGGCGAGAGTTGATGCCAATCACGTCATCAATTTTATCTTGGTATTGGGACTTGCGATCGGATAGTACTACTACTATGTCGGTTTAGAACGTTTTTCTACGTTGTCCGACGACTATTCTCCACCTCCTTCGATCCTAACAATCATCCTCTGTCAGATTCTTTTAACTCATTGATCTTTGGATTGACTGTTGCCATTCTAGTTTAGGACGCCCTCTTTTTCTGTGCCCTATTGGTTGCCATTCTAGGACCTGCTTTGGTAATCTTTCGTCGTTCATCCGTTGACATGGCCGTACCATATCAGTTGCCTTTTAGTGATGTCATCCGTTATGCTTCCCTCGATTCCCATCTTTCTTTTATGATCTCATTTCTTATGTGATCTATTCTAGATATTCTCATTGATCTTCTTATTGCATCCATTTCGACACTTTCCATTTTTGTTTTGTATTTTTCTGTTACGAGACAAGTCTCTATTCCATACAACAGCGTGCTTTTGACCATTGTTTCATATATGTTAAATTTTACATTCTTTTTTATCTCTCTGCTCCATAAAATACTGTTAAGACATCCAATAACTTTTTTTGCTTTTACTATTCTTTTTTCTTTACAGTCTGTTCCTGTCTTCGAATAGTACCATGCGGAATAAATTACACATAATAATTTATTAAACTAATTCCCAATATAAAACACTACGCCTATGGATCTCCGAAACAGTCAATCACAAGCTAGAGGGCGCCAGTAGAGTTCGCGCGGCGAGAGTTGAAGCCACCCACGTCACGGCTGACAAGCAAAACATAGGCGTTTAGTGCCACGCTTCCATTACAGCGAGTACGACCGAATGAATTCACTTCCTTGTGCTTTGCGAATGCAGTGTCCTGATCCTCAACAAGAAATCCATAAAATGAAAACATGGCATATGTGGAAAGACGTCCGTGTCAGTTGGGGATATTTAAACGATATTATGTAGTTTAGTCACGGAACACCTTGGGTGATCCGTGGTTTAGGTCTAAAGCACGTTATTCGATCGAGACTGTCTGTCTTTATTTTTTTATCTTTATTAATATTTAAATCTAAAATACGATTTCTTTTACTTTCAACAAAATTTATACTTTATACATTTTATTTCTTATAGATATGGACGAATGTGCAACCAATCACGGAAATTGTCAACATGAATGTGTCAACACCCTGGGTTCCTACGTCTGTACTTGTCACAACGGATATACTTTAATGCCCAATGGGCGCGACTGCAAAGAAGGCGGGTGTAAATATGAAATTTCCACTTCTTATGGTAGCATCGGAAGTCCCAACTATCCCGACTATTATCCTCCTAGAAAGGTAAAAAATTGAGAAGATATTAGCTCACACATATACTATACTATAGTAGTGTGAGCTATGGTGATCCAAATTTTTTCGAGAAAAAAAAAGTTGCTCCGATTTCAAAAATTTTTATATATCTTTGCGTTTCAGATAATTTTGAAACTTTTTTGTCGCGCCGTCTGTCTGTCTGTCTGTATAGGTGTCTGTCTGTATGTCTGTCTGTAACGACCAACGCGCATTACTCAAAAACCGCTTGGCCGATTTTAATGAAACTTGGTACCTAGGCTGGGTCTTGCGTCGAGATGGTCCCATTTAAAAATGAAGAAAATCCACCGAACACAAGCCAAATAAAAGGGTGGGGGAAGATTTCAAAAATTAGAGTTTATGTGAAAATATGGCGTGTGTGATATCAAACGAAAGGTAATTGAGTATGAAGTTAAATAAAATACTTTTTAGTTTTTGTTTTTTTAAGGGTGGGGGTAGATTTTAAAAATTTGAGTTTAAGGCAAAACATGGCTTGTGTGGTATCAAACAAAAGGTAATTTAGTCTGAAGTTGAATAAGATATATTTCAAGTTTTAGTTTTATTAGCTCGCACGTACACTATAACTATAGTAACTAGTGTGAGCTTAGGGGCCCATATATTGGCAGAGTATTTTTTATTGTGAGGAAGGGTTAGCGGGAAATAAGGACAACGTTAGAGATTTAACCCTCTTTATTTTCTGGCGACGTTTCGACGGTTGTTTTCCGTCTTTTTCAAGCTATAAAACAAACAATATAGCAGTATTATTATACATACAATATTATAATTATATAAAGCTAATAGGTTTTTTCTTAATTCAATTAATAAATAACATTAATACACAAGCTATATTATTCTGTTGTTTTTAAGTTTTTTTATCTATTTTATTTGTTATTACCATTTTTTTTATAATTTTTTATTTTATTTTATTACTATTTTTATAGATTTTATCTATTTAAATTCTTATGATAATTTTTTTAATAGCACCATGACATTAAAATCACTTGATTGTAATAGTTTGTTAGGTAATATTGACATTAATTAGGTTTTATTTTTTATTTATGGATCTACTGGTATGGATTTTAATTTTAATAACTTACCCTTAAAATGAATGAGTTAATCTTAATAAATAGGCACAAATTTTTCGGACAATTACAAGATGTCAGGTACATGGTCAACACTAAACACAAATACAAGAATCGCAGCATAACTATGAAACCAACAACTTTTTGTAAAAATTAATTAATATTATTATATATGTTTTCCAATTTTTGTTTAAATTACTATTTTTATTTATATCTTTTTATTAATTTTAATTTATATTATTTAGTTACTTTTCTCAGTCGTCTGTTGTTGGCTCCTGTTAGAACGGTGTAACTATGTTGCCCTTATTTCCAGCTAACCCTTCCTCACTGTAAATTCTAAGGACGTCAACTTTCTTCAAATTTTTTTATTGCTTTAGTATCTAATAAAATGTTTCTTTTCTGCCTTGTGTTTACTTAATGATTTTAAACATCCGACGTGTATGCAAAAGATGGTTGTTATAATAAGGTTAAAATTTTGTCTGTGCATCTTTTGATGCCAGTTTATTTATTAAAAATTATCATATGCCGTCTGATGAATATTACCGAACCAGTTTTGGAGAGAGTTACCCTTCTTTACTCAAACCTCATGCAAGTGAAGATTTAGTAATAATATAAACATTTATGTTTCATTATATTTTTAAGAATATTAATTTTATTAAAGTTTGTTAGAAAATTATTTGTCCTTGCAATTCAACTAGACGTAGATTTAGTGGGAATAAGGACACTGTTGTTCTGACTTCTGATAAATATACGCTTTAATCTATAAAAGCAGTAGAGCGTATATTTACCAGAACAACAGTGTCCTTATTCCCACTAAATCTACGTGTAGTGAGAAAACTATAATACCTGAAAAATGGACTAATAAAAAGAAGAAAGAAATAAAATAATATGTCATTGTATGGTTTCTAAGAAATTTTAATAGTTGTGTTTGCGCGGCCGTGAAAGAACAAGAATGTTTTGTTTTATTAAATTATCTAAAATACTGTATAAGCGATTTAATATAATACAATAATAAACTATTTAATTTTAAATAGAATAATTAAAAACATAAGCACAGAATCATCTTTAAAAATCAAATTTTCAAAAAGCCACATGGTTGCTTAGGAAACTTGATATAAAATTTACGCAACTGTGATAATAAGACACCTTTTGTCGAGGCCTTTTTTTGAAAAGTTCAGAAGGAATAACATTTTGTTAATTTGCCACTTGTAAATAATAGTTTTTAAACAATTCTGTAGTTGTTGACAGAAAAGTAGTAAATTCAATTTGCATAATGTGCTTAGTTCAAAAGCTTTTGCGCTTCAAACAGTACCTTATCGTCACATTTCTCTTGTGCAAATGCAAAAAACGATACCAACAAAATCTACGTATTTTGTAAAAGGGATTTTCCTTGCAACAAATTTATTTTTTTGTTTAAGAATTGCGTATGGCACTTCTCCACGACTCCCGGTCATAGAGTAAGGATTAAGTTTGACTTTTTTGATCTGGAACCACATCAAGAATGTACGTACGATCATATTCGTTTATTTGATGGTGCGTCTCCGGAAGCACCTGCATTGGGTCGTTTTTGCGGATCCAAACCGCCTCCGGTTATCGTTGGCTCCAGCAATCAGCTTTACATGACGTTTGGGTAAGTATGATAATTTTGCGGCGATAAGTTAACTTTAGCTGTTTTTCTGCTGGCATTTTATGCCAAATTGTGGTAAATAAGTGAGAAACAACATACCACACTATACAAAAAAGTACTCCTTCTATAATACCGCTCTGCCATACTACAGTAACTATCTTGAGAAGTAAAAGGGGCAGACCTGTAAAGGGAGTATGATATGGTGTGTTTCTTCTCACTTATTTAACTGCATCAGGAAAAGGAGAGCACTAGTAACCACGATAATGTATAAAATTCTCGCAAAAAAGGCTTATGGCTCATGAATTTATTTTGGGATTACCTTTAAGAGTTGAAAAATCAGTTTTTTTTTATGTCATTCGCATGTCCTTGGTTAAGAAGTGTATCAAGTAATTTACTTTAAAAATCGTTTAAAACACACTTGGTAATTATAACCCCTTTGTACAAAATTCAGAGTTAATATTGCGAGGGTGCAGAAGACATATTACCTTAGAGTTTTGTAAACTGACATGTATGCGGATGACTGGATAAACAAAGATGAAGCCAACGTTAAAGTGTATCTACAATATCTTCGATTCTCAGGTGACCTTTTCAAGAGACCTAATTGTTGAATAAGAAATGACAATTGAAGACATTTTTCACTCTCACTATCGAAAATGTCACTAAGGATGTCTTTTACTTGATCAATCTTATCTTTTACCACTTTTTTCCCGTTTGCAACTTTTTTCAATAAACTGAATTAGCTCTTCAAGTGTATTGGTACTGTCCAAAAATAAAACTCTTTTTGGCAGTTTGTTTTTTGGTATGGACTCATTGTTAACATTTACTAAAAATGACAGATTTCCCTCAACAACTAGAGATGCTAACAGTGATGGATTGTTCAAATATGTCATCATGCACAGGCAGACTGTGTCACGTTCTTGGGTAAAAATCCAATTTTTGTTTATTTTAGTATTAGAACAATAAAATTTTGAAATGTCCTCAATATTTGATAAAACTTTTGATTCCTTATGAGCTCAAAGTGTTTCAAGACTTTCTTGTATTGCAGTTTCCAGTTGTTGCCTCTCGACATTCGCTAATCGAACAGTAGATACATGTTGTCTACTAAGGTATTTCGGAACATTTTGAACACTCTCTCGTTAGGAAAATGTTTGATGCAAACTTGTGGACGTTTTAAGATACTTAAATCATTAGGTATTTTTCGCAACCAAATTTTATGCATTTGTTTATCCACTGGCAAATTAAAAGTTGACACATATTCGGTTTCAGTTTTATAGTTGGACCGACAACCAACAATACTACACGTTCGCGGCATTGTTGTCTTTTTCGTGGGCTGCGTTATTTCAATAACTTTGATAAAATTCACATAAAATTCATGCCTGAATTAAAAAACAATCGACGTAAACAAACATACCAAAACTGAAAACACACATGTTTTATAATGACAGCTGGCCGGGAGGCGTTCTTTTGTGACCCTCCTACGGTCACGTGATATTTCCGCGCCCAGGCCGGTCTTTCTCGTGGGCTGCGGTACAGAGGAGAGTCTTAAAACACGGATCACCTTAACAAAAGGTGATCCGTGCTAAAAAGTACCGCTTCACCAGGCGATCATTAGTCTATTAAATTAGTTAAGTGAAAATTTTGGTCTTGGTTTTAGATCGGATGGAAGTGTACAGAGGAATGGATTCTGGGCTACCCACAGTACCGTGTGTGGTGGAATTTTGGAAGCCAGTATGAGCAAAAAACACATTTATTCTCATTCAAAGTTTGGAAGTGCACAATATGACAGCAAGTAAGTTGTAACTATCATTCTTAGCAGAGTTCAATGATCAAAAACACACTATAACAAAGGAATAATTTTGCATACCCAAGTCTCCACCAAAAGGGCACTTAATTTATAAACCTTTCTAAACGTTGATAAACCTACTTTTCGCACATTAATGTTAATGCGCTTTTTACTTCTTATTCTAGAGGTAAAAGTATCGGTTATTAACATTTAAGATTATTGTTACTCTTTATTTCTTTATTTATAGTAATATGTAGGTTTATAATATGTCAAAATGCGAAGATTTTGATTTTTATATAGCCTTAAACTTTAAGTCTTCCAAACTCTGCCTGTCGACGTTTCGCTATTAGAGAATTATTGAAATAAAGCCAGGCTATAATAGTGCCAGGCACAATTTTGACACCTTTACATTGTAATATTAGCTGTGATCTTTCAACACACGGGCTTTGTTTACTATATGATCTGGAATAAATAGTGCCTTCTTTTATTAATTGAAAATAAACTACGACAGTTTTAAATTCTACTTTGGTATGTCAATTTTGAAGGATTAACTGTCAGTTTTCAATGTGAATGTGTCAAAATAGTGCCTGGCACAATTATAGCCTGGCTGTATTTCAATAATTAGAGATTTATTGAAATAAAGTACACTTTTGTGACATTTCCAACCTCTTTGTTTATCATATATGCATGCATAATGATAGCATCAAACAAATTTTAAAAAATGGCATGTGGCAGTTTTTACCTGTGCGTTTTTTTTTGTCAAAATACAGTCTGCATCTTTTCATTTAAGGCAATAGGGACTTATTGCAATAAAGCCATGCAATAATAGTGCCGGGCACTATTCTGATAGTTTTCCTGACAGATGATTTTTCAAAATTGACATACAAAAGTCCAATTTATAAATTCAGTCGTTTATTTTCCATTAATAGTGGCGGTAAGTTTTCCTGACAGATGATTTTTCAAAATTGACATACAAAAGTCCAATTTATAAATTCAGTCGTTTATTTTCCAATAATAGTGGCGGTACTATTAATTCCGGCTCTTATAATACACAAAGGCCTAATTTGGAAAAGAAGACAGCTGTTCTTATAATGCGAAACTATCAGTATAGTGCTCGGCACAATTAGTGCCTGGCACTATTGCAATAAGTCCCTAATGACAGTTTTACCTTTAATTTTATACCAACATGACATATCTATTTAATTTTTGAAATATTTCTGGTAAGGAAATATGTTTATATCATGTCAAAGTCACAAAAGTGTAACTGGGTATGGCAATGACAATATATAATAAAGAATTATTGAAATAAAGCCAGGCTATAATAGTACCAGGCACAATTTTGACACCTTCACATTGTAATATCAACACACGGCCTTTGTTTACTATATGAACCGGAATAAATAGTGCCTTCTTTTATTAATTGAAAATAAACGACGAAAGTTTTAGATTCGACTTTGGTATGTTAATTTTGAAGGATCAACTGTCAGTTTTCAATGTGAATGTGTCAAAATAGTACCTGGCACAATTATAGCCTGGCTGTATTTCAATAATTAGAGAATTATTGAAATAAAGTACACTTTTGTGACATTTCCAACCTCTTTGTTTATCATGTATGCATGCATAATGGCAGCAACAAAACAAATTTTGAAAAACGGTATTTGTATGAGTTGTTTTTATCTGTGCGTTTTTTTTGTCAAAATACAGTCTGCATCTTTTCATTTAAGGCAATAGGGACTTATTGCAATAAAGCCAGGCAATAATAGTGCCGGGCACTATTCTGATAGTTCTCCTGACAGATGATTTTTCAAAATTGACATACAAAAGTCCAATTTATAAATTCAGTCGTTTATTTTCCATTAATAGTGGCGGTAAGTTTTCCTGACAGATGATTTTTCAAAATTGACATACAAAAGTCCAATTTATAAATTCAGTCGTTTATTTTCCATTAATAGTGGCGGTACTATTAATTCCGGCTCTTATAATACACAAAGGCCTAATTTGGAAAAGAAGACAGCTGTTCTTATAATGCGAAACTATCAGTATAGTGCCCGGCACAATTAGTGCCTGGCACTATTGCAATAAGTCCCTAATGACAGTTTTACCTTTAATTTTATACCAACATGACATATCTATTTAATTTTTGAAATATTTCTGGTAAGGAAATATGTTTATATCATGTCAAAGTCACAAAAGTGTAACTGGGTATGGCAATGACAATATATAATAGAGAATTATTAAAATAAAGCCAGGCAATAATAGTGCCAGGCACAATTTTGACACCTTCACATTGTAATATCAACACACGGCCTTTGTTTACTATATGAACCGGAATAAATAGTGCCTTCTTATATTAATTGAAAATAAACGACGAAAGTTTTAGATTCGACTTTGGTATGTTAATTTTGAAGGATCAACTGTCAGTTTTCAATGTGAATGTGTCAAAATAGTACCTGGCACAATTATAGCCTGGTTGTATTTCAATAATTCTCTAATGAGGACGGAGCCCCATTATTAGTAGCCTAGTTTTTCACTAAACTTCAACAAAACAAATACAAAAGGAAGTTCTTTATTGAAGAATTATTGAAACAATGCCAAGCTATAATAGTGCCAGGCATAATTTTGATACCTTTACATTGTAATATCAGCTGTGATCTTTCAACACACGGGCTTTGGTTACTATATGGACCGGAATAAATAGTGCCTTCTTTTATTAATTGAAAATAAAAATAAAGACTAACTGCCAGTTTTCAATGTGAATGTGTCAAAATAGTGCCTAACACAAATATGCCCTGGCTGTATTTCAATAATTCTCTATTGTTACAAAATTCTAGTACAATTTGGTCCTTTCAAAAAATAATATAAATTTGGTTCATTTTTTAAATCTGTGTTATTGGCGGGAAATTCCTGTCGATTCAAATCCGTCAATAAAAAAATACAAAATTGACAGAAGACGTCCGGTAAACGCCCGGCGCGTCTGGGTAAAATTTTACATAAAGCCTTTTTCCTCGCAGTAACTACAAGTTACCAGGTAACCTGGTTACTCATTTTCTGTTTTTCTTCGCTGAGTAACACTAACTATGACGTCACGAGTAACCACACAGTGTAACCAGCCTAGCAGACGTAATTGCTGAAATATTTTGAGGTTAAAATCGTTTTTTTTTTGTTTTTTTTTCAAAATGTTTGATTTTAATATATATATTAACAACGAATTATGTTTGGTAACGGTAGAAAATAAGGAAACATCCCATGAAGTTGGTACTATATCAATTCAACTGCAACTAGTCTTAAAATGTACTGCCTTTGGTGTTCTGTGGTACTACAGCCTTACCACAGAATACCAAAGGAGCACGCTGTTTCCACCCCGATTCAAAAAACGCATCAGGTAACGCTGCATTTAAAACTGGTGCAAATCCATGGCCCGTGATACTTTTTTTGAATCGGGGTGGGCATGCATTGGTGGAAACAATGAATTATTTTCTGCATTTCGGAAATTGCTGGTAAAAACAAAAACAAAAACAAACAATTGGAAATGTCATGCACAGCTGACTATCTGACGTCATACAGCTGTTACTCCGAGTAACCGTGACGTCATTTCGAGTAACTTAAATGAGTGACTAGTAACCTGGAGGAAAAAGGCTTATAGAAAATTTTTACCCGAGTCATGAACGCACCCCAGTATGCTATTTTATACAAAGACAAATTGCATTATACTTCAAAGGATAAATTTACAATTTTATATGGTATACCTCTAGATAAAAGAGAACTTTTATGATGATAAAATAATGTTTAAAGGGACATGATAAAACAATGTTTCATCGATTTTTAGGCTTGGCTGTTCAATGGAGGTTAAAAGCCCGTTTTAATCTAGTTTTGTGCAAATTGTATGTTGTTCAAACTTATTTAAGATCTTTACCGCGGTTTTTTTATTCTATTAGACGCGGTTTATTCCATAGTCTATTTTTTAGGATTTAAACTCAGTTTAAATCTACTGTTTATAGGGTAAAAACGAACAAAATTAATATCTAAAATATCCATTTGAAAACGAAAAATATTATTTTAATTTTATTATTTTCTCGTTTCAAATCAAATCAAATCAAAATTAGCTTTATTAGTCAGAATACAATAGTATACATTGACAAAGCCTTGCTTATCTAAAGTACAAATATCCAACTAAAAGCTTTAAAACTATGGAGATACATTAATCCCTATCAAAATAACAATAATAGAAAAACTAAATAAAGTTTAAAAATAAATTTAACTAACATTTGATGTACCTACTTTTAATTGCTAACGCCATAATTTTATTTAAGTTCAAATACAAAAATTGGCTCTATTAGTCAGTTTACCAAAGTAGACATTGACAAAAGCCTCATTTATCCAATTATAGTCTATTGAACACTAAATAATTATTATTGATTTAAAATTATTTAAATAAAAAAAAGTCAAACAGTCAAACTTAAAACTATATAAAAATCGGTTAAAATAAGAAAAATCTAAAATTTGATTAAAACATAACGACGCCAAAATTTAAATTCAATGAAAATTATTGATTTAAAATTATTTAAATAAAAAAAGTAAGTCAAACTTAAAACTATAGATAAAAATTGGTAAACACAATAAAAAGCTAAAACTTGATTAAAACAAAACGACGTCAAAATTTACATTCAATAAAATCAAAACCCCACGATCTGTGTCAGATTTTGTCAGATAAACCTAAATATAAAAATAAATAGTTTCAGTCAGCAAAGTATTCTTCCAAAGTATAGTAAGCTTTGCTCGTTAAAAAATCTTTTGTTTTTCTTCTAAATTTCCCTAGATTTTTTATTTCTCGAAACTCAACTGGCAAATGATTAAAAAGCTTTTTTCCATTGTAAATAAATGAGTTTTTAACCAAAGTTGAGCGAGGTATAGGAAGATTAAGAGTAAAAGTATTACGAGTGTTATACTGTCTAGGTAATAATAATTCATGACGATACTTTTTAAACATTAAACATACAGTTTCTAAAATAAAAATACAACACAAAGTTAAAATTCTATGCCTCAAAAAAAGAGGCCTGCAAGAAACGCGCTTTTTGACTCCACACAAATTCCTTATTGCCCTTTTTTGGAGGACAAAAACTGAATTTATTAAAAACTGCGAACAGGATCCCCAAAAGCAAATGCCATATCGAAGATGCGATTCTACCAACGAGTGATAAACATTTTTGGCAACATCCAAGCCAAGGTTATCACCAATCACTCTCACAGCATAGCAGTTTGAAGCAATTTTACTTTGAAGGTTTGCAATATGCTTATCGAACTTTAAACATCGATCGATTGTTAGACCTAAAAATCTGTTTATTTCTGGATTTGATAAAACTTCATTTTCTAGTGTGATATCACCTATATCACATTTAAAATTTAAAATGTGTGTTTTTGATATATTAAAGGACAGAAAGTTTGCGTCACACCATTGTTTTATTTTACAAATATCGTTCTGAACATCAATATTTAGTCTGTCTATATCAGTATTGTGCCAAAGAACTGTGTTATCGTCACAAAAAGCTGTTATTTTGCCCGTAATGTCAATGTTTGGTAGGTCATTAACAAAAACCAAAAATAATAATGGGCCCAAAATTGAACCCTGAGGAACACCTGTATCAACTTCTTGTTCAATTGAAGTTTCTTCGTTAAAAAAACTGATTGAAGTCTCCCAGACAAATATGAGCGAAACCAATCTAAAGCTATGCCTCTGACTCCATATTTTTGCAGTTTTTGCAGCAATATTCTGTGATTCGTTGACATCTTACTCAAACCTTTATTGTTAATTATCAATGAGTGAATCACTAGTGCACAACTGACTCAGTATTTTCATTCCATTGATACTTATTTGGTTTTTATATTCCATTGAGAAACTTTTGAATTCAGTTTTGCACTGAGTGTAACTTTTATGCAACAGGCTCTGAGGTCGTACCGCATCCAAAAGTTATCCCGCATTTTATGTTAAACTCGAACATGACAAGGAGCAGTGGCTTATATAGGAAAAAGTGTCAAGGTGGGCCCGAGAGTTTTTTTTTTGGGGGGGTGAGGTCGAAACCGGGTTTTATTTACTTCTGTGTATTCTATGGATGTTCTTTTTCCTTCTTTCTCCAGGTTCCGCCTTTTATCCATCAGTTTCTTTATTTCTTCTGATATACAATTTTATCTCTTTTTGTGCGATATCTTTTCCTACTTTGGTTATAGCTTTTGTCAGCGTATCATTTAATTCATCAAAATTTTCATTTTCCCAGTTTTGGATTTAGTCATATAATTATAAGTATTATTTCATGATTTAAACTTTCTTAGGGGGTTACTATACTTCAGTAACCCCCCTTACATATGTGCCTGAGATACGCAGCCAACGATAAAGACCGGCCATGACGCGTTATAAGCAAGTCGGCGGTCACGTGATCTTAGGAGTCCCAGGATTCTTATTGTATTGCTTAATATATTATATGTTTTTACAAAATTTAAATAAATTAACAAAAAAAATTTGTTCTTTTATAGGCAAAAATTGAAAAAAATATTTTGGATAAAAGAACTGAATCTATAAAATAAAAAATTATACAAAATTTGTACTCTAATATCTTCAGGTACATATATTAGGTACATAATATCGTTAGTAACTTCAAATCTATACAAGTCTTTCAAAATTGGACATATCAAACCTAAGCTTTTAGTTTTTTAATTTTTCTTTGACTGTCATCATCTTTAAGTTCTTATTCAAAGATTTATTAGCAGACACTAAATCATTGTGCTATTTAATAAAATTATTTTAAAAAACTTTACATGCCCTTAAACTAATTTTTTCAAGCTTTGACAATAGTTTTTCTCCACAAAAACACTCGCTCGAGTTATCTGAAGAATAATTTTCAATATAAAACATTTCACAATAATTTATTAAAAAGAAACAAGTGATTTTGTGAATAAGTGAGATGATTTTCCCATTCAATGAACTCAATGTAGTGGTCGTCAATAATTTTTTGAAAAATTACCCAGCACAAAGTTTAATATCTATTTCAATAAAGTGTTAGTTAACTACCAAGTCATGTTCTTTTATAAGCTGTATCTTACTTTTTAAATATTTCACACTACCAGAGAGATTACTATCTGTTAACAATATTTTACAAATCAGTTTTTTAATATTGCGAAGGTGCGGAAGACATATTACCTTAGAATTGTAAATTGACGTGTATGCACTGGATAACTGGATAAACAAAGATGAAGCCAACATTAAAGTGTATCCACCATATCTTCGATTCTCAGGTTACCTTTTCAAGAGACCTAATTGTTCAATAAGAAATGACAACTGAACACATTTTTCACTCTCACTATCGAAAATGTCACTAAGGATGTCTATTAATTGATCAATCTTATCCAAGATCTTATCTTTTAGCACTTCTTTCCCGTTTGCAACATATTAGGTTTCAGTTTTATAGTTGGACCGACAAGGAACAACACTAATTACACGTTTGCGGCATTGTTTATCTTATAGGTATTTTCTTTATAATTTACTCATTAGCCATTAATTATTTTAACGCAGCCCACTACAGTCTTTTTCGAGGGCTGCGTTATTTTAATAACTTTGATAAAATTCACATAAAATTCGTGCCCAAATTAAAAAAAAATCGACGTAAACAAACATACCAAAACTGAACACACACATGTTTTATAATGACAGCGGGCCGTGAGGCGTTTGTGAGACTCCTACGGTAACGTGATATTTCCGCGCCCAGGCCGGTCTTTCTCGTTTGCTGCGCTGAGATAGCATGGCATACTCAAAAACACAACCGAAACGAAACCACTTGGACCCCGGTGTTCTCCTTGTACCCAAACGAACTGCTTACATCCTGCTTCTAACCTGCTTAATCTTTGTAGAGCTGACTGTGACTGGACCATACAAGCACCGGATGGTTACAACGTACATCTGTCCTTCCTGTCGTTTGATCTAGAAGAAGAAAAAGACTGTGGTTACGACTACGTGGAAATATTTAGTGGATTAGATTCGAGTGGCCCTTCCTATGGCAGATTTTGTGGCACTAAGGTAAATCAAAATGTTATTACCATAATAATTAAACAACATTGATTGTTTTAATAAGTGCGCGAAATGATCGAGAAACCTCTTTATTTATAAGTTGTTAGGTAACATTTACATTGGTTCACTATTTTCTAGTCAAAGAAAACTCTTACACCAGTATTTATTAAGACCTTAAAACTTAGCATTTTAGACCGGGTTTTAGTATTATGTCTATAGACTTGATACCGACCGGTTTAAGTGTATTTTTTTAATACTCACAGGTCAAATAACTGCAAAGATTTGGTTCACCCAAATGTGCAATATAATAGTAAGCATTTCTCAGTGAGTTTCATCTTATTTAAATTCAAATTAACTTTAGAAATAAAGAAAAACCAAATAAAAATTTTGTAACGAAATGTCATTTATTGGAAATTTAGTCCGTGCAGTCGTAGGATTCCCGTTAAAAATAGTCTCAGATTGTAGTACCGCCCATGAGGGGTGGTTTAAAGTTCGAAAAACAATAAAAATAATCCATAATTGATAAAAAAAACTTATTTAAAAAATTCAAAACTTAATAAGACATAAATAACTTAATCTATATATGTAGATGCATTACCGTATTAAATACGTATCAATATTTAAATACTGTAAAAAGCACAAGATATATTAGAATCGGACGAGAAAGACATCTTAGTTAGCTTGGATGTTGTGTCTTTGTTCACGAAGGTACCTTTGGCCGAGGCAATGAGAGAAGTGGAACACATTTTTCCGAAGGACATCACCGACCTGTTTAAAATCTGCCTAACGACATCATATTTCACCTTCAATGAACAAATTTATGAACAGATCGATGGAGTATCAATGGGTAGCCTTTTATCACCAGTGATTGCGAACTTTTTCATGGAGAAACTAGAAGAGAAGGCATTGAATAATGCCCCTCATAAACCCAAAGTCTGGTTTCGATATGTAGATGACACTTTTGTCGTTTGGCCTTATGGTAGAGACAGCCTTAATGAATTTCTCAAGCACATTAACAGCATACACCCCAGTATACAATTTACAATGGAAACAGAGAACAACAGAGAATTAGCATTCCTTGACGTACTAGACACAGACCGCTACCTAAACAACACATCTAACCACCACCCGTGCCAACGAAAAGGGGTAATAAGAACATTGGTAGAGAGGGCGAAAAGAATCTGCGAACCAGAACATCTAGACAAAGAATTAAACCATCTTAAAAACGCCCTCGTAGCAAATGGATACACTCAAAGCGACATAGATAAGTGTATACGACCAAAGCCGAGCACTAGAAGTAACAGTAGCGGTGGACTGAGCAGCCGCGAAGTTACTTCAAGAGCCTTTCTTCCCTACATCCCTAGAGTGACAGATAGGATCGGACGTATTCTGGGAAAACACAACATAAAAACGATCTTCAAGCCATCTAAGAAGATCGAGAACCACCTCAGATCTGCGAAGGGTATAAGGAACCCACTAAGTTCTTCGGGGGTATACCGCATTCCCTGTACCTGTGGAAGTGTCTACATCGGAACAACCAAACGGTCCGTAAACACAAGAATCAAAGAACACAAAGCCAACTGTCGACTCGGACATACGGAAAAATCCGCAGTTGCAGACCACACACTAAACAATGAAGACCACCGAATAAAATTCGAAGACACACAAGTTCTCTGCGCCTCCTCTTCATACTATCCAAGACTCTATAGAGAAGCAATCGAAATTCATAAACACCAGCAGAACTTCAACAGATCTGAAGAAACTCTTAAAATTAACAGAACATGGGTACCGGTTCTTAAAAACACTAAACGGCTCGCTTACAATAACAAAACTGAATCAAGGGAATGTGACCAATCACCGACCAGCTCTGATATACTCCCCGCCCACCATAGCGTATATAACCTGCGCCCGCGACAGACTAACCACCAGTCTTCGAGAAGCCGACAAACAGTCAACATCTCCTGAAGATGCCATCCACTCGAGATGGCGAAACGTCGAAAACGAATTTCCAACGACGACGGCCGAACAGCCCGAAAGCACACCCACCATTGGACGATGGCCGCGAAAGCCTTTCACAATTTATATTAGAATCGAACATCGGTTTAATCATCGCTAACTTGTCCAAAAAGTTAACATGTAAAATATAGCGGACAGCTGACTTACACCGTTTTTATTCCACATTACCTAGTGACGTTTGGAGGTTTAAATATGACTACCATTTTTAAACCAAAATATTATATTCTTTTTTTTATTTTTAACATTTGTGTGGAAATAATGTCTTTGTTACAATGAAAAAAGATGACCAATATCGCAAGGTACTTATGAATAATTTATATAAATATCAGAAACTATTGCATTTACGGGAAAAATAAGTTAAACCTTCAACCCAAATCTAGACTTGTAGACTTAGGATTGTAGAACTTAGCACTGTAGGCCCTTTGGTAAATTCTGGTGTTAGTCTTCCTCCACTGTAATTTTTATTTATATTGTTATACCGGTCTGATTTTTCTTTTACTCTCTTATCTTATCAATTTTGAGCTATATACTTCTTCAATCTTATTTCTTTATTTGTCTCGGTCACGGCATCTTTAAGCAATGAGATGTCATTTCACAGGTAATACATTTTAAGATCCGTATTTTTTCTTTTTGTAAAAAGAAAAAAAAAATCAAGAAGCAGTAGCCGATTTAAACAAGATAAAATGTTAAATTAATTATTTTTATTCTAGTTTTAGGGGTCAAAAAATTCAGTTATTGCCACACGGTAAAAAAAATTGTCTACAACGAAAACACGTTCTTTTCTTGGTTTACTTGAAAACAATTTGTCTTGAATTTGTAACAGGCGGCCAGTGTATCACAGTGGTATTGTCATCTCAAGTGGCCAAGGCTTAAATGTTTTGAGCTACCAACTTATATAAATTATAAAAAGATTAAATATTATTACTTATTTGTTCTCGAAAGGGAATTTGACGGTTCTTGGAGGAAAAGTATGCTATAAACGTTTTTCTCAAATGTAAAAATAATGTAGGAAAATCATACATACCTTTCAATTTTCTTCTTGTAGCTTCACACTTTCACTTCTTATATTTATTAATTGAATATCAAATTTTTTTGTACTATTAAGCGTTTGTATTCAAATATTTACACTTCTTAAACTTTTAGGGGTTATAAACCTTTGGTATGTTTGTTGTAGATATATTTATTTATCAACATTTTAAACGTTGATTGAACAGGTGAAACTGTTCAATCAACTGTTTAATTTACTTAATATTACTGTTTAGGTTTGGGATATGTTATTGATTAAAAATGCCGATTTTAGGGCAACTAATGGTTTGTATTTTGATGTTAAAAAACCATAAAACAGTTAAACACATTATTTCAAAACACTGGAAACAGTAATAATTAAAAGCTTTAAAATTAATAAACTCCAAAAGAAAAGACTAACATAATTATGAATAATAAAGATAATAGCTTATACAAAGTTAAAATAATTGATAAATTTTCCCAGTTGAAATAAAACCCTTATTTATTTATTTATAAGAAGTATGAACGAAAGCGTAACGAACCAACCAAAGCGCAACTAAAGAGTAATCTCCCTCCCGACTTTCGAAAGTTTCAGTACCCTGTAGGCGTCTTAGCTTGCCGCTAGCTGATTGGCCTAAAATCTAAGCTTCCTTTAACGGTTTTCTCGTCCAAGACAAGCCACTCTGCTCTACAGACATTCTTGGTTGCCGTGGTCTGAAACTTAAGCTCTCTTGTATTGGCGAGAAAGACAAAGAGACAAAATACCACCGAAATTCAAAGATGCGTGGACTCAGAAAATCGATAAAGTTAAAATGATACAGTGTATTTTTTTAAAAGTTAAAAATAGTTTAGCTAATTTGTTTCCAGTTACAAAATATGAATTATTTTGATGTTAGTGTCTTAAAGGACATATTAGCCGAATACAACTTTTATTAAAATACAGCGAACCTGAAAATATACCAAAAAACAAGTCGCCGGAGTTTGCCTTAAATTTTACTTAATCTTAACCTAGTCTTGCATATAATTAATGCTTGTTGATGTCAAAAACAATATTTAATGAAAAATATTTATAAACTTATAAATGGCAAAAATACATGAATTCTGTTCCAACTTATAATAAAACAATTTCTGTTTCACATTAAAATAAAAGGCAAGACATTTTTTGTGCTATATCAACAGAATATTCTCTTGGTGAATAGGAAAGCACAAATTATTTGACTTCAAAGCAATTTGTTTGATCCATGACAATTTTTTTTACTGTGCAAATTAGCAAACTCTTTTGAATCCTTAGCTTACTTTGTTCGTTTTTTACCTCTTTTAGAAACCATTTGATATCATCTCTACACACGAAGCGCTATTGGTCAGATTCAGGTCAGATGACACGTTAGCAGGCAAAGGCTTCAGTTTGACATACGACGCTGTTGAAGGCGGCTTCGATGAAGGTGAAGATGAAGAGTAAAATAGTGAGAGATAAGAGATGCATACATCAAAGTCAGTACTACAGTGTGATGTGGAATCATAAATCCATGAACAAAGAAAAAAAATAAAGCTGTATTTTAGCGAACTGCACAAGAACGAGCTGTTGTCTTATATTTTAGTCGTTTTAAATTAAAATTTTGACAATGTGCTTTAAGTCCCTGAATACGGGAGGTTAGTTAAACTGTATTTGTTGCCAAATGTACTTTCTTGCATTTACAAATCTTAAGGTTTTTAGTATATTTATTGTATGAAATAATAATATCAATTTGTCTATATTGTCATACACTGCCGTTTCACTTTATATCAATGTATATGTTCCTACGTAAATTGTTAAAGAAGTTAATTAGAATAAGTGGCAGTTCAATACGCGTTTATTTTATTATATTCCTCATAATATTTGTGTATTTTTACAAGCTTTTATTTAACTTCAGATATTATGTCTAACTAACTATCAAATCTTGTGAAGCATTTTTGACCCACTTCCCATTATCCGATTTGGATGAAATTTGGTACACACATAGTGGTCCCATGACAATACAACATTAAGAAAAAAATATCCTCCCACCCCTACCCCCACCCCTTCTATAGATAAATGTGTTTTTGACACACTTCCCGTTATCCGATTTGAATAAAATTTGGTATACAGATAGTGGTCCGATAATAATACAACAATAAGAAAAAAATATCCTCCCACCCATACCCCCACCCCCGTCCATAGAAAATGCATTTTTGGATGAAATTTGGTATACATATAGTGGTCCGATGACAATACAACATTGAAAAAAAAATCCTACCACTCCTACCCCCACCCCCATCTATAGAAAAATGCGTTTTTGACACACTTCCCATTATCCGATTTGGATGAAATTTGGTATACATATAGTGGTCCGATGACAATACAACAATAATGAAAAAATGTCCTCCCACCCCTACCCTTCACCCCCTTCCATAAAAAATGCGTTTTTGACACACTTCACTTCAAATGACTTTTATAAAATTTGGTATATGCATAAAGGTCCGATGGCAATACAGCCCAAACAAAAAATATATTTCTACCTCTACCCCCACCCTCTCCTTCCCCCAATAGAAAAATGAGTTTCCAAACAACTCACGATCAGCGATTTCATTATAATCTGAATAAACTCTTCTGTTCTGTTATTGAACAAATATTTTCATTTAATAGAGTAGACAGCTGAGACTAAAAAGTAGAAAATAAATTGGTAAAAATTTTTTTTTAAGTCACAAGCTTTTATAAAATGCACTAAAAATTAAAAAATAATTTTCTAACATTCTAATATTATCATAATAATAAAAGCGATGGCCGCAAATCAAAGCATAAGTTAATCTAAATTTGTGATCTAAACACTTAAAGAATATTCAACATAGCAGGTCATCAAAGATATGTTTGATGTGCCGCAATGTTATACCATTGCCATACCTATGTCAGAGAAATGCTGGGGTATCTTAGGTCAGGTTGGGTGGGTTTGGTACCTCTGCATTTTTCTGCTAGATTGATTCTTGCAAATAGTGATATTTAATTGATACGGATATCTTATCGTGCTGATCGTCAAGATTTCCATCAGTCGGCCATCGCTTTTATTATTATGATGATATTAGAATGTTAGAAAATTATTTTTTAATTTTTAATGCATTTTATAAAAGCTTGTGACTTAGAATTTTTTTTACAAATTTATTAGATTAAAAAACAACTAAAGCAAAGAATATTCTTATTGCGCAGTCTGACTTGATATAACTTTTTATATAATTTAAACTGTTACAGGATAGGAGGGCCTAAACAAACATTTTTGCTCACGGCCACTTAGCCCAACTGCTACATGGTAAGCCAGAAATGGACAATACGAATAAAAAAATTGCTGTTTTTTACATTATTCAATTTGAGTATACAAAGAAACCAGCAAACCCACATTTTTATTTTTTTTATGTATAATAATTAAAGATATATTTTCAGTCGTTTACGCTGTTTTATAGAAAACAAAAAATATTTGAAAACCGTAATGTTCTTGAAATTTCTTTTAAAAAATACAGAATACGAGGTTTGACAACAAAATTATAAGACTGTTGTAAAAAAATCTACTTTGTTTAAATACTAATTCAACTCAATGATGTTGCCCATCAATGTTGTCCCCTTCTCTATCGACGCACCGTTGCATGCGTTTTTTTCCAATATTGGAGTGTAACAGGCGGTCAGTGTGACATTGGTACTGTCACCTCAAGTTGCCAAGGCTTAAATGTTGTGAGCTACCAACTTAGGTTACAAAACATATAAATTATAAAAATATTAAATGTTACTATATGTTATTAAATTTACACGATCTCGAAAGGGAATTTGACGGTTCTTGGAGGAAAAGTATGCTATAAACGTTTTTATCAAATGTATAACTAATGTAGGATAATCATACATACCTTTTCAATTTTCTTCTTGTAGCTTCACACTTTCACTTCTAATATTTATTATTTACATATCAAATTTTTACTACTATTGTACTTTTATATTCAAATATTTACACTTCTTAAACTTTTAGGTTTTATAAACCTTTTGTATGTTTGTTGTAAATATATATATTTATCAACATTTTAAACGATGATTGAACACGTGAAACTTTTCAATCAACTGTTTAATTTACTTAATATTACTGTTTAGGTTTGGGATCTATTATTGAATAAAAATGCCGATTTTAGGGCAACGAATGGTTTGTATTTTGTTGTTAAAATAAACCATAAAACAGATAAAAACATTATTTCAAAACACTGGAAACAGTAATAATTAAAAGCTTTAAAATTTATAAACTTTAAAAGAAAAGACTAAAATAATTATGAATATTAAAGTTACCAGTTTTATACAATGTTAAAATAATTGATAAATTTCCCCAGTTGAAATAAAAGCCCCCTTAAGAAGTGTGAACGTAAGCGTAACGGACCAAGCGAAGCGTAACCAAAGAGTGAGCTCCCTCCAGACTTTCGAAAGTTTCAGTACTCTGCTCTCTAGGCATTCTTAGCTTGCCGCTAGCTGATTGGTCTAAATCTAAGCTTTCTTTAACGGATTTCTTCCACCACTCTGCTCTACAGACATTCTTGGTTGCCATGGTCGTGCTTTGAAACTTAAGCTCTCTCGCATTGGCGAGAAAGACAAAGAGACAAGATACCACCGCAATTCAAAGATGCGTGGACTTCAGAAAATCGATAAAGTTAAAATCATACAGTGTGTTTCTTAAAAGTTGAAAATAGTTTAGCTAATTTGTTTCTAGTTACAAAATATGAATTATTTTGATGTTAGTGGCTCAAAGGACATATTAGCCGAATACAACTTTTATTAAAATACAGCGAACCTGAAAATATGCCCAAAAACAAGTCGCTGGAGTTGCCATAAATTTTACTTAATCTTAACCTAGTCTTGCATATAATTAATGCTTGTTGATGTCAAAACAATATTTAATTAAAAATATTTAAAAACTTATAAATGGCAAAAATACAATTTATATTCAAATCCCGTTTTGTTACAGAAGCAATTTTAGAAACCATCAGAAGAGAGGCTGTTAAGAAGTCTTGCCATTTTTTCCTTGACGTGTTCTAATATTTCAAAATGGGTTCCTTTTAACGATTTTTGCACTTTCGGAAACAGGTTGAAGTCGCAAGGGGCCAAGTCTGGTGAATATGGTGGGTGGTTAACGACGGGGATCTTCTTATTAGGTAAAAACTGCTTAATGGATAGGGCATTGGGCCGTTGCATGGTCCTGGTAGAGCAGCTACGCGTTCTTCTTCAACAAATCTGGACGTTTTTTCCTTACACGTTGCCTTACCTACATAAATACTTCCAAATATAAATGTTGGTTCACTGTTTGACCCTCACGCGCTCATTCAATAAGAATACCACCCCTAATATCAAAAAAAAAAAACAATGAGCATCGCTGTTATGGATGTGCTAGAGCGCCCTTCTCGTTTTATATCTTCAACTTCTTCACGACCCTCGAAAAAGCTTTTATGCCACATAAAAATCATTGCACGAGACATACACTGCTTTCCGTAGACATCTTTTAGCATTTGAAATTATTCACTAGCCGTTTTTTGAGTTTTACTTTAAATTAATACGTGGCTCAATTTTTTCGTTTGTCATAATTCCGGCAAATGAGCTATGTATAATTCGTTTCAAACCACTGCGTAAGCCAAACTAGTAGAGGAAAGGCGACAAGATTGCGCGCGGTAGTAGAACGTATATCAAGGTGAATAACTCCAACCGCCCGAGGCGTGGAGATTTAAAACCTGTTAGTACGGGGGCCAGTCTTAAAGTTTAATTGTCACACCTCGTATAAGCCATAATTGTTGATATTGGATTTAATCAAATAAAAAACGTTTAAAAATACTTAATAGTATACATGGCCGCACCCAGGGGGCCCCCCCTAGCCTTAGATTTTTTTACATATATTTCTACATATTTCATGATAAAACACAAAAAATAGCTTAAAATTTGACATCATGAGGCTTCGGGCCCGGCCCAAAAAGGAGTCGGCCCCCCCCCAAGACACATTCCTGGGTGCGCCACTGTAGTATAGGAAGTTGTTGTTACTATACATTACGCAGTCTCCGTTTACAAGAAAACCAAAAGCACAAAGATATTTTTAATCGGAACTTTAGATTACGGTCTAGTACTTTGAAAGACTTCTTTGCTGGAATTTCAATAGTAGGCGCCTTTATGACACATTTAAATATTTAAAAAAATAATAATAGCACTGCTGGGTTTTGTAATGCGCCATATTAAGTATTTCAGTTTTAGAAAAATATCATGTGCTATCTATTAGAGATTCCCTATTAATGTACATTGTAACTTGAAGTAAGTTTAAAAAAGTCTCCAATAGTGCACACAAATTAGGGATTAAGTCGTAAAGTAGAAACCCACATAGCACAATCACGTGTTTAACACGTGAAAAAGGCGTGAGAAAAAAAACCGTTGATTTTAAAAGCTGCTAGAAAAAAACGTTTATTTCATATATGAAAACAAGCTTAATAGGTCATTCATTAACGTTATAAAAAATAACGTTGCTAAAAACTGCGTTTTAATAACGCCATTATTAAATTAAAACAGCAATGTTTTTACGTTAGTTTCAAGTAATTTTCATCTACGTTAAAATCACATTAGATTCACGCCCTTTCTACACGAATTTTAAAACGCGACTTGCATGGCTTTTCTACCGAATATTTTTGAGATTTTACTAGCAGCATCGCCACCTATAGTCGGGATTTTTCACTTTGACGAAATCTATCAGGCAGTGCTTTGGCCTCTAAACTCCAAAAACCTGTTAAGGGACTGATCCTTAATCCACGATCACGACGCATCTGTTAATAACCTGATAAGGACACATTAATATTCTGTGAAAGTGTTTGCTGTTCATAAATCTTGTTTAGCTTAAAAAAAAAACATAATGTACAGTGTGTCCACGTAAGTTGGCGGCATATGGGAAACTTTTTTATTATTAGCTTTACGAAAAAAAGTTATTCTTCATAAAAAGTTCTGCATGGTCCAAAACCTAAAATGCAACCATCAGATGTTAAATTTTTTCAGTCATATTACGAGGTTTGTCAAAAAATGTGATTTTTGCTCCAGAGTAAAGTACCTTTCTTTTTGACAATATCGAAAATTGTTATAAAGAAAAGATGTTTAGAATTAAAAGTAGCTTTCAAATATTCAACATTGTTTATTTACATTAAAAAAATATTTTTTTCTACATTTTCTGCGATTACGTTGGAAATTTAAGTTTGCACATTAAAGCATAATTAATCTAGGATGCAAATAATAATAATGTAAATAAACAATGTTGAATATTTGAAAGCTATTTTTAATTCAAAACATCTTTTCTTTATAACAATTTTCGATATTGTCAAAAAGAAAGGTACTTTACTCAAGAGCAAAAATCACATTTTTTGACAAACCTCGTAATATGATGAAAAAATTTAACATCTGATGGTTGCATTTTAGGTTTTGGACCATGCAGAACTTTTTATGAAGAATAACTTTTTTTCGTAAAGCTAATAATAAAAAAGTTTCCCATATGCCGCCAACTTACGTGGACACACTGTATATAGATAAATACATAGATATTTTGTCTTGCCTTGAGCGCCATCTTTAAAATTGTCTTAAAGTGTTGTAGTCTTAAACTAGTGAACTTTTATAACTTCCTTTCGCGTCTCTTTAAAGTTAAAAAAATGTTATTAAAAAAACGTGATCAAAAAAGACGCAGAAAGTTAGTAGGTTCAAGTCTTCATCTAGTGGCGTTTTAGAACATGTTGTGGAGGACTTTTCAAGTGAGGATTTGGTACATGAAAATAACAAGGGTAAAAAACACGTTATATACACAGCACCAGAAACTTCAGCAAAAAGTACATTTTTATAGTTAGATTTCTCCTTGTTTTTAAGTTATCTTTAAGCATGTAGATTTAACAAAATAAATATTACATGGTATGAGGTTTTCAAGTAAAGAAAAACTTTGTTATTTTTGTTCACGTAAATTTTAACGTTGATGTGATTTTTGTGCTATGTGGGTGGTCACCTCTCCACTACTAAAAATAATTAGCAGCAATTCAACATAAATAACCTTAGAAACATTAACGATATATGTGGGACAATGTTCAGTGCTCTTTTGTTAATTTTTGGTCAGTTGTTGAAAAGAGTATAGGTAATAAATTAGAAATTTATGCTTTATGAAAAAAAACATCATATTATGAATATTTGCATATCCCATTGTGAACATTTCAATATTAATAACAATAAAAAATACAAATAAAGTAGATGGTAACGTTTTTGCTTTTGTGTCGACAACAATTTGGTTTTTAAAAAAGATTTTTGCTTTTAAAAATAGATTTTATTGTATAAATAATATAAATCCTGTTTTTTAAATTTTTGTGTGTTGTTTCTATTCATTATGCCTGATTAAACTTATCAGGCGTTTCCACACATTAGTATTAATTTAACCATATACAGACTTAGAATGGTTTTCTCCTGTACATAGTGTGCCTGAATGAAGTATAGGTTACATAAAAATGGTTCCAAAAACTAATTGCACATTTTTAATACGGATAATGGACTTTCCTGACTTCAGAGCCATATTCATATAAATCCTAGCTGATCTCTCGAAATTTTGTCAATTTTTTGCCTTTTATCTAGTTAGTCTAGGCACTGGCTCCTGTCACGTGTGACCTAATATGTCCGCTCACAGTGGCGGATCCAGGGGGGGGGGCACTAGGGGCACTTGCCCCCCCCGAGAATTTTTTGAATATACAAAAAATGAGTAAAAAGTTATGTTTTTGCTAATAAAAACTCAAAATTTTTGCCTGCGGCGCATGAAAGTGTCTATTGTTGTTATCATCGAAATTACAACCACTGACTAATTCAATAAAATGCTGCTTAAAAAAATATATACCGTTTTTTACCAACAGAGAATGTCACCTAAAGTGCACATCCCCCCCCCCCGAGAAGCACCTCTGGATCCGCCCTTGTCCGCTCAGTTTGATTGCGGGGCTTTGTTAAGAACCCCTAGCAGTTCTAAGTTTAATACAGTTTTATCCTCAAACCTAAAACAATTAAAATCGTAGATCCAAAATGGCGGACTCTCTTATTTATGCATCGATATGTATTAAATATAGAACTTTCAAGTCGCTGATTATGATTTTTGACTCAAACTCATAAAAAACTTAAAGTGGCGAATCCAAAATGGTGGATTTCTTTATTTTTAGGCCGATTTGTCTCAAACTTAAAAGTTTGCAGTGCTTGAGATCACTTATAAAGTTTTATCCTCAAAATGGCGGATTTTCTTATTGATGCACCGATATGTATCAAATATAGAACTTGGCGGTGTTTTAAGTCGCTGATTATGATTTTTGACTCAAAATGGCGGAGTTCTTTATTTTTAAATCGATCTGTCTCAAACTTGAAAGTTTGCAGTACTTGAGAGCACTTAATGCAGTTTTATCCTGAAAGTTAAAAAAAATAAAATAACAGATACAAAATAGCGGACTCTCTTATCTAACAAGACGCTAGCCCTACCAAGTCCACTTTCAATCCCTGACTTCGCATGCGCAGATCTACCAATATTATTTACCTCATGTATTAGAATAGATGAATACAGGGTGATTTTTACTTGAATGATTCTAACCACATGAAAATAGAAAGTTTCAGAAACCTAACCTAACAAAACCTAATCAAATCTAACCGAACCGAACCATAGGAAACTGAACCAATAATTTTTTTCAAAAAAAAACTTTCCTGACTTCCTGCCCGGGATCCTAGAGGATGTGAATCCGAACCGAACCTAACTAAACTGAACCAAACCTAACCTAACCAAACTAAACTACAACACGTACTGCTAATTAGGTTTAGTTGGGTAGGGTTAGGTTTGGATAGGTTCGGTACGGTACGGTCCGGTTCGGATTCACATCCTCTAGGATCCCGGGTAGGAAGTCAGGAAAGTTTTTTTTTTTTTAAATATTGGTTTAGTTTGCTTTGGTTCGGTTCGGTTAGATCTGATTAGGTTTCGTTAGGTTATTGAAACTGTCTATTTTCATGTGGTTAGAATCATTCAAGTGAAAATCACCCTGTACATCTATTCTAATACATGAGGTAAATAATATTGGTAGATCTACGCATGCGAAGTCAGGGATTGGAAGTGGACTTGGTAGGGCTAGCATCTTGTCTCTTATCTATGCATCGATATGTATCAAATATGAAACTTGGCGAAACACAAACACAAAAACATTTTAATAACGTCAAAATAATGTTTAATTTAAAAACAACGTTAGATTGGATGTTAGTTCTAACGTTATATTCATAGTGAAAAAGAAGCTTAATAACCCGTTTTCTGACGTTAGAAAAATAATCTTATGTTTTTATAACATTGATAATAATTATTTTTCCAACATCAAAAAACTAACGTTTTTTTAAAATGTTTTTCGAACGTTAAACACGTTCTTGCCAAGGACATGAAGAACAAAATTTTTGCCTGAGGCCGACAGGTGGTTCAAACAAGATTTTTTTACGAAAATAAGAAACTAAACAAATAAATATATTTGTATTTTTTGCATATTACATTTGCATTTACAAGGTAATAACATTAATCATTAAAAAAGAGCAACAATAATAACTAAATAAAATAACTTGATTGTATTTAATAAACTAGATTTAAAATTACATAATTAATTTTGAATAACATAAAAAACTTCCTCCAAACCTCTTTGTTCCGGGAGGGTTCCAAAAATCGATGCAGTATTACCCCTTTGAATAGCTAAGCTAATCAACTGGGTAATAAATTCCTGGTTAGTGATTTGTTACAAGAGTTTTTAAGTTTTTCAGAAATGTCACTAACCAGTTGCCTTGCATCTTTTCCCCACGGACCTAAGGTCTCAACACTAAACGGGATAAAAATATATAAAAGTTCTTTATATTTTGTTTTTTTTTTATTGCTCACCAATAAGAGCAGCTTCTCCAGCCCTAATACTTGTTTTTAAAATATAAGAATTCGCTAAGGTGTCGCGACAGGTGGCATCCGAAATTAATTGTTTGTCTTCTCTCCACGGGAAATACGACACACCATCAGCCCGCTTTCCGTCATTTCTACAGGTTCCAACAAATTGGGAGTGTCAGCTGCAGTCAATGATCGATGTATTATATCATTTAAAAAACGGTGACGAGAAAACCGACCTGCACTATTTGGACAGCTCAGGCCATGATGACCCAAAATATCAACAATTTGTCCACAAATGCAGGTATGTTGTTCGCACACAAATTGTAATATAGTATATTTCCTAACAATTGCGGAAAGTGTCATATTTCCGCACGCGATTGCAGTTGGCTGAGTAATACATTGCGGAGTTCGGCCAGGAATCCAGTGCGGAAAAGAAACTTTCCGCAAGAGTTAGGAACACAAAAATTTTTTTTATTTTATTGACTCAACCGTCTTTGCTTCCTTTTGTTTTAAAAGTTACAAAAGCGTATCAAAGCAATTAATGGTTTTAAAAACTGTCCTTTTAATTAAAGGATTTTTTTAAACCAGTTTACAAAAGCCAGTTTTAAAGCGAATTCCTTTTTTCTGCTTTAAAGCTTGTGTTTCTTTGTATTCATCATTTAAGTAATATTATACAGTTTAGAAAATGAAATCCCATCAAAAATTAAAGTACCTACAGTCGAATGAGAAGACGAATTAAATTCGAGCAAAAATGTCGTTGGAAACATTTTGTTTTATGTATTTACATCCAACTTTTTACTATCATTGCAATGTGCATTATTAAACAGTCTTCTCGCGATGATTAGATCATTGCAATTCGAATCGGGACGATAGTTCTATCTAGACTTCCAAAATTAAACATAATTTTTAGTTTTAGGTTACTGGTCTGCAAAAAATAAAAAATCTTAAGCCCTGGCATTATTTCTGCTGATTCTTATGTACAATGACGCCTTGAATTCCAATATAGCTTGCGTTTTCTTCTACCACCCACCATTTTTGGGGAGCCGCCCTTTTATCTATTTTTATCACTTTTCGATGATAATGATAATCTTATCGACATATATTTAAATATTTAGGAGTGAAGAGAATTATTTTAGCTGTAAACAATAATAAATAAAAAGATCTCTACTTTCACTTGGTGCTTGCTCATTTCAAAAACCAGCAGTACTTCGTTAACATGCTTGTATTTAACTTCCCTGAAAATCTCTTTTCGAACTTACCGATGTCTTGATAAATCCGTTCTCCGTGTTCATCCGAGACTACTCCTAAACTAGTCCAGATGCGAGTGAAGGAAGTGTACTTTAAAAGACATGTTACATCCCATGGCCTTGTACAAGACGCTAGCGCTATCAAGTCCACTTTCAATCCCTGACTTCGCATGCGCAGATCTACCAATATTACTTACCTCATGTATTAGAATAGATGAATACAGGGTGATTTTCACTTGAATGATTCTAACCACATGAAAATAGAAAGTTTCAAAAACCTAACCTAACAAAATCTAATCAAATCTAACCGAACCGAACCAAAGGAAACTGAACCAATAATTTTTTTCAAAAAAAAAACTTTCCTGACTTCCTGCCCGGGATCCTAGAGGATGTGAATCCGAACCGAACCAAACCGAACCTAACTAAACTGAACCAAACTTAACCTAACCGAACTAAACTACAACACGTACTGCTAATTAGGTTTAGTTGGGTAGGGTTAGGTTTGGATAGGTTCGGTTCGGTACGGTCCGGTTCGGATTCACATCCTCTAGGATCCCGGGTAGGAAGTCAGGAAAGTTTTTTTTTGAAAAAAATATTGGTTTAGTTTGCTTTGGTTCGGTTCGGTTAGATCTGATTAGGTTTCGTTAGGTTAGGTTTTTGAAACTTTCTATTTTCATGTGGTTAGAATCATTCAAGTGAAAATCACCCTGTACATCTATTCTAATACATGAGGTTAATAATATTGGTAGATCTACGCATGCGAAGTTAGGGATTGGAAGTGGACTTGGTAGGGCTAGCGTCTTGTGTCCCAGCTAAGAGCAATTCCTCGACCTGAGCGACATAGTCAACACTTTTGTGGCTACCCAGGAAGTTCTTACACACGTTTTCGAATTCAAACTAAGTTTTTTTTTCTATTTGATTCAGGTGTCGTCGAAAGTTGAAAAAGTTGTCTAATCTGGGGCGCCACAAAAACACCTTCCTTGATTCTAGCCTCACTAAGAAGAGGCAATTTAGTTTTAATAAATATAAATGCGTCACCTGTTTTGCACAGTGCTTTTACAAACTATTTGAGCAGTCCGAGTTTAATGTGCAAAGGCGGCAAGTGAATATTATCTTTCAGGACTAAAGGATTGTTATAACGTTTATTACTTACTACTAAAATTAAAAAAGAATTACAAAAAATGTATGTAAAACGGAAAAATTGACGATGTCCATTTATCTTTGATGCGGAAACCTCGCCCCCCAAAAAAATGGGCCTATCCGAGGGGAAACTCACGACCCTTAAAAACATACAGTGATTTCCATTTTTTACCAATGATTTCTAGTGGTCCCCAGAGATTTTCAGGTGTTTCCAGTCATTTTGAAGTGATTGATAGCGAATTTCGAGTGATTCCCAAGTGCGATTCCCAGAAAAATGTACAGTGATTCCCACCCGTGAAATTCCCCTTGCGCCTACCACAGGGGCGTATATAAGGGGGGGCCTGGGGGGCCCAAACAACATATTTTTTTAGATTTTCCATATATTTCATGAATAAACAGAAAACATAGCATAAAGTACAACATCATGAGACCTCTGGGGGACCCCCAAAGGTTTTTGAAGTTTTTTGACCAATGAATCAATGAACTATCAGCCCAAGGTAGGGGAAAATAGTTCTATTCAAAGAGCTCACTTCAAGGCTCACTTAACAGAGACGAAATTGAGATAGATTAAACTTTTCTCATCAGATTCAGGTTTTCTATTAGGATCTTTTGTTGTACTTGACTAAACCTTTTGCTAAGTAATAGGCCTTCTATAGCGTTAAACTGTGAAAAATATTTCACTATGATTTTTAGGTTTAGACAAAGTTTAATTGTTTTAACCCTCCAGTAGTGACATGAAAAAGAGGCACAACTTATAGGTAGGTCAGTCCAACAGATCAATATGCACATATGAGTTCCAACCGAGGTTGGTCAAGCAAACTTCTAATAAGTACTTTACAAAATATGTTTATTTAAACAATTATAAGTAAACATTATATAAAAAAAAAACTTGCAAAATTAAAATACAGTTTTTCCTTGTCATTGGCGTCACACACCGTACATCACCATATGATTTTCCATGAACTATAATACATAGGGCTTAAGTACGGTCAAACCTAAGGTTCATCAGTTCACAACAGTAAGTACTGTTCAAATTTTACAACAGTACAATATTCGCTGTTGTATTACTACTGTTAATATTACTTTTATTACTGTTTTTTGTAACAATATTTGCTCAATTATGTATCTAAAAGTTTATGCAAATAAATATATACTCTACTCTACAATTGGGCGTAACAGCATATGACCCATTAGGAGTATTAGAACCCAAGTTTTTTTGAGAGAAATTGAAAAAAATATCTGAGAGAACTTATTTGTTTTTCTTGTGGTCATCAAAGTCAACAAAGATGACTTTTTTTTCCATCTATTATTAATGATGCCATAAAAAAATTTTTTTGGTAATAAGCTGAGAACAGTACCGTAGAAATTTCACAACAGGACTTGTAGTAGGTCCAGTCAGATACTATACAAATTTTACGGTGTACAAGTTTTAGGTGTCAAAAAGCATGGAAATAAAGGAAAATTTGCACCGAAATAGTTTAAGATAAAAAGAGGTTTGAGTTAGGGAGATTGTCAAATTCACCAGTTTATTCTAAACTGTTTTGAGGTTTGTAAAATAAATATTTATTAAAGAAAAATAAACTTTGATGATACAGGACTTCACTCGACACTATACAGGACGCTACACTACCGAAAGTTTATTTAAGAGTTCTGTAGGATGGTGTACAAATTTGGTTCAGCTCATTATTCACACTTTAACCTCATATTGTTTTCCTTTTCTTTCTTCTCTGGACCCTTTTTTCAAGCATCATTTTTTAAATTTTTCAACCGTTTTGAAACAATAATCCATTCAGGAGAGACCTCGTCATGATCATTGCTGTATTCTAGTTTTGAAAGTTGCTTGCCTAGAATAGTAAGAAAATCATAGTGAAATATTTCTTACAGTTTATCACAATTCTATGTTACACTTCTGCAAAAGGTCCACTCAAGCACAAAAAAAGATCCCAATAGAAAATGTTGCCAAAATGGCAGTTACACATTTATCGAAAACAAACCTGTCAAAAAACTTTCGAAAATTACAATTTATCCTCTGTTAAGTCAGGTAATAGAGCATTTATCCACTTTCTTTTCCCTTCTTTGAGCTGATACCTACTTCATTTAAATCAAGATGATTTTTTAAGGTCAAAATACAAGCTCTCCCTAGCTGTCACAATTCATAACAGCACAGAAACTAATAATAATGATTCAAACTGAGTAAAAAACTGGAAAAAAAGTAAAAAAAAAACAAAAGTAAATAAAAACATAACCTGACTTTTGAACAAAACATGGTCCCTTTTATTTGAGATTTACTGGCTTCAATTGATTTTTTTAAGAAAAACGCATTTTTCCCATGTGTACAAAGGTTCAATACTTAAAACAGCATCTTTGTTGTAAATTAAATCGTTTCACTTTTTTTTAAAATTACGTTTTTGTTAATATTGCGACTTATGGGAAAACGCTTTGTTTGTCCTATGGCGACCATCTTGAATCGAAAAACAGCTGATCGTGACAGTTCGTTAGACCAGCTAATTACTTGAAAATTATAGAGTGCGTTGATCCATTATTTAGGCGGAATAATTTAAAAAAGCGTCAACTAATTTGAATTAAAATTGTCTTTTTACTCGACTGATTGACAACGTAATAAAATATGGTTGAAATATATTAATAAACTAATTAATACTTCGGTACGTGGAAACTTAAGTTTTCAATTAGTGTCCAAAATTTTCATATAAAAACAAATAAAAAAAGCAAATTACGATGCAAAGTTTTCCTTACTTTTTGTATTATGCTCTCATAATTTTACGCTTTTCTAATTTAATTTAAAAGGTTTTATGTAATGGCTTAATTTAAAAATATTTATTTGATCATAAATTTTTTTATGATTAAAAAAAAATCATATCTGTTTAATAAGCTTTTTAAATAGAAGGAAAAATGTTTGCGTTGTTAAATTTCAAGATGGTTAACAAGAATAAAATTCTGAAGGTTTAGTTTTTACGATAGATTAATCTTTATGTAAAACAACGCGGTATCAGTTATTTAATTAAAGTACACTACTTTGTATTTTTTAGTAAACATTAAGCAACGCAATGCTCATTTAAAAAGACTTTTGGCACTCGCAGAAACTGCGTTAAGGTTAGGTTATGATAATTTGGAAAATCAAAAACGCTCGTTTGAGACGATTCATTTTGAGATTGTTGCGGTGCTGGATGACAAAAAAGAGAGTGGAGACCGATGGAGAGTAAGTTGGGTCGAAAAATTTTTTTTTCGAAATTGATTTTGTCATAGTTCTAAAAATTTGTAAAATCCGCCAAGAAAATAAATGATTTTTATTTTCCTAAAAAATAATGAATTTGGCCGCGCCCCCCACCCCTTAAATATTTAAAAATTTCAAATTTAAAGTAAGGGGCTGTAATAGTTATAAAATGTATCTTATGTGTCTAAGGAACACGAACACTAAAAAAAATCACAATTATTATAATATTTGACCGTGCCCCTGAGGACTTTCCCCTAAATACGTATACAGTTTTTCGCTTGGAAAAGAGATGATATAATATAATCATTATTAATGGATATAAAAAATTTATTCATCGCTGTTTCAACCCAGAACTCACCGCGTGGAGGTAACTGTATACAGTGGGGGGAGGGCCCCCTCCCCCCGAAGCTAACATTTTTTTAGATATTTTCCACATATTTCATGAATACAAACATAAAATAGCATAAAATACGGCATCATTAGGTATCGGCCACCCCCCCCCCCCCCCCCCGAAACTTTTTCTATATACGCCACTGACTGTATATCGAGTCCCACCCCCACCTCCTTTCTTCTTCCCTGCCCAGCTTACTGTTCTATCTATCTATCTATATATCTATCTATTTAGCCTTCTTCGATCCATCTTTGGATATAGGCCTCCCCCAATATCTTCCACTCTTCCCTGTCTATCGCCGTGTTCATCCATCTAGCTCCCGCATGTTTCTTCAAATCGTCCGAGCATCTCATTTGTGGTCTTCCGCTACTTCTTTTATTTTCCCAAGGTCTCCAGTTTACAATAAATTTGTTACATCGATCGTCTTTCTGTCTGATATTCTCCTCTGACATCCCTTACTTTTGTTTTATTTCTCATCCATTCATTCCTTTTTCTATATGTTAGCTTTACATGTAACATTTGTCTTTTCATTGATCTTTGGGTTTTTGTTACCTTATCCATGTTTGATTTTGTTTCTGTCCAGGTCTGGGATCCATAGGTAAGGACAGGAAGGATACATTGGTTATACACTTTCGTTTTGAGTTACTGAGGATATTTTTTATTTTTTAATATGTAGCTTAATTTACCGAATGCTGCCCAGGCCAATCTTACACGTCTCTTGATTTCAGCTGTTTGGTTTTCTTTTTTTAGTTTCATAATTTGTCCCAGGTATTCCTCTACTTGTTCTATTTTCTCCTGGTTTATTCTGATCGTGATATTTTCATCTGTGTTTGTTATGCTTTTAGTTTTAGTGTAGTTCATACTCAAGCCTATATTTTTAGCTGCTGTATCCAGTTCTTTCAGCATTTTTATCAGTTCTTCTTTCTTATCTGTTAAATATTAAGGCGATATCATCTCTTAGGTGGTTTAAGTATTGTCCGTTTACTTTGATGCCCATTTCTTCCCAATCTAAGTTTTTAAAAACATCTTCTAGGGCCTGGTTAAATAGTTGTATCACCCTGTCTGACACCTCTACCTCTTCTTATGTGGATTGGCTTGGTTCTTTCGTGGATTTTGATTGATGTTGTTGCTTCGCTATATATATATATATATATATATATATATATTGGCTATTAAATCTGTGTATCTGTGATAGATTTGGCTATTAATTAAAAATGTTAAAAAAAACCCCCCAGGATCGCGGCTAGAAATACTTAAAAAATTGTTGAAAAATATACGTTAGCGGTTTTGACCCATTATACAACTTTTTTTAACTATGACAAATCAATTTTTAAAAAAAAAATTTTTTAGGCCTTTTTTGACCCAACTTAAGTAGAGTTATAACGCCGATAAAATATAATGTGTTAAAAAGAGTATTTTAATGTAAACCTGCCTGAGAAAGCCGTGTACGTAAAGAGCTAAATAATGCAATGAGCACTCAAACTGCACCTAAAAAGCATCCTTTTCCGCTGGGTGGTTTTCTACTTTTTACGGAGGCTACAGATTTATACGTAAGCAGGGCGTAATAATATGTGTCATAATAAAAATATCTCATGTAGAAAAAAGTTATAGTTTTTATTTAAAGCTTTATTTATATAAAAAAATTATATTTTACACTGCATCTTGTCGTAACTAACTTCTGACTTCTTTGCTTTTTTAATCTACTTTTTTCAGAAAATGTAGACTCTCGGGCCTGTCTCTAGACACTGCATTGGTACCATGGGCGTAGTCAGGGTCTCGCTCAGGGTGGGGCAAAAAAGCAATAAAATTTGTACAATCAAATAACCTTAACTTAATTTAATATGAACTAGAGACCCTGTATGTATGACATATTTTTAAAATAGAGAGACGCGACAAACCCATCAAAGTTAAGGTCACTCATCGTCAAGCAAGCTTTACAGGTAGCGAAGCATAACTCTAATTTTCTATTTTTTGGTTATAATATTTGACATGTTTTCCTCGGTTTCGCATTGGCGGCTCGTTGTTATTTTAAAAATGTGGTTTTAACACAGTCTAAAGATCTATTTACTAATGATACAGTTTCAATATAGTTTGCAACATAATTTTTTTAATTCTAATTTCATAAATATATATAGTTTAGGTACCTTCATACTGTGTAAAACAAAATCTTCAAAATAAAACAGAACCGCCAATGCAAAACCGAGGAAAACATGTCAAAAATAATAACCAAAAAATAGAAAGCCTGACGTTAGCTTCGCTTTCTATAAAGCTTGCCTTTACGATCAGTGTCCTTAATTAAAGTGACTGATGGTTATGTTATTTTCTTGCCAAGCTCATTGGCGTTTCACTAAATTAATTTAAATTGTCAGCGGTGAGTGACATCAATCAGCATGCAACACAAAAACAAACACGCTTGTCCGAACCCCCTATATAGGGTTTGTTAAAAATCGTTTATTTTTATTTTCCGACGCTTATGAAAAAACAAGGACAGAAGGTGCGTCTCTCTCTAAACATAGCTAGAGTATAGAGGACCGATATTTTCATCCTTTGATTTTGACTGGAATAAATTTGACTTTGATGAGTTTGTCGCGTCTCTCTATTGTAAGAATATATCATACATACAGGGTCTCTAATATTAACTTGCGAGGATTGCGAATAATACACTAGCCAAAAGACAAAGGTTTTTTTTATGTGTCTTTGCCAAAAGTAAGATTTGGCAAGGTAGATGTGGCGTGGATTAGATTGGTTGCATGACCTTTGCAATATTTCAGATTCCAAGGAAAGCCGCGTCTCAAACGCCTTTCTGTTCAATCATCGGGTCACTCAAACATATAAATTGCCATACGACTCTAGAGACGAAACGATAAACCATCTAAAAGGATACTGGTCTATGGATCGATAATTTCTTTTGATTGAATTCTCTAAAGCAGCAACGAGGTTTTCTATTATTAGTTCAGGCAAGATTCGGGAAAATCTACTTTCTAGAAACATTTTCTATTACTTTTTGGCAAATGGGCAATTTCCCCTATTTTGACCCCACTAAATCCGAATATCCCTGTTGCCAACTCGAAATATTGACAGGGGCTGAGATTTGTGAAACCAACAGAAACAACTACTCCGAGGGAAAATACCCCTACCGGCATTGAATTATACTGATGGCTTGATGCTTTCGTTGGGAACTTGTTAAAACTGTTTGGTTTTCACTATCTCCAACGTCGATCACAGGGATACGAGTGATCCTCATCTGGAACACGTCCTGATAGTCAGGAACAAGTGATCCATGCCAATCCACGACCGGACCCGTTTCGACCTTTTGGGCCTTCCTCAGGTAAATGTAGGCGATACTCCGAGGGAAAATACCCCTACCGGCATTGAATTATACAATATACATACATATATGCTTTCGTTGGGAACTTGTTAAAACTGTCGAACTTGTTAAAACTGTCGAAAAGGTCGAAAGTACAAAAGATCAAAAAACAAAAGGTCGAAAGTGCAAAAGGTCGAAAGTACAAAAGGTCGAAAGTACAAAAGATCGAAAGTACAAAAGATCGAAAGTGGCCGTACCGTAAACTTTATTTTTAGTTCCATATGCTTAAAAAAATAACCAAGAACACCTGGGTCAAAGTTACTACTGTTACTTTTTTCACTAAAATATTGCTTAGGAGGGCCATGGCCCCTATGCCCCCTCCCCTTATAACCACCGGTGTTTTTTTACTTTAAAGAACTTATTTAGATAAATCAAAATATCTAATCTAATCAAAAAACAGTTTATTTTAATTTGGAAACATTTTATTTTAGTAGGTATAAATTACGAACCTTTTTGAAGTATTTATCATAACATTAACCTCACTTTGTAATATATCATTTAAAAAGAAATTGTCTTCTCCTCAATAAAAAATAAAGGCACATTTTTTTCTGAAAATCTTAGTTAGAAAAGATATTTAAATATGCAAGAGAAACTGATTATTTCAGTTATTTTTGAAAATAAGTTTATATTAGTACGCCCCTGAAGCCTTAAATATGGCAACAACCCGACATTTTAATAAAGTTTTTAAAAGAAAATGTTATGTTCTACAATAAAGTATACTACATATTTTTTCCTAAAAATTGTAGTTTTTGAGAAAATTTTGAAAAACCTATAATAAACAGGTTTTTTTAACGTACGTACGTACGCCACTGAAGAGCTACTTGCTTTTCCTAACCTTATTGACCAATACATTGTTGGAAAGGAAATTTTATTCTCCACAAAAAACTGGTCTCTGCAATTTTTGATAAAAAGGTTAGTTTTCGAGAAAATTGCATAAAACTGAAAAAAAAACAGGTTTTTGGGGGTTTGAAGGGGATTTTCTCCGTCCCTGTCGATTTTTCGAGTTGACAACAGAGATATTCGGATTCGGCGGGGTCAAATTAGGGGGAAATGGTCTGTTGCCAATAAGTAATATGATTTGCTTCTAGACCGAAAACGGAAAGCCTTTTAAAATGATATGCTCTGACTATATTTCATCCGCCAATCCTATACAGACTCCCATAAGACATAAAAACACATTTTTTAAGCAGTACTACCTACTTACTCTCGTTTTGTTTTAATTTGTAAACTGTATTAAACAACAAAAATGCTTAAAGTGCGTGTAGAAATACAAATACGATTTTTTAGTCACGTTCAGAGTTAATTTGCTTAAGCACAAGCTATTAGGTAATACACATGATTACTTTTTGGGTCGCTACTTAAGTAAAAAATATCACCTTAATTCACTGGGACATTAGTTAGTCAAATAGGTTTTTAAAAAGCTTTTCATTGTTTGGTTTTATGGTGCTTTAGATAACGTCCGAAAAAAATTACACAACATGTATGATGTGTAAGAAGATGAATTTTTTGCACATACATATCGTAAAATTTTTTAAATTATAAATATTTATTTTGAAATAAATTCAAATGTGTAATAAATATTTCTTGTAACACAATTTTAGCTCACACTACTACTATAAGTCGAGAAAAAAAAAGTTGCTCCGATTTCAAAATTTTTTATATATCTTTGCGTTTCAGATGATTTTGAAACTTTTTTGTTTTGCTGTCTGTCTGTCTGTCTGTCTGTCTGTCTGTCTGTCTGTCTGTCTGTCTGTCTGTATGTCTGTCTGTATGTCTGTCTGTAACGACCAACCCGCATAACTCAAAAACCGCTTGTCCGATTTTAATAAAATTTGGTACCTAAGTTGGGTCTTGGGCCGTGATGGTCCCATTTAAAAATGAACAAAATCCACCGAACGCAAGCCAAATAAAAGGGTGGGGGTAGATTCCAAAAATTAGAGTTTATGTGAAAATATGGCGTGTGTGATATCAAACGAAAGGTAATTAAGCCTGGAGTTAAAAAAAATGAATTTTAGTTTATTTTTAAAAAAAGGGTGGGGGTAGATGTCAAAAATTAGAGTTTAAGTGAAAATATGGCGTGTGTGATATCAAACGAAAGGTAATTGAGTCTGGAGTTAAACAAAATACATTTTAGTTTTTTTTAAAAGGGTGGGGGGTCGATTAAAAAAAATTGAGTTTAAGTCAAAACATGGCTTGTGTGGTATCAAACGAAAGGTAATTGAGTCTGGAGTTGAATAAAATATATTTCAGTTTTTGATTATATTAGCTCACACTATAACTATAGTACCTAGTGTGAGCTTAGGTTTTTTATAAACTAAACTTGTTGGGATACCTAGATGACTAAACCAAACCACTAGCGGTTTTGAAACAAAAATCTGGGGCGGGGGTAATAGTAAACGGTGACCGTAAATAAGTGCATAGGAGAAAAGTAAACAGGAACAATCCGCATAAGGGAAATCAAACAAAAAAAGCACATGCAGAAAAATCCGCAAACCAAGAAAGCACGGCTCTGTTACAAAATCGTGCGTATCTAAATAGCACGTTCCAAAATAGCGCGTATCAAAACAGCGCGTATCATAATGACGCGTGTTCAAAATAACGCGTATAAAAATAGCGCGTATCAAAACAACGCATACGTATATTGCGCGTAACAAAATAGAGCATGTTTAAAATAGCGCGTGTTTAAAACAGCGCGTATCAAAATAGAGCGATTAAAATAGCGCGTCCAAAAATAGCTTATGTTTAAAATAGCGCGTTACAAAATAGCGCGATTTAAAAGATCGCTATTAAAATACGTCGCCGTTACAAAATAGTTCGACTAAGTCTCTTTCTAACATATTTAAAAACAAATTTTCTTGACTTTTCTCCCTTTTGGTTCTGCCATTTTAAATACTACAAAGTTCCAAATGTGGTACCTAGCCGTTAATAAATGGAAAAAGCCGCCATTTTGTTTAATTCAAAAATAAAATTCAGCAACCTTTATGATTCAAAATTTGTTAAGTATCTGTCTTCAAATCAAAATTTTGCCATTTTGGAACCGCTTTTATGAATTTTATTTTAAGGGGACAAATTCGACTCAGCCAATTTTTTAAGCAAAAGACAACATGGCAAAATATTTAAATATCAGTCAATAGGTGGCACTACATATTAGAGTCCTAGGGACACCTATTCGGTTTCTAAATTGTGGGCCTTACTAAAATTTTAGGGATGACAAAAACAAGACATTTTGAGTTTGACACTGACGTTAATTTTTGCCCAAAAACACAAGTGGGCGGCTAGTTCTCCAATAGCAACAGAAAAAATAAAAGAATAGAGTAAATAACAAAGCCTATTTTTTTGTCAAAAACCAGGGGATGACATTTCATCTTATAAATAAAAATAGAAAAAAGTGTTTATTTACTGTGATAAAAAATACCGATAATCCCGAAGAAGACTTAGCCACAATATGATGGAACACATAATGTTACTATGAGAATGCCTCCAAATACATCAAGAGCAAAATATATTTAAAGACCTTCAGATATCATTGATCCAGAATATGAAAACAAAAATCTCCCGATCCACAGATGCTGCACAGGATAAGAAGTAAAGTTTTTGGCAATCATTGTAAATTAAATATAATAAATGAGTTGTTTTTATTGTAGTACTTTATTTTTGTTTCCACAACCTCGTACAAAAAATATTTTACCAACATACTTAACGAATCTGTGTGCGTCTTCCGCATTGGTTAGGTAAATTACTATTTCCTTCGACCACATATGAAAATGTTGGATTTTACACGATTTGCATCCTCAGAAAACATTAAATTTTATCCTTGTGCAGAAATTTTTTCGTACATGTGTGACAAGTACTTTCAGTACTTTGGCACATGAATGGAAAGTGTTTAACGGTCACAATACTTTTTCGCACATGTGTTGCAAACTACTTTCCCACATGGGCGAAAAAGCAGTTTCATTTGATTTGCGCAAAACTAATCACCAATTTTTATAAAAATTAGTATAGTTCAACAGTGTTCGTAGGAAAAATAGCGTCCATAACTCTACAGAAAGTAACTTTCTCACGCTCGTGTGAAATTTGTCACTTTCTTCTCTTGTTATGTAATAAATAAATGAAAAGGGCATTATGTTCAACTCAGCAAAGCACAAGCTTCTGTTAACTGAGCAATATACTAATTATCAAAAATAAAAATTTAAAATCTTATAAATTGGCTCGTAATCCCGTGATTTTGTTTGTTACACCCTTAAAAAAACGTTTTGTAAATAGAAAAAATTGTATGTCTTTAGATACCTACTTACAATCATTTAACTTATATTAAACAACATTTTACTTTTTTTAAATATCTGAAAATATTGTGAAAATCCGGGTTACGTAATCTTAGTTAAATTTTCTCAATCAAATTGACTTGCCCCCGGTATATGGGGGTGGCGCTTCAGTCAGGAGGTTGATGGCTTTTGTCTGATTTGGTGTCCTGCAGCAAATATAAAATTGAGCACGCTTTTGTAAATCCTAATAGATCTCTTCTATAAAAAACTAGTTGAAACATTATTTCTGTTCATATGCAAGATTTTTTTAAAATCTTCAAACGTAACTTGTTAGATTTTTGATTTTCTTTTGTACATTTCCAAAAAATACAAAAATCGAAACAATTTCTATAATACAACTGATATGTCAAACATTGTTTTGAATTATTTGTTGTGTTTTAGCCATAACTCTTTTTTTATTTTTTGAATAAAATAATTTCACGAAAAACTGCTAAGATACGTTTGTTAAAAATGCTTTAAAAAACTAACCATCAAAATTTCGACGCTTTCCGCTTTCTCGTTTTCTATTTCTATTAGAACAAAGATTTGGCCAAAAAACGCGATATCAGTGTTGTCAAATGGTAAGTTTTCCGACGAAGTTTGCCCCCTTAACCTTAATTTAATGACCATAATGGGCCCAGGACGCGCTATTAAACTCCTGGGAAACAGACAGACCAAAGAATTCGTAGACCGTCCAAAAGCGACCAGAATTAGATGGATGCTGGGACGGACACGAAAAGACCTCGGACTGCTGATAGGTACTCTAACCGGACATAACCGGTTGAGGAAGCACATGACACGTATAGGAGTCGAGAATGACCCTACCTGCCCAGCCTGTGGACATGAAGAAGAGACATCAAGACACCTCGTGGCAGAATGCGAGGCCTACGCAAGGATGAGACAACAGGCACTCGGAGCGTCAACTCTGAGCGAGGAAGAACAGCACATGCTCAAATGGACAGACTTACTGGACTTTGTAAAGAGAACAGGAAGGCCCAATGAGTTACCCGACCATCAAAGGGAAGTGCAGAGAGTGGGTTAAGGGACAGACTTGGGGCATGGCAAAAAGGGCCTACTCTGGCCTACTTGTCAGACCTGCGGGTCAACCTCCCCCACTACTACTACTACTACTACTAATGACCATAAGCTGCAATTACTTTGTATTTTTACATTACATTATTTTATAAATAAATAAATAAACACCCCCAAGCGCCATTTTGTTTTTTTTAGGTTTAAGTCAAAAACTGTTTACGTAGCCTTAACACAGTACTGTTTCCAATTTGAGACAAATCGGTCATTATAAATAAAAAGCAAATATTAAATTTCATTGTCGCCGGAACTCTATACACTTGTCACATATTAAATCTGTAGCTCATCAAAAAGTAGGTGAAAAAGCTTTATCGCAAAATTTCATGAGCATGAAGTTAGCGAAGCACCCATCGCAGATCGAATCGTGACTAGGTGGATAATTTGCCGTTAATTAGTCGTGAATTAGTTGTGGAAAAATTAATTTTGTCGCTCTTATTTTTGACCGTTTTTGAGGGTGCTTCGCTAACTTCATATGAAGTTAGCAAAGCACCATCGTAAAAATGGCTTTTATCAAAATCGAATATGGTGGATAATTTGCCGCTAATTAGTCGTGAATTAGTTGTGGAAAAATTAATTTTGTCGCTCTTATTTTTGACCGTTTTTGAGGGTGCTTCGCTAACTTCATATGAAGTTAGCAAAGCACCATCGTAAAAATGGCTTTTATCAAAATCGAATATGGTGGATAATTTGCCGCTAATTAGTCGTGAATTAGTTGTGGAAAAATTAATTTCGTCGCTCTCATTTTTGACCCTTTTTTTGGGTGCTTCGCTAACTTCATATTTTGGCACCCATCGCAAATCGAACTGCTACTAGGTGGATAATTTGCCGTTAATTAGTCGTGAATTAGTTGTGGAAAAATTAATTTTGTCGCTCTTATTTTTGACCGTTTTTGAGGGTGCTTCGCTAACTTCATATGAAGTTAGCGAAGCACCCTTGTAAAAATGGCTTTTATCAAAATCGAATATGGTGGATAATTTGCCGCTAATTAGTCGGTGAATTAGTTGTGGAAAAATTAATTTTGTCGCTCTTATTTTTGACCATTTTTTTGGGTGCTTCGCTAACTTCATATGAAGTTAGCGAAGCACCCTCGTAAAAATAGCTTTTATCAAAATCGAATATGGTGGATAATTTGCCGCTAATTAGTCGTGAATTAGTTGTGGAAAAATTAATTTTGTCGCTCTTATTTTTGACCGTTTTTGAGGGTGCTTCGCTAACTTCATTTGAAGTTAGCGAAGCACCCTCGTAAAAATGGCTTTTATCAAAATCGAATATGGTGGAGAATTTGCCGCTAATTAGTCGTGAATTAGTTGTGGAAAAATTAATTTTGTCGCTCTTATTTTTGACAGTTTTTGAGGGTGCTTCGCTAACTTCATATAAAGTTAGCGAAGCACCTTCGTAAAAATGGCTTTAGACATGACGTATCGAAATCGAATATGGTGGATAATTTGCCGCTAATTAGTCGGTAATTAGTTGTGGAAAAATTAAGTTTGTCGCGTTTAGTTTTGAGTGTTTTTTGGGTGCCTCTCTAACTTTATATGAATTAAGCGAAGCACTCAAAAAACGGTCAAAAAAAAAGAGCGACAAAATTAATTTTTCCACAACTAATTCACGACTAATTAGCGGCAAATTATCCACCATATTCGATTTTGATAAAAGCCATTTTTACGAGGGTGCTTCGCTAACTTCATGCTCATCAAAATTTCAAAGAAAAACATAAATAAACCGTTTAATAAAAAAAATTGCAAACAAAAATTACGACGGCGCCCGGCGGCAAGATCGCTTGGCGGTTAATCGGATTAGCGGCGAATCGGCCACGGCGAGTCGGTGGCTGCGAATTGTCCTAGAGCCTCACCAGAAATTGTATTCTGTCTGTCAAAAATAAATATATTTTGGGATTTGGGGGGAGGGGGGGAAATTTCCTATTTTTCCCACCATTAGATACGCGCCTGCAGAAGAACGCTGTAGGAACTCAAAATATGTACTTTGGTTTGATTATTTGCGATGATTTTCAAATAAATATTATAAATTTAATCAAAATATGAACAATTACTTTAATTTATTTTAATGCTTTTTCATCGGTTTTTAGTTTGCTCTTGTTTTGTGTTTAATCAAAAATAATATTTCAGTTGTTGTTGTACGTTTTGGAAGCTAAAAATTAAAGGTATTTGCAGATAAATAAAATAATTGGCAAAATTATGCATGTAGGTATGACAACAAACACAATTCCTATTTGTTTTACAGTCAACTAATCAAAAAACTGTATTTTTTTTTAGATAATCGTAGGCTCGTTATAGATGGTTGAAAAACTCTTTTTATGTTCTATATAGAGGCCACGACCTTGAAAAAATCAGCTGTTCTCCCGGGGCCGAATTTTACATTGGGTCTTATGGGAGGTCAGAAGTTTTTTTATGATATTTTCAATATGGCACTACAGATATCCGCAAAATTTCACTGAAATATTCTCAGAGACCATCCCGATATTCCACCAAAGGTTTGTAAGGAAGCAACATGATTAAAAGGTTAAAATCTTCAAGATTTAGCATTCCTTATTTTGAATTCAAATTACTCGCCATGTACCACATGCCAACTGTTATATTTGACATGTATTTGACTTTGTCATATGCGATTGTCACATTCGCTTCTGCTTTAAACTTAATTTTTGTGTGAGCTATTGAAGCGGCTATGAAAAATTAGGGCTTACTATACATTTTAAAAAATTGTTCTGCCAGAATAAAGTAAAAACATTCTCAAAAACGACTTTATTTTAAAAAAATCAAATATCCATGAACCGTCATTTCAACTTCAATATTTTAAAGACAATCAGCTGTGTCGTAACGTGACCATCAAAAAAAAAATCAGCCCCGGATGTGACGTCAACAAAGTGGAGGATCGTGGCCCATTTAGTGACAGCGGCGTAGCGTGCCTGACGGGGCGGGAGGGTCAACAGACAAAAAGGTCGCCTATCAAAAATCTGGCGATCAAAAAAAAAAAGGTAATCTATACTTTCCTAGCGACAGCTTTCCCGCCCTGTCAATTTGCCGTTGCCGGCCCTGCTGCTTAATAAAGCTTAGGGCGCTTAGAGCACCCATGGGGCGCCAGTACCCTCAAGGCGGGGGGGGGGGACAAACCCCCCCGCGCCCCCTCACGCTACGCCACTGTTTAGTGACGGATTTTTAGGAAGACAGACAGAAGAAGTGAAAGACCGTTACTTTAAATACTTGTTAAAATTCTTATTTCAGATAAAGTTTATTTTAAACGAAAAGTTTTTAATCTTTTGAATGCGAGTATTAAATTAATAACAGACCAACAAATCTTTTATTAAATTTTTGAAATTTAAGCTGTTGAATTTATTTATACAACTGGATTTTTCATATTTTCACAAAATCATTTTTTTGGTATTAAAATAGAAAAAATCACATTTTATGCACAGAAAAAAATATGAGCCTTCCCCAAAAATGTTTGCACTTTCTTTGATACTGGGGGTATTTTAAAAAAATTTAAAAATTTTACATTTCTATATTCTGTAAACCGGTCGGGTAAACTTTTTCAGACAGTTTCTGTTTCATTCTATTTACATTTTTTTCCACTCAAAATCTTTTACCATAACTGTAATGACCAGGGTTGGATGGGCTCAAACAAACCGGCCCTGGTAATTTTTTTTTATTCGGCCCTTGCTTCAGCACAAACATTTTACGGCAAAGAAAACGAAGCCATATTGTGATATTTTTGTTTTTGATATTATGGAGGTTTTGTTATTAAATAACATGCTATTTTTAAAGGATGTAATTGGCATTTTGAGAAAAAAAAACTTCTTATAAACAAATGTATGCATGTTCTAAACATCCTAACTTGTGGGACACAAAGTGTTTAAAGACTTTCAGAAAATCTCCTTTTTTATTAATATCTGTGATATTGCTCTAGATATTTTTGTAAAGTTTTATATTCTGTATGCCTATATTAAACACTAAGTACCTATTAACCATGGGCGCACTTGTATATTTCAATTTTTGTGTTAAAGAGGATGCTCCGAAATTTTTAAAACACAAGCGGTGATACTTTTTATGGTGTGAGTCTGAGATGATGGAATTCCCCACAGACATTGAGATTTTTGCAATGGGAGCAGTCTACCAAGCAAACCAAAAATAAATATTATTTTTTCTATGAGCAAGATCATGTTTAATAGAAAAGCACCCAATAAATATCCCACCTGCCAACAGAGCTATACCTAATATGTGTAGGTACCGAGCCACAATATAGACCCACTGGCGGTCGCAGCGGAAGGGCTGCAAGGCCCACTCACATATAAATCTTCATCAATATGTGTACCAGTCGAGGGGTCATCAGCTTTCAACAGTACTGTACAAATTTCACAACAGTACCCGACAGTACCACGACAGGACCCAACAGTACTCGACAGTACACGACAGGACCCAACAGTACTCGACAGTACACGACAGTACCCAACAGTACTCGACAGTACACGACAGGACCCAACAGTACACGACAGTACTCGACAGGACCCAACAGTACTCGACAGTACTCAACAGTACTCGACAGGACCCAACAGTACTCGACAGTACACGACAGGACCCAACAGTACACGACAGTACTCAACAGGACCCAACAGTACTCCACAGTACACGACAGGACCCAACAGTACACGACAGTACTCAACAGTACTCGACAGGACCCAATAGTACTCGACAGTACACGACAGGGCCCAACAGTACACGACAGTACTCGACAGGACCCAACAGTACTCGACAGTACACGACAGTACTCAACAGTACTCGACAGGACCCAACAGTACTCGACAGTACACGACAGTACCCAACAGTACTCAAGTCCTGTTGGACGCTGTACAAAATTTTAGGGTGCCGATGACCCCTCGGTACCAGTTTTATTATAATTACTAATTTATGTATATAATTTTAAAAGTTTTAATATGTATTTAAAAATGCAAAATGAAAAGTGAATGTATATTTCAAAAACTGTTTTTTAAATTTTTATTTGGCTGTCCCTGAAAAATGACTATTAGGTTCTTTTGTTATACAACAGTATTTTAGGAATCAGAAATAATTAACAATTAAATTTATATTATTGTACTTAACATCAAAATAAAATACTTAAATTAATGCAACATGCTAGAGGACTTTTATAATTAAAAAAAATATGTTACAAAATAAATATTATATCACATCACTAGGTTTTTAAACACTTTCTGGTCACCCAGGAAGCCTCTGCTTGCTCTGCACAGGGGGGTGTTTGTAAATCAGTCATTCCGGGATAAGGTTGATGTGTCAGAAACTAGTACCATTATTTCTTGTTGATGTGCCTTATTGATATTTCTTTATTAAAATGTAGAAGTCGTTTGGTTTCCTTGTAAAGAAATGATCTGTAACAAAAATGAAATAGGTGTCGTAGTTTAAAAGTAAACTTAAAAAATGAAGAATTATGATCCAATACCAAAGATATTAACCCATTTGCTTTTAACTTATTTTATCTCTTGAATTATCTAGCTTTAATAGGTAGATGTGTACCTATAGATGCATTTTTATTTTAGACTATAATTAGTAGTTAAGTACAACAGAAACAATTTTTATGTAGCTAAATGATTTCCATCATACTACATATATAGTAGATACTTACTGGCTAGAGTACAATAACTGAAGAAACTGAATAAGTTTTTTTCCAAATAATATTTTTTAACAAAACACCTGACACCAACAATACAAAAAAACATATGATTATAACCACAAAATGTCAAAAATTCCACAGACTATTAAATAAGAAGGGAAAACTTAGATGGTCGATTGTTACCAGCATTGCCCACCTGCGAGTTTCGGAGCTCTGGGTTAAAATCGCGTGGATAAACACTTTTCTCTTTAACTCGAGGGCTACCCCAAGGTTAGAGTTGGCCCAGGGCTAGCTAACACGACGAGATACCCCGCCATTGATAAACCGGCCCTAAGTCCTTCCATTGACCCGCCGGCCACTACTCTTACCATAATCGAGTTAAGTGGGGGTGGAAATTTATGGTAAATCACCGGCTTCGGCGGTACAAGTGCCACTTAAAACTTATTTATGTGCTTTTGGAAAAAAGCTTATATTTAATATAAATCGCAAGCATTCGAGCATTTAGCAGCATTCTATTTGATCTCGTCATTTTAGCGTTTTTCGCTCATACGTCTGATTGCGACGACGCCTCCTTTTCTTCCGTTTCATTTAACACAGGCAGAGTCTACCTTAAGCCTAACCAGTCTGTTTACTATCGCACCTGCCTAGTGATAAAATCCTAGACATTTAGGGGCTTATTGTAATATAAAGCCAGGCAATATTCTGACAGTTTTAGTTGAAAACTGACAGTTGAGGTCTTAAAAATTTACATACCACAGTTGATTTTAAAAATAAGTCGTTTATTTTTCTTTAATAAAGAAAAGCAGTAATAATTACGGTTCTTGTATTATATTTAAAGATCACAGCTGATCTGTCTGTCTGTCAAATTTTACAAAAAATATATAAAAAAATATTTTAAAAAATGTCCCCTTTTTTTCGTACGCTAATGGAACGTGAACCACTGCCTTCAGAGGGTACTAAGGTCACAAGTCCACCCCAACCAATTTTCTACATAGCCCTCGTTATTCGGTTTTTATTCCCACAAACTTTATAGGTCTCTCTCAAATGAATATGTGCAACTTGTTTTTTCTTCAATTTCACTTGTTTTACTAACTTTTTCTAATACTAAATAATTTATTTTACGTTGTTGTTCTATCTGTAGTTTTGCCAGTGACCTCCGTTCAGCCAATAGTGACATTTGCGCAGTAAGAAGCTCATCTTCCGTACTTATTCTTTAAAGTAACTCCTCCTCCCCTTTTTTTACTAGATAGTTTAAGTTGTGCTAAGTATTTTTACGTAAAACTGCACGTTAAGCGCTCTACGTTTTGTTCCAAATTTGAATTGAATGTTTTTACGTTACCATAACAAGTCTACTAATAGCAGTGAATATGGAATGCGGCACTGTGTTTTTTTTGATGTGACAAGTTTGTATTTTGTCTTTTCAATTACAGTAGGAATATATTTGCAAAGAATCGTTTGTACTGGAAGCGGAAATTATCGTCCAGGCCTCATTTTTGGCTCGGTCAATCAACCAATTCTATTTTTTGGTAACGTTAAGGTCCCCGCAGACTGCCGTAAGCTAATGTAAATACGTAAGCTCCTAACGTGACCTTGACGACGGTGTGACAAAGTGCGCTTGCGTATCTGTCAAATCTCATGCTTACGTAAAAATACGTAGCACAACTTAAATTATCTAATGCCTCTGACCCCTTAGTACTAACCGTACATACGTAGATTTAGAATGTTTAAAAACTTACCCTTGAACTTCGACACCTAGCTGACTGCATGGCTTGTTACTCTGCTGGCCTTCCTTTTTGCCCCTGTTGCTTTGGTATTTTTCTTTACAGTAGTTTTAGTGTTCCTGACGGCTTCGGAAATTCCTTTTTCTTGGATCCCATCTACATGCCCAGTATCACCATTTGATTGCCTGCGTTCCTTTGTCTTGCTTCTTGCAACGACTCCTTCCATAGTTCAACGATATTTCCTTAAGTTCGAAGGACCACAAATTTGGTGATTTATCAAAAACTAATTAAAAAATATAAAAACTTGAAATCTTTTGACAACTCTATTTTTTGTCAAAAACTTTCTTTTTTATGTCAACATTAAAAAAGATAGCAACAATAACAAAATGTGCTAACCAAATCCAGTGGCGCACCCAGGAATTTGTCTTGGGGGGGGCCCGAGGCCTCTTGGGGGGGGGGGCCGAAGCTTCATGATTTCGAATTTTAAGTTTTTTTTTGTATTTTTTCATGAAATATGTGGAAAATATGTAAAAATCTAAGCCTTGGGGGGGGGGCGGGCCCCGGGCCCCCCTCCTGGGTGCGCCCATGCTAAATCTCAACAAACGATCTGTTCTAGATATTCTCATTGATCTTCTTATTGCATCAATTTCGACACTTTCAATTTTCACAGAGAACACACAGATATTAGATTAATTATACTATGGACAAACATTGAAATTGAAATTTTTGTTTTTCTCACAGCCTGTCGAAAAGAAAAGCGTCTATTCAACAAGTATTTTATGTTTCTTTTCTTTTTACTCTTTATTCATTTTTTCACTCATAATATTATTGAGTTCATGGATTTAGAAATTCATTAGTCACAAATTTATGATCATTAAACAGAAACTCTTACACCAAACAGTTAAATACATTAGCCAAAATGTTATTCAATCACGCGCCAAATAAGCACGGATCACCTAACAAAAGGTGATCCGTGAAATAAGTGTCAAATTAAACTGAAAACATAACCTCAAATCAAGATATTTTTCCGTTTCGCATTTTTTTTGTGTTTATTTTCTGCAATGGACAGTTTGGAAAAATGTTTATTTATTGAAAAAGTGGAAAGAGTTTCAGGCATATGTTATTAACAATTCTGGTACCGACCTAATTTTATAATCTGCAATGTGCAATATAGTTGTGTTGTATGTGTTATATAATTTTAAAGATGTTTTTCTTTAATGATTCACACGAGACCAACGAGACGAGACTTTCATAAATGCATCATGCATTCCTATGTATTTTTCCACACTGATTCCGTATACAATAATAAAAGAAATTCGGTTACCTGAAAATTTATTTGAGGGTCAAAAGCATCCCCTAAAAAAGAGCCTAAAAATTATTTTCAGTTGATGTTGTAGGCCATGTATAATAATCTATGGAGAAAAAAAATAACGAAAAGGCCGGTTTAAAGGATCTGACAAACAGACACCCTTTAAATATCGGATTGCTCGTTGAAAAACGGACATATGGCAATCCTGGTATAGGAAACACATCTTTTAAGGGAGTGTTTAACTTTAACCCTCAGTATAAGACACTGTTGTCACCCTCGACCCTGAGGTCTGCGGTAGAAGGCTTCGATAGTTTGGATTGATTTAATAGGTAAATTGTATTTCTACGATTTGTTTTTACTAACAAAATACCAAAATTAAGAATAAAATAAAAAAATTTGATACATATTAGGTAGATAATATTATAAAAAAAAACATCAGGGTTCATAATAGCGTGATCTTTAATGCCGCTTGCGGCTGTCGGCTGAGTATATCGCAAAATCCAAGAGATGGCGCCATAAATACACTTTTAAAAACAATGGCTTGAAATAAAAATTTTATTCTACAAATGATTTTACATAAAAATAATATTTTATTTATGGTGTTTTTTTTTAATCGCGATTACGAGGCGTATAAAAAAAACAAGTTTTTATCTAAAAAAAAATCGGTAGAAAACTATGGTAATTCGGTATATCGTAAAGTAAAAGGCTAAGTCGGTAGATCTACCGAAAAATCGGTAGAGGTGGCAACGCTGGTATAAGAATAGGTTTTTGATTCTCCTGATTGGCTTAAGGGTTCAGTGTTGAAAGGTAGTGCTCATCGCTCCGTTTTAGGCTGAAATCGCAAATTCTTCTAAGTATGATGAAGGACACCAAAGATGGATATTTGACCAATAGCCGAAAAGCCTTTTAGAAGTTATTAATTTTTTGAAGTGTAAACTTCTTTAGGCGCGTTTAGCAGTTTTTGTGGGTAGTAAATTAAACTGAGCCGTCAGGCTGGGCTATGTAACGCTCATTCGGGTGCAATCGGCTCGAGTTGACTAACTATGAGAAACATTCAGCGAGCGATATGATGATGCAGATGAAGGCCAGTACACAGAAGAGTTCGGTTCGGTCCGCTTTGCAGAATATGTTATGGGCCAATATTATTAATTTCACCTTGTTGAAGTTTACACTTCTGCCGTGTGGTCTCAAACACACACAATAATTTAAATTAAAATATCTATATGATCTTTAAGACGTTATATATTATTTTAGCAAAACAACACTGTTTTGTTAAGTAAATTTATCTTGTTTTAATTTGGTAAAATATTTTTCTCGGATTGGTTTTATATCGTGCTATTAATAAACAAGTGCATTTGTGTCATTAATTGCATTTAATTAAACGTCCTCCTTTTTACAGAGACGGGGCTTCTTAAGCATCAATGCCAAGGTTATCTATCGCGTCGGTCGAACAAATTTATTTTCATTAACTCGCGATATATGAAGAAGTTATTGCTATTTTTTTGACACAAAATGTAAAATGTAGGGTGAGTGTACATATTATCGACAGTGTAAGGGAAATATTGACTTTCGTAGGCAATAAAAAAATATTCTAAACTACTAACGAGCTTTTTTTTTTCTTGGATAAAATCAAGGGTCTATTTTACTAAAATTATGTTTTTTTATGTTTATTTTTAACCGTAATAAAAAAATATTTTAAAATAAAAAAAAAGTCAAAATGTCCCTTATATCGACACTTTTTAAAATAAAGGGTCCATGTTATCGACACAAAATTGTACTTATTACCGACAATTTTTTTTTACTGAATATTTTTATTTAATTTAATATAATTAACAAGTACATATATTAAATAAAAAAATTTGTAGCCGAAAATATCCTATTATTATAAATTTTTTAATTTAACATCTTGTTCTACAAAGTAGATACGAATCTGCCTAACAAAATTTAAAGTATCTAGATGTAATAAAAGAATGTGATTAGGTGCCCATTTACATAAAACTATTTTCAAAATACTTCTAGTAAGTAATATAATATGAGACTGCTTTCCTAATTAACAATAACATTAGTTTTGAACTTTTTACATTAATTTTTAAAGAAAATAAAAAAAGTCGGGAAATACCTACTTTATACAAACAATTTTAATAAACAATTGATATTTATTTTGTACCTTATTCTTATCAAAACGAAAGTCATTTCTGTAAGTAGGATAGAGGATTTACACAAAAACTTCATCGACTGTATAAAAACCTCTCTTAATTTTAATTTGTGGTTCTTTAATTTTTCTAAAAATAAAGGGATCCTTAATATCGACACAACAGAGGGTTATATCGACACTTTAGTTTAATTTTTCATACTGTAAATGCTATAATTGTCGGTTACAACTAAAGACCTCTCAGAAATGATTTTGCTATAATAAAATATATTTTTAATATTTTTTTATTAAAATTGTAAAGCTTAAAAAAGTTAATTTTTGTAACCACACCTTAGGATGTAATATCAACACAAATTTGCACAATATATCGACATATGAATGAACCTTTTATCGACACACAAATTTTCTTTAATATAACACAAAAACTATGAAAAAAAGTATGTGTTGATATTATATCAGTACATCAAAAAAGCTTTTCTTTTTTTTTTAAACAAAATTTAAAAAAAAAACACCCGACTCATGTAAATAAAAAAATAAGTTTAAAATTTTATATGTAAGAACCTTATTATCGACGGTAATGTCGACATTTTGTTCATGGGTAAGATAAGCTGTACATAAAACCGAGTCCTTTTTTTAGATAAAAAAATAGATTATATGATTTCTTTTTGTTTTTTTTTTATAAAATTTAACCCTATCCTAACAACCAGAATCTTTTTTTTTATACGTAAACATAAAATTATTTTAGTTATATTAGTTCAAATCTTACCTGTTTCTTAATACCATTAACAAGCGAACCGGCCACATCAAGCACTTTTCGTTAACTGTCACAATTTCCCGCCAATTTTTGAGAGATATAGTGGGGATATGTTTTATGCTGCCAACATGTGCACAGATAATGACTTTTTTTGTATAAAATAGACTTTATTCAGGTGCAAGGTACCCGGATCTTATTATTTAAAACCAACCAAAAAACTGTCGATAATATGTACAGGGTGTCCCAAATTGGGCACTTTTAGGGGGTTTAAGGTACTTCTAGGGGAGACAGAGAAAAACTGACCACGCATTGCGAGGCTCAAATTTCAAGGGAAGACTTATAGTGAAAACCGCATTTTGAAATATCGTCTCGTCTTTGAGCTACGGGGGTTTTTTAAAAGTCTGTATTTTTAAAGGGAGTCTATAACTTCCTTATTAGTGGAAATTTTGATTTAGAGTAAATTGCAGTTTTATAGACTTTGTCACGAGGAATTCATCCGCTAAATTATATTTTAACTGTCACTTTTAGTTTTTGTGATATGACATATAGTTGCATTTTTTTTTATGGAATGGCCTATATTTTAATTAATGTTCGAATTTGTCATTTAATTCTTTTCAAAAATCATATGTCGTAGTTTTATTGAGCGGTTTAGGAGATATTCAGCTTTTTCACTTATTTCTAGTGCGCTATGATTTCCTGCTGAGGCAGGTAAAAGCACTCCAGTATTTTTATTATTTTACACAGTCACAAATATAGTAAGGCTGGTTTGGAAAAATTATAATTCAGCTGACGGCCCTCAAAGCCTAGTTATAAAAAGTTTAAAAAAATGATACATATTTCAAAATAAAATTAAAACGCTTTTGTGCAAAACAATTTCATATCAAAGCGTAATGTCAAATTGTTTAAACAATTGAAAACAATGACAAAACGCCAAGACGCAAGGCCAACTTGATTTGCATAGTATAAGACAACAAAACTATAGGAGCATTGACGTAGGATTTGACCGCAAGGCTTTCACGTCAATGGCGCATGACGTCATTCAACGCACTCTAGACAAAAATAAAAAACTTTAATTATCTCCGAAACCGCTCAATCATACTATGAAATATGATACATCATTTTGAAAAGAATTCGATCACGAATTCAAAAATTAATTAAAATATAGGCCATTCCATAAGAAAAAATGCAACTTTATGTCATATCTCAAAAACTAAAAGAGACAGTTAAAATTTAATTTAGCGGTTGAATTCCTCGTGACAAAGTCTATAAAATTGCAATTTACTCTAAATCAATATTTCCAATAATAACGAAGTTATAGACCCCCTCCAAAATGCAGATTTTTCAAAAAGCCCCCGTAGCTCAAAGACGAGACGATATTTCAAAATGCGGTTTTCACTATAAGTCTTCTCTTGAAATTTGAGCCTCGTAATGCGTGGTCAGTTTTTCTCTGTCTTCCCTAGAAGTACCTTAAGCGCCTCAATAGTGCCCAATTTGGGACACCCTGTACACTGTCGATAATATGTACACCTACCCTAGTGTACAAGTAAAAATTGTTATCGACCATCGCGATCCACTATTAGGTAACACATTGTAGCAGTTTTAGCACGTGCAAAGTATTGCTTTATTCTTCCAAAAATAAGAAGGTCTAATTATCATCCGACCAGTTTGACACAATATGAACAATATGTGAACTGGCATTGTTTTGAACCAAAACATAGATGGTTCGGTTTGGTGTATAAATATATGCAAGAACATGAATTAAAATATTAGAAAAAAAGTTCACTACTTGTCCAAAACAACAAAAACGTTTGGTCATATTTAATAGAAAATACATTTGATAAAAAATACAATTAGCTTGTCTAACGAACTGTCACGATCAGCTGTTTTTCGATCCAAGATGGTCGCCATAGGACAAACAAAGCGCTTTCCCATAAGTCGCAATGTTAACAAAAACGTAATTTTTAAAAAAAGTTTAACTTACAACAAAGATGCTGTTTTAAGTATTGAACCTTTGTACACATGGGAAAAATGCGTTTTTCTTTAAAGAAATCAATTGAAGCCAGTAAATCTCAAATAAAAGGGACCATGTTTTGTTCAAAAGTCAGGTTATGTTTTTATTTACTTTTGTTTTTTTTTAACTTTTTTTCCAGTTTTTTACTCAGTTTGAATCATTATTATTAGTTTCTGTGTGTTATGAATTGTGGCAGCTGGGGAGAGCTTGATAATGTTAGTTTTGATGGAATGCCAAGTATTTTGACCTTAAAAAATCATCTTGATTTAAATGAACTAGGTATCAGCTCAAAGAAGGGAAAAGAAAGTGGATAAGTGCTCTATTACCTGACTTAACATAGGATAAATTGAAATATTCGAAAGTTTTTTGTCAGGTTTGTTTTGGATAAATGTGTATTGCCATTTTGGCAACATTTTCTATTGGGATCTTTTTTTGTGCTTGAGTGGACCTTTTGCAGAAGTGTAACATAGAATTGTGTTAAACTGTAAGAAATATTTCACTATGATTTTTTTACTATTCTAGGCAAGCAACTTTCAAAACTAGAATAAAGCAATGATCATGACTGGGTCTCTCCTGAATGGATTATTGTTTCAAAACGGTTGAAAAATTTTAAAAATGATGGTTGAAAAAAGGGTCCAGAGAAGAAAGAAAAGGAAAACAATATGAGGTTAAAGTGTGAATAATGAGCTGAACCAAATTTGTGCACCATCCTACAGAACTCTTAAATAAACTTTTGGTAGTGTAGCATCCTGTATAGTGTCGAGTGAAGTCCTGTATCATCAAAGTTTCTTTTTCTTTAATAAATATTTATTTTACAGACCTCAAAACAGTTTAGAATAAACTGGTGAATTTGACAATCTCCCTAACTCAAACCTCTTTTTATCTTAAACTATTTTGGTGCAAATTTTCCTTTATTTCCATGCTTTTTGACACCTAAAACTTGTAGACCGTAAAATTTGTATAGTATCTGACTGGACCTCCTACAAGTCCTGTTGTGAAATTTCTACGGTACTGTTCTGAGCTTATTACCAAAAAAAATATTTGACATGGCATCATTAATAATAGATGGAAAAAAAAGTAATCTTTGTTGACTTTGATGACCACAAGAAAAACAAATAAGTTCTCTCAGATATTTTTTTCAATTTCTCTCAAAAAAACTTGGGTTCTAATACTCCTAATGGGTCATATGCTGTTACGCCCAATTGTAGAGTATTTATTTGCATAAACTTTTAGATACATAATTGAGCAAATATTGTTACAAAAAAACAGTAATAAAAGTAATAGTAACAGTAGTAATACAACAGCGAATATTGTACTGTTGTAAAATTTGAACAGTACTTACTGTTGTGAGCTGATGAACCTTAGGTTTGACCGTACTTAAGCCCTATGTATTATAGTTAATAGAAAATCATATGGTGATTACGGTGTGTGAGGCTAATGACAAGGAAAAACTGTATTTTAATTTTGCAAGTTTTTTTTTTAATATAATGTTTGTAAAGTACTTATTAGAAGTTTGCTTGACCAACCTCGGTTGGAACTCATATGTGCATATTGATCTGTTGGACTGACCTACCTATAAGTTGTGCCTCTTTTCAATGTCACTACTGGAGGGTTAAAACAATTAAACTTTGTCTAAACCTAAAAATCATAGTGAAATATTTTTCACAGTTTAACGCTATAGAAGGCCTATTACTTAGCAAAACGTTTAGTCAAGTACAACCAAAGATCCTAATAGAAAACCTGAATCTGATGAGAAAAGTTTAGTCTGTTTCAATTTCGTCTCTGTTAAGTGAGCCTTGAAGTGAGCTCTTTGAAAAGAACTACTTTTCCCTACCTTGGGCTGATAGTTCATTGATTCATTGGTCAAAAACCTTTGGGGGCCCGATACCTTAGGGGGGCCCCCAGAGGTCTTATGATGTACTTTATGCTATTTTTTCTGTTTATTCATGAAATTTATGGAAAATATCTAAAAAAATATGTGGTTTGGGGGGGTCCGGGCCCCTAGCCCCCCCCGCCCCCTTGGTGCGCCAATGTAATAATTCAAAATAAGTGAAAAAACTAGAAAAAAAGTTTAAAAAAACAAAATAAACAAAAACATAACCTACTTTTTTGAAGAAAACATGGTCCCTTTTATTTCAGATTTTCTCGCTTTAGTTTAATATTTTTAAGAAAAACGCATTTTTCCCATATGCACAAAGGATCTGTTCTTAAAACTGATTAATTTTTGAGACTAAAGCTTTTGTCGTTTTTGTAAAATTTACGTTTTTCTTAACATTACGGCTTATGGGAAATCGGTTTGTTTGTCCTATGGAAGACATCTTGGATTTGATCATATGTTTTGTTAGACAGCCCTATTGCTAGCCTAACATTTTCTGGCCTGACGAAACCTAACCTAACTTAACCCTTTTAAACCCACCCTAACTTTACCAATCTAACCGTACCAGACCTAACCTTACCTGACCTGATCTAACCTAAACTAAAACTAGCCTGGACAGGTTTTCGAGACGTCCACCGTTTTATGACGTCAAATTCGCTAAGCACCCGACCAAACATGCAAAAATGTTATTCACGTACGATTGTGCTGAGCATTTTTGTAAAACGGTAACCTTGTTTAAAAACACCTACTAATTGGCATCTGTTTCTGGAAATCGCTTGGCGAATTCAAGCCTATTAAAGCGTATTTTGCATGCAGTGTTTTTTGTCCAAATTTGTATTTATAGTGGTAGTAGTAGTAGTGTGGGGTAAGCTACAGAACTCGCAACTAGGCAGATGAAGTGCCCTTTTCGCCAACCCCCGGGCATTCCCCCTACTATGTCCTTTTTTTGCTAAGGAATCTGCCCGAAGAAAAAGAAGAAGTTTACACTTCAAAAATTGTGTGTGCTTAAGACCACACGGCAGAAGTGTAAACTTGAACAAGGCGAAAAAGATTTTTTGCGTTGTATATTGACAAAGTAATATACAAAGTAATAACATTTACATAATTATAATTGGGTATAAAATACTCTGGTAAATTTAGCTGTGAGTGGCCTTCATCTGCATCATCATATCGCTCTGCTGTCAGTTCCTCTCACAGTTAGTCGACTCGAGCTGACTTTACCCGAGTGAGCGTTAAATAGCCAAGCGTAACGGTTCAGTTCAATTCAGTACCCACAAAAAGTGCTAATCGCGCCTAAAGAAGTTTACACTTCAATAAAACAAATAAAATAAATAAAATATGTAGTGGAGCCCGGGGCTGGTTGACGCACCTCAATTTTTTGAAAAACAGTACACTTGGCAACGTCGCCGACCGGTTTGTCTTAAAGCGGCCATAAAAAACCACTCTTGAATGTTCTTTTCAGTTTGATTGCATCAGTGGTGTTTTGTACAGTGCGGTTTGTAGTTTTTTGGCAGTGGTAAGTAATTTTTTATTTTCTTACAGTTTTTGTTCTAGAAACTTTATTTTTAAAGATAATTGAGATCGGTGTTTTGCTAAATAAAGCTCCAACCGTCCCAAACAAGAACTGTTAATTAGATTTTCTAAGAATAAAATAGTATAGGTGCAGTTGCATCACACATACAAAAACGTGGTCAGGGGCTGGTTGACGCACCCAACAAGGGGCTGGTTGGCGCATGCGTCAACCATCCCCGAGTTTAAAATTTAATTAAGTTTAATTTTTTTAAATATTTTTGCGAGGTGCGTTCTTGTAAACGAACATCAGCAAGAGGTACCACTCCACCAGATATTATGCTAAGAGCAGTTAGAGAGGTTAAAATAAACAAAAAATCCATTAGGTCAACTGCAAAAGACTTTGAGATCCCGGAGGCAACTTTGAGACGTTTTTGCAAAAAATTTACTGAGAAAGAAATTAATGGCGATGCCGCAATAACGACAAAAGTTGGATATTACAGGAATCGCCAGGTATATACTACTACTATGTTGGTTTAGAACGTTTTTCTTAATCTTGTGTAACATTTTTTTGACTCATTGATTTTTATATTGACTGCTGCCATTCCAGTTTAGGAAGCCCTCTTTTTCTGCGCCCTATTGGTTGCCATTCTAGGACCTGCTTTAGTAATCTTTCGTCGTTCATCCGTTGTACATGGCCGTACCATATCAGTTGTTTTTTAGTGATGTCATCCGTTATGCTTCCCTCGATTCTCATTCTCTCTTTTATGGTCTCATTGATCTTCTTATTGCATCCATTTTGACACTTTTCATTTTTGTTTTGTATTTTTCTGTTACGCGACAAGTCTCTATTCCATACACTAGCGTGCTTTTCACCATTGTTTCAAAGATGTTAAATTTTATTGCACAGATAACTATAAAAATAGTGTCTCATCCGAAAAATGGATTCAGTGCACTAGTTGCAAAATGTGGGCGCGTGAAGCCTGTGCTGGGGAACCTGGCGTCTTCTTTGTTTGTGTAAACTGTGAAAGCGAATAAAGACTTATATATATTTTTTTAAGCTATAATATTAAATTTGTTAATTACTTTGTTGCCTTTTTGAGAATGAATGCATCTTTTGTTCCTTGGGAAGTTACCTTTTTTATGTTTTATGCATATTTTGTTCCTTGGGTAATTACCATTTTTAGAATTTAATATATATATTTTTTTAAATTTAGATTATAACAGATGTTTTACTTTATTTTTTTGTCTGCGTCAACCAACCCCATGATATGCCGGGGTTGGTTGACGCACCCTGACATACATCTTTAAAAAACAAACTATACCTAAACTGTTGCTAAAAAAAATTTTTTTGTCTAATCTAAAAGAAAAAACATTAAACTTTCCTATTTGGTACCAAAAGCACAGCAAAACCTAATAATGTATTAGCTAAAAATAAAAATACAAAAAGTGCGTCAACCAGCCCCGGGCTCCCCTAATATATTTACCATTCCGACATTAAAATTATCTGAATTTTACTTCGCGTTTTTCGTCTTGCTACTTTTGCTCGCGAAAAACTTTTATTAAGTTTTTACAAACCTTTTTCTTTTGTAGTTCGTAAACACAAATAGGGTAAATGCGGGAGAGTTGCCGCACTTTTTGAAAAATACCTGGAACATCTGTAAGTCTAGAGATTTTTTTCTTCAAAATAAATCAATGCACAGGTACTGCGTTAAACTTTTTTAAAATATAAAAATAAAAAATATATGTAAGGAAACATGAACATAGCAAAAATTTTTTTTTTAAATTAGAGTCGGCATCTCTCCCATACTGCTGGGGGAGATGCCGCGTGAAAATAAAAAAGATACGCCGCTGTAACCGTTTCTTTAAAAAACCTCTAATTTTAATTTTTTTTTTCTTAATTTGAGTCTGGAACAGATGTTACAAACTTCACCATACATGGTGCAAGTGACATGTATAGCCCTTGCAATACCCCAAGTCCCTTTGCTATCCTTTTTTATTTTTCTGCTATAAAGAAGACAGAAAATAGCATCGAAAATCATTGTTGGCCCCAGATTGCAGTTGGCAGTTGCAAGCCTGTCTGTCTATCAGAGTTTAAATTGACAATGAAAGTAAACTTTCAAAACAAAAAATTTAGTAGTAAAAATATTTTGTAAAGTAAATATTTAGAAGTATTAACATTGTCTTAGAAAAATAGTCGCGCTTGCACGCTTTTTTCGATCTTCAGTCCCATCCGTAATAACTACATAGCAAAATTCAAGAAACACATTAATTGGTAATGACAAAAAGTATGAAGACTTTCGGATGCCCTTCAAAACAACGCCTTTAAAAAACTAATTCAAAAAGTTTGTAAAACTATTGTTTAAAAAGATAAAACGCATTGATAGAATTAATGATGCATTGCGACAAACTAATTTTGGAAGACTAAGAAAATGAAACAGCTAGTTGATGTCGTTCCTCTTGTCATATCTGACGATGGCAATTCATGAGATGATTTTTTTTGGACGATGAGAATAAATTATTTTTACGTAGTTCGTTTTTTAGTTAGATTTTAGATTTTCGGTTTTTTTGTTGGTTTTATTTTATTTTAAGAAAATTGGTTTACAAAACCATACAAATAAAGCTTAATATAATTATTTTCATGTTCTGATTTGAACTAAATCCTATGAGCTGTTCTACTGCAACATTTTAAATTTAGTAATTAGTATTAGTATTAGTGTCGATCATAAAAAATAGGAGATTTTCGTATGAACATCTTTTTTATTAAAAATCATAATTAAAGTCTGTTTTAATTTACCCTAAACAAAAAATATTAAGCTTCTTATATACTTATTATAACAAAGAAATAAGTATGTACTACATTAACATGAGTCGAGCTAAAGTTTATTTGTGGAAACTACAAATAATATTAATTTAAATTTTATTAAGTCTTTATGCTTATTGAATCATAATTTTTACAAAAACAAATTGCAAAGCTTAGCATTTTAGCATAACTCCAGCTCGAAATTCATTGTAGAAAATAATATTTGTCAAAAAATTCAATAATTTATCGCTTGTTCAGGTTTGTAGCTCTACGGTCAGTCGCACTGAAAATCTTGCAGAAACTTTGGCGGCAAGGAACCCAAATTATTCATAAATTTTTCACTACATAAAATCATATTGGGACAGAAACTTTTTTCAAAAAACTATTCCAAATCAGAATCAGAATTTAAATATAAAATAAGCGATAATCTTTCAAAGTCAAAAATTTCAAAACAATTGACAGTTTAAACACCGATCCACCACTCTTATTATAAAGGGTGGTAACCGATTATATTAACCTTAAGGTAACTAATAATTCGTTTTACAGCATCCATTATCAGTTACCCTAAGAACCTGTGGTTTCAAACTGAATTAAGAATACATGTGCGTTTTGTTACCAGAATTACGGGGTGATTGAACAAAAGGACTAGCCTTATTGCAAAGACTATAGCAATGTTTACACGACTCGTGTAAACATTGCATGTAGCCATTTTAAGCATTTAATACATTGTAGCCAATCCACTTTTTTAGTTGTTATTGCGTAAACTTCGAAGCATTCCACGCAGCGTTCCTGGTTTTCATTTTTCTTTTTGGCTAGAGGTTCATCATCGCTGTCACTTCATTGAATTTTTTCTCGGTCTTCTTGAAAATGCGGCAAGTATCCTTTTTGTTGGGGGAGATGCTGCACCTGATTATCAAGATCACAGATTCAAAACACAACAAAATACGACATGGCACCTGTAAACATAACCCCAAAATACTGAATAAAACAGACGAATGTGAAAAAAAAACTACCACATTGCAAAGAACCACGCTTATTAGGACAGTACTTAAAATTTTGCTAAAAAATAATTACCTTACCGTCGTAAATTCAAGGATTGCAGGCGATATTTTAGAAAACAAACACGTCCGATGTTATAACCGTTCACTAAATGATGACCTCTGAATGTGGGCATACTTGTTTGCCTATGTTATAGCGTAATCATTGAAATACGTGAAACGCAAAGTCTCTCCCCCCGCGACAACTCTCCCGCATTTACCCTATTCGTGTTTGTTATTAAAAATAAGTAGAATGCTTTATTATTCACTTCTGGGAAAACTTGATCCCCCGCGATTAAATTGCCTTTAGAATTTTACAGCGTCACGATCGGCGTAGCTATGTAAAACGACGTGCTATTACAGCTTAATTAAAAATTATGGAAATATCACGTAAATTTTTACAGAAGCGTCGCAATTTTTAATGCACTCAATTCAATGAGCGTAAACTAGTTATTAGTAGTAAAAAAGGTATTAACTAAAGCACAACATGAAATAAATAATACCTAATATACAGGCTGTGATTTAACTGAAAGCAATTTTTCGTAAGACAAATGTGAATTTACGCACTTACTAAATATTGTGTTTTTTTTTTTATTTTATTGTAAGGCGCATCGACCACTAAGGTCATTAGCGCACTCAAAGTTTACAATAGTTAAATACAATGTACCAAATTACAGTCTTTTAAAAAGTTGAGAAGATGATTGGTGGTCTGTTCACTATTGTTTAGTAGTTCCATTAAATTGTTTTTCAATTTGTGTTTGTGTCTCTGGTTGTTGTAGTTGGGGCAGTCAATTAATATGTGTCTCACTGTGATTATTTCACGGCACTGGGCGCATATGTTTAGGTGCATTGGTTTTTTTAAAGATATGTTCGTGAGTTAATTTAGTGTGATCTATTCTTAACGTAGTTGTTATTATTTGAACTCGGCGAGATTTTGGTAAAAATGTCCACTTGTTTACGGATTTTTTTATTTCGCGTAATTTAGATGTAGAATTATCCCACTTTTCTTGCCACATTGATTGAATTTTCGATTTTAGCCACGTTTTAAAATCACTACCTACAGTTTGATTTAGAACTTTAGAGTTTGTGTCACTTATCGCGTTTTTAGCTTGTGAGTCCGCCATCTCATTTCCCTTAATATTTACGTGGGAAGGAACCCACATGAGAACCACAGTCAACGAGGAATTTTGGATTTTAAAAAACTGTTCTTTAATAAGTTGAACTATTGGGTGCTTTAAGTAAACGGAGGTAATTGATTGAAGTGCACTTAGGGAATCCGTTACTATGACACTGTACTTCTGTTTTTTGCTGTCTACATAGATCAAAGCTTCATATATAGCATAAAGTTCTGCGCTGTATACACTGGTAAATTTGCTTAATTTAAAATGATAGTTATCCTGATTTGAAACAACGAAGGCTCGGCTCCTACGCCTTCCTGAGTTTTTGATGCATCAGTGTAAATTTTTATATAGTCTTGCATGCTTTGCAAAGTATTCAGAAATTCCTTTTGCAATAGAAGATGGTTTGTACAAGATTTGTCAAATTGTTTTAAGGATGTTATAGTTTCTGGTGTATTTATAAGCCATGGCGGGCTATGATTTTGTTGTTCAAGAAATTGTGGAAATATTTCTCCGATTTGTAATTGATATCGTCGAATTCTTTCAAAAAATGATGGTGTGCAGTTTGGTTTTAGTTGGTAGATATTTTGGAACTGATGATAAATTATGTTTTGTCTGGCTGGATTTGAGTAGTTCTGAATTACTCCCGTAGCGTATGATAAAAATGAAATATTGTGTTAAAACACATCATAACGAATATTGTAAATACATAAAAAAAATGCTAAAGTTTCGGTTTAGTCAAAAGGTATATCAAAAAAAAATCCTTCTTACCGTTTGCTCTAAACTATTTTTGAGGTATTTCTGGAAATCAGTTCGATAAATTTTGATTTAATTTAATTTACCTTTTTATTTTCCTAACTTGAAATAATAAATATTTGTTTATATCTAGTTTTAAATAGATTAATTTTAATATTTTTAGCTATTGTTAGATTTACCAAAAGGCAACATAAAAAAAAATTAAATAAAAAAAGCACCCAACTGCTAAATTTACTTGTAAGTACTAGTCGCAGTTGAGTACAAAATTGATAGGTATACCCATAATGTACGACATGCATCAACCAGTGGCGGATCCAGGGGGGGCACTAGGGGCACTTGCCCCCCCCCCCCCGAGAGTTTTTTGAATATACAAAAAATAAGTAAAAATTAAGGTTTTTGCTAATAAAAATTCAAAATTTTTGCTTGCGGCACATTAAAGTGTCTAGTGTTATTATTATCGAAATTACAACTAAACCACTTTTAAATTATTCTGAATTTGTAGCCGTTTTTTACCAACAGAGAATGTCACCTAAAGTGCCCCCCCCCCCCGAACCGAACCGAACCGAACCCCCCCCCCCCCCCCCCCCGAGAAGCACCTCTGGATCCGCCCTTGGCATCAACTTTTAGTTTTGATGCCCAAAGCGCACTTACGAAATTATACAGTGTTGTATTTTCATGAATCAGGTTATTGGGTAATTTTGTACCCAACTGCGACTAGTAGTTACAAGTAAAACCATAATAACGTTTAAAACAAGGCATTGCAAAAGTTTTAAACAATATTCCGCATATTTTACTATTTTAAAAATTAAATATTTTCCTATTCTTTTAAAAAAGAAGTGAAATCATAACAAAAACATTTTATGTAAAAAAAGCCAAGTACGCGAAAATGGTATTCCGCAGAAAGAATTGAGGCACAGTGCTAAATTGAACATAAAGAAGTTTGGCTGTAATAGCAAAGTTTAAAAAAAACATATTTCCAAACTAAACTTCATTTTGAAATTTGTATGGGTTGGCTTTACTTTTATCTCAATTCTTTTTACAGAATACCATTTTCGCGTACTTGGCTTTTTTACATGAAATGTTTTTATTATATTACAACTTTTAATACAGTATTCTAATGACACGCACTATAGTACCTGTTATTAAAAAAACACAATAAATCATTTTTTAAGCTGTATTCAGAAAATAATTCAGTTCATTAAAAACACTCATAATGATAATATTATTTGGTTTTTGTAAACTAATACTCTAAAATAATCAACTTCGGATGAAAATTAAAAATTCTAAATTAAAAATATCCTGCTATTTTATATTAGGTGCCCAACGAGATTATACGAAAATTGGCTTATACCAGGTGCTGGGAACTTTTTTAAAAATGTTTGGCAGTAATTTCTAATTTTAAAGTTTTTCTAAAGCCTAATATAATTATTAGGTTTTTGTGTTGATGGTTTTATACGAACACAGCTTTAAACATTTACTTTACAAAGTTTTAGTTTTTGGTTTTTTTGTCTCTTAAACAAGGTATCTTTATTAGAATGGCAAAGAGTCTAGTCAAAGACTACTAACCTTATAACCGCCATATTATCCAACTTAGTTTCTCAGATATTAAATCTTACATTCGGAATGTATTTCATATTTAATGCTTTTCATCGTTTCAAAATTGTTTCAACATTTTTTTTACGGTATAACTTTTCTTTCCTTTAATCTTTTACATTAGTTGGTAATTCGTGACTACTGAACGAATCAAGATAATAAATAATATTTGTTGTAAACGAACCGGAAAACAAGGATTTTCGATCCAGAACCTAGAGACCGGAAAATAAATTTCTACCGTTCCTCTATCAGTCAAGCTGGTCATGACTCCTATTGACACTGTTTAAATGTGTTCAAACCATTTCTATTAAAATAATTAAAATACAAAGTAAAAATATCGAAAATTAAACTCAACTTGAAAAATAACATATTATAAATTAACATTAATATTGTTTTTCAGTTAGTTAAATATATACTATTATATAGTTATTATTATATACAGGGTGTTTCAAAATTCAATAACATAATTTTAATGTTAGTTTCCTTGAGTGATTTCAAGACAAAAAGTTCATATAAACATAGGTCCACAAACGATTAGATTTCAAGATACAGAGTGTTAACATTTTTTCTTTATATTCCTTACAGTTTTTAAGATATTTAGCTCAAATTTGGCACGTATATTTACTTATAGGTACGACAATATTAGGCATGCCAAATAAGTTTTAATATATTTGTTTATTTTGATATACAGTGAAACTTCCCATAAGCGGACACTCACGGTTCCGTCGATTTTGTCCGCTTATTGGAGGTGTCCGCTTATGAGAGGGAACTGCGAAATTTCAATATATATTTATTAACAATTTCCTCTGCTTGAGTTTTTCCGATATTAAATTTCTCAGCGATCTTTCGTGCTGATAGATGTTCCTCCTCCGAAACGTCCATATTTTCACGTAAATAAGAAGATTTTTACTAGGCACTACAGTGAAGTCCGCTTATAACGAACCCGTTTATAGCGAACATCTGGTTAATACGAACCTTTTTTCTTTATACGTAAAGTCATCCATAAATACTTATGTATTGTCTTACTGGTTATAACGATCCCGCTTATAGCGAACTTCCGGATATAGCGAACCTAATTTTAATAATCTAGATAAAGTATTTTTCTTTTAAAACGAACTTTATATAAGCAGACAATGGGCGTTTTCACACTAGACGATACGGCAACGACACGAATGGTTGCAAAGACATGCACAAGACCCAGAATATGATCACGAGTATGAATTCCATAATGATATGCTTGATTTAGTAGAAGAACAAGCTAAGAGAAAAATGTGTGATGAGCAAATTGTAACCTCAAACATGGTTTCAAGTGATAATGATGAAGATAATGATGATCCTGTTCAAGATAATTCTGTTGAAGTCACTAAGGTTTATGTTCCAACCATTCGTGAAATGGAAAACAAAATTTCGGAAACTCGTAATTTTTTGGAATCACGCCAAGTTCCTGATAAAATATGAGCATCATTTTGTAACCTTGAAAGCTATATAAACAGGGAATATTTTTCAAGTAGAAATGTACAAACAAAAAATATGGATTTCATAATAATAAAAAAAAAAGATTTAGGCTTTTTTATGTATGTATTACATACCACCATATTATGTACTTTACATATTCCTATGTATAACAATAATAATAAACGTATTAATCGTATGTATTCTGCCTTTTTTTAAAAAAATAAAAATTTATAGTATTTTTTGTAATATTTTTAGTTTTCTTAATCTTGGATACTATTAAAAAAAGAAACACAAAAAATTAAACAAAATTTATTTATTACTGTTTATAACGAACCTCGGATATAACGAACCGTATTTAGTTCAGTTTTGAGGTTCGTTATATCCGGAGTTCACTGTATTTCAAAGAGATCTATTATTACTCAATTGAACAATAAAAATAAAACACAGCAGTCCCGCCCCAGCCCAATAAAATATGTTGTAAATACGACAGAAGTATTTAGTCACCACATTAAGAAGGAAAGAGTGCGTTGTTGCCAACATACTACATAATATTTGTGCTCATGTTGTGCAGCGCTCCGTCCCGTCATTAAAGGTTCGCGTCCTGTTATGGGAGGTTTCAAAATTTTTTAACCAAAAAAAATTGTCCGCGTCCGGTTATTAGACTGTCCGGTTATAGGAGTGAATTTTACATGTAAAGAATTAGGGAAAAGCGTGGTTCCAAAAAATTTGTCCGCCTAAAGGGAGTGTCCGCTTAATAGAGGTGTCCGCAAGGAAAGGTTTCACTGTACTCGCGATGCCATACTGGCGCATTTTTTATTTTATAATAGCAGCCTTTGGTGAAACAGCGACTTCTTAACGTAACACGTTAGCTCAGCAAAACCAATTTTCATAAAACTTTCAGGTAAAATAGTGTTGACACTCTAACGAGCTGATTAGTTTTGATTCGAAATCCATGGATGCTTTTGACAGTTTTTTGACAATTATACAATTTAGAAAATGCTAACTTTTAACCGGAGCATCGCATCAATATGCGGTTTTCAGAATATAGTAGACTACATTCTGCTCAATAATTTGTGTTATAACCAAAAACTTCGTAGAGGCATTAGTTTCCGAGATATTTACAAAAAGTGTTTTCAAGGCTGATTATCATTGTACGATTGTCTCTATTAAGCATTTTATATTATTGTAGTTTTAAGTAACTTTAATTTAATAAAAACTCAAGAGCGTTTTAAATTAAATGTGTATTTTATAAGACCCAAAGAACAATGTCTTTCCCTAACCTAACAGCTGATCATTTGACAACAATCTTGGAATCATAAATAAAAGTGGTTTATGAAACACCTACCATACAATCATAGCTTCACTTGTGTTAGTAGGCTAGCTAGGAAGGTATCAGATCCGTCATGGATCCATTTATTTTCACTGATATCAAGATATTTTTTGTTAGAACGTTTACGTCAAAGCGTTCTTGATGCTTATGCCAATTCATAATTTGAAAATCTTTAAATAATTTTAATTAAAATCTCCCTAGTTCGTGAATTCTTCCGAACCTTTTTCCGAAGGATCGCATTCATTGAAAATTTGGCTGAGTCGCATACGAGGAAAATTTTTTTCCGAAAAATGCGTGAATGAGGAAAAAAAATCAGAGAATTATTTTATCCTTCTGTTAGTCGCATATATATCTGTCGAATACATGGAACATTTTCAATTCCTCTCACGCAAATTTATTTTTTTATTTCAGTGTTCGACGAACAAAATTTGACGATTTATCACTTTCCTCAAATGAGGAAAACTTTAGTATTTTGTGTATTAGCGAACATTGGTGTAAGAAAAATATTTTAGAATATATTAATAATACAAATTTTAAATTAGCTAATTCATTTTGTAAATCTAATTACGAAAGGGGTGGTGTTTGTATATTCCTTAGGCCAGATTTATTGTATAAAGTCGTAAACCTGGAAAACTATTGCCAAGAGCTACATGCTGAATTTTGTGCAATAGACTTCAACAAATCAATTCTTAGCAATCTGCCAAACTGCTTTGAATTTATGCTGAATTTAACTCGAATTTCCTGGAATTTGTGAAAATTTTATAGTTTTGTAAAGCTAAAACCAACGATAAATGGTGTCTGAAAAAATCCTTATTATAGCACTTTATCTTTTCTTTAGATATGTGTGAGCAATAATTATTGTTTAATGTTTCGTCAACTTATCAAAAAATCATTATACTGGGGGATTTTAATATCGATTTTCTGGTAGAGGGTGGGTACTCCAAGGAGTTAACAAATACTATCTACAGCTATGGAATTGAGCCTTCGATCTTTGAGTATACCAGGGTAAGAAATGGTGCAGAATCATGCTTAGATAATATTTTAACTAATATAAATAAAACAAATTTTATGAGTGAAGTTTGCCATCCAGGTCAATCTGATCATGATGAATTAAAATTTAGCGATTAATTTTAAAGTAAAAAAATCACAAAAATTAATAATAATGGTATGGAAACCATCAAAAATTCTCTCGAGGCCTTAAGCTGGTCAAGTTTCCTTTTATCAAATAATGTTGACCATATGGCTTATTTTCTAGTAATAATTGTCAAAATTTAAAACAAAATCAATTTCCTTTAAAACCAATTCATAAAAATAGGCAGCCTGTAAACTGGTTTAACCAGGATCTAAAACAAAAGAAGGCAAATATTAGCAACAGTTAAAATCCTTGGGGACTCTAAAAATAATGAATATTATAATATCTTATATAAAAATCTAAATAAAGATTACAAAAAAATATTGAAAATTGAAAATTGAAAACTGAAAATTGAAAATTGAAAATTGAAAATTGAAAATTGAAAATTGAAAATTGAAAATTGAAAATTGAAAATTGAAAATTGAAAATTGAAAATTGAAAATTGAAAATTGAAAATTGAAAATTGAAAATTGAAAATTGAAAATTGAAAATTGAAAATTGAAAATTGAAAATTGAAAATTGAAAATTGAAAATTGAAAATTGAAAATTGAAAATTGAAAATTGAAAATTGAAAATTGAAAATTGAAAATTGAAAATTGAAAATTGAAAATTGAAAATTGAAAATTGAAAATTGAAAATTGAAAATTGAAAATTGAAAATTGAAAATTGAAAATTGAAAATTGAAAATTGAAAATTGAAAATTGAAAATTGAAAATTGAAAATTGAAAATTGAAAATGGAAAAAGGAAAACGAAAAACGGAAAACGGGCGAGGTGTTTTATCTAAGAACAATAAGCTGGGTAAAATACCTGTAAACATCTAACCAATATTTTTCAACCGTAGCACAACAAATTTTACAACTGTTACAGATCCACGAAAATACCCGAAACGAAATAATAAACTGGATCCCGGAGAAAAATTGCTCTTTCCACTTTATTCCAGTTTCTGACAGAGAAGTTCATGAAGCAATATGAATTAAAACAAATGTTATTTCAATTAGTTGTTCCTCTTACGACATTACATAATAAGTGTATACAATTTGGTATTTTCTCGGAATGTTTTAAAGTGGGAAGAGTCGTTTCCTTATTTAAGAAAAGAGATAAGAATTCACTGGAAAACTATAGACTAGTTTCAATAGTACCAATATTTGGAAAATATTTGAAATTCTTTAAAAAAATCAGCTCAAAAATTATTTTGGAAATGAAATGGATGGATGGACTAATTAACGACAAAGAGTTTGGTTTTAGTCAAGGTAGATCAACCATTCATGCTTCTTCATCTCGAAAGGTGATGAGATGGGGGTGGGGGGTCTTGAGCGGATTGAGGACGTTAGCATAACATTGTGCAATCAGAGCAAGGCCTTGGACTGTCTGTCCCACAAATTACTCTTAAAAAAATTCTCCAGGGACAGTATTGGAGGAACTTAAAAAAATTTTGTTAAAAATTTGCAAGGTACAATATTCATGTAACTCGGTTATTATTGAGAGCAGAAAGTTCAATAAAAAACTGGTCGAGCTGCAATAGTTTTTTCCGGTAACTCACTATATACAAGTTGTGTCAATAAAGTCTAGCAATAGAGGTATATTTAAGACGTAAGTGAACCGAGTCGACCTTCAGCCCAGCAGATGAGAATCCTAGTACCAAGTGTCAGTGTCAGTCAAGTAACTTTTACGTCATTTTAATAAGTTTTAAAATTTATTTTTCATTTTCGTAATGTTTTGTGCAAGTTATGTAATAAAAATTAGAAAACATAAATGAATACATTTTCCGATAATGTCAAGTTTCTAAAGTAAGTGAAAATTTAAATATGTAAGTAATTCACTTAAATATGGCTGCATTTTCACTTAAACCTCGTTCTCTACAAACTTGAACCTAAAGTTTAAACCATTTCTTTTCCGTTTCCTTGCAAATTCTTATTTAAACCGGTTTTTTCCATTGTCATATAACCTATGTAGTTATAATTAGTTCAAAATGCTATTAACTTATTATTAAGTTCAAAAGAAATTAAACCTTAAACTTAAACCTTAAACCTCTTTGGTAAATATCGGTGCAAGTATTTTGATAGTTTCAAAGTTATTCTTGACTTGAAGTGTCCAATTATTTCTGAGCCTAAAAAGTTTATGAGCTGTGGCTGTCTATTTAATCGGGCTTTTCACGGTACTTATTGAAGGCTTACGAAGCAGTAGTAAAATCAGGGGTCCGAAGGTAAGCTAAACTTTAATAATGTGCTCTGTGATGATTTCTAAACAATCTAAACTTTATCCATGCAGTGCAACACTATATAACTAACTAACTATATATAATTTGCGTATAACCAAACAAAATGAAATTAACTACAAACTAACTACTGACTTTCGTCGCGTCCATTTAAAAATTTCTAAATCCCTGTACAAACGAAGAAGAATTATTATTTAGTAAAAAGTTACTGTTATAAACATACCTATAGAGGGTGTCCCAAATAAAAGCAACTACATGGGGATTTCGGAAACGGTAAGAGATACGAGTTTGTTTAAATGAGAGAAAAGTTGCCCTATTCTAAGCCCAATCAGATGCCGTATCAAAACTAAAAATATCTACAGGGGTTTTTAAAATATCGAGCAAAAACTAGAAATTGTCTTTTTTGAAAAATTGAAATATCGACGCCATCTTGCAAACAAATTTAATTAAATTTGGTAGTTTTGTATAAGCAACTACGGTCAATTTAATGACGTTAACAATTTTTTTCTAGGCCTTCTAGTTTCTTTGTTATTTCTTATGACCGCCATACTGGATTTATACTTTAGTAAATAGAGCATAAAAGGAGCTTTTTAACCGTGTATAATCTTAAGATGACAATGTGAATTTATTAACAAAATAGTTTTTCACGTAGTTGGCTGTGAAACAAATGCCTTAGTTGTGTTTGTTGTCATACCTACGTAACTACCTTTCAAAACTTTTACATTTATTTGATTTATATGCAAATCTTTAAGGCCCTTATTTTTTAATTTTTCTCTGGCTAAGAAATAATACAATTTTTTAAAATATATCTTTTATTTCTGATACAAAAGTTTGCATTTATTATTTAATTTAAAATAAAACTAATTATGTGGAGGTGCTCCATCTTGCTGAAACCACATGTTTGCTCATCTTAAAGAGAATTTTCTAAAATTTGATCGACATAATTTTGTAGAGTTTCTAGATATCGAGCATTGGCGTAGCTAGGGGGGCTAGGGGGGCCTGGCCCCCCTGAAGTCCCTCAGGCCCCCCCTAAGATATTTTAGGCCTCCCCTACCGACTACTAGTAAAAGAACATGACGCTGAAAATACATACTTTTCTATTATTATTCGGGAAATATTCAAATAAAATAGGTGCATTAAAATTTAAAATCATTCAGATAATGTTTACATTTCAGGAAAAAGCCCTTGTCTTGCGGATAGGCTTTTTCTCTTTAAATTATCGGTAACTTTTCTGCACTTATGCAATTTCCCGAAAATATTTTTTAAATTTAAACATAATTATGCATATTGAATACTTCATACATATTGGCGACATCTTGTAAAATATTATAGAAGTGTAAGTTAAATTTCGCATTTAATAAAGACAGCGACCTTTGCCCCTCTGTTTCCGAAATCGGGTTGTAGATGTCGTAAGGTTATAAAAGACCTTTTTAAACTGTTTTTCTAAAATAAATATAATAATCTTTTTAGTTTTTTTGAGGTTAGCGTTTAGTGTCTTATGGAAATTTTCCGATTTTGGTGACAATTTCATAACCATTTTCATATTAAGTTTTCCCAGGTCGTTAAATGGAATAAATTCGTCGAGCAAGACCGGGAAATTTTTAATATTAATACTTCTGCTCTAAGAGCAGAAATGACCGTTTTAAAGAATTGTATTTTTCGATTAAATTAAACTGTTGGTCATGATTCTATAAAACAACATATAGCAGAAAACACCTATCCAAACCTCTACCAACTTTTTAAAGTTGCGAGTATTCTTCCAATTTCAAGTGCAACTTGCGAGAGGTCTTTCTCTGCCATGAGGAGAGTTATGTGGAAGCTGCGTATACATTTTTTTTAAAGGATTATTTATTGATTTAAAAAAAAAATTCGTCGCAGTAAAACATTTTTGATATACTGAGGGAGATTTTTTTTATTCACGTTTTTTCTCTAAAGTTTTTTGTGTTGCGCCACTGGTAATAAGTAATAAGAAAGTAGATTCTTTCTTTTTATTCTTTTGCAGTTTTACATGGGTCAATCTCATAAAATTTTGCTAAACATACCCTAGTAACACAGAATGTGCATTTTCAAGCAAAAAGTTGCTCTTTAGTTGTTTTTTAGAAGAAAGCTATTTTTTGCTAAAAAAACTTTCTATGTGCTTTCACAGCATATAAATTTGAGATGTCCAGTGTTTTAGAACTATTTTAAGAACAGACAGCTAAAGCAATGTTGGCAGAGTTTTGGTCCTCGTATTTTTTAAACTTGCTTTCTCTGGATTTTCTCGTATTGCTATTTGGTATCAAACTCGCTACAGTACATTGTCAATGTGATCAAGCTCAAGGCACTTTTATTACTAAAAAAAGTAATTTCTTTGTAGATTGTGTACTTACTAACAATTTGGCTCTATTACAAATAAGGAACTCATAGAAGTCAAACGCAGAGAGGGGCGCACAGTGATTTGGCCAGGTCCGAACGCGGTCAAAAGCTCGGTCAAAAGTCATTTTGTCATCAATAAAGAAAATTTTAAGGATTTTTTTTTGGTTTCGCTAGTTGTTTTCTTAGTCAGAATACACAATTTATTAACAAGACATATTATATTTAACCACAATGAAGAATACAGATTAGTATATCAAAGTAAAAACATTTCTTACCAATAATTTCTAATACTTACAACTTATAGAAAATATACTTTGAAAACGATATTTTTGCATGAATGGAAATATCAAAATTATATATTTTTTTTTTCTCATTTGATAACCGTGACTCTTTCGCCGACACTAAGGCCGCCATTTCGGAACGCCTAATTGCACGGGTCATCAGCCACCTTTGAACCCCAGACCGGGTATTTTTTTTATCCGGTCCTTTTGTCACTTAGAATGGCCTACCGACTGAAGGAGTGTGTAACAAAGTCCGCCTTCACGAGATATCCGACCTCATCCGGCCTGGTTACCGGCGTGAATGAAGGGGTAGGACAATATTACATTTTACACTCCCCAGGAATCCTATAAATGTCTGCCGCACCCGACCTCGGCAACCGACGGGGATCGAACCCGCCACTGTAGCAAGCGAGATTCCTTAACTCTCTTGTGTTCAATGCGCGAACGCACCACGGCTACTATCAAAATTATATGTTTATACATTAATTAAATAAGAATTAAGGTTAAAGCTGTAGGGTCCAGATTTAAATGTTTTTTTTGACAAAATATATCCGCAAATAACGCATACTATTGTGTTTTTATAAACATGTGATCAAAGCGCGGCCAACTAAAAGCCTTTTTCCTCGAGGTTACTAGTCACTCATTTAAGTTACTCGAAATGACGTCAAGGTTACTCGGAAATAACCGCTGTATGACGTCAGACAGTCACCTGTGGATGACATTTCCAATTGTTTGTTTTTGTTTTTACCAGCAATTTCCGAAATGCAGAAAATAATTTATTGTTTCCACCAATGCATGCCCAAAGATTATAGATAATAATATATTGCATGCCCACCCCGATTCAAAAAACGTATCACGGGCCATGGATTTGCACCAGTTTTAAATGCAGCGTTACCTGATGCGTTTTTTGAATCAGGGTGGATACAGGGTGCTCCTTTGGTATTCTGTGGTAAGGCCGCAGTACCACAGAACACCAAAGGCAGTACATTTTAAGACTAGTTGCAGTTGAATTGATATAGTACTAACTTCAAGGGATGTGCTTCATTTTCTACCGTTACCAAACATAATTCGTTGTTAATATATATATATTAAAATCAAACATTTTGACAAAAAACAAAAAAAAACACGAGTCATTAAATACCGAGATGAATTCCAAGACGTGCGCAAGCGTTGATCTGTCACTTTTGCCAACCAATCAACTGAGAGATATTTCAGTATGGTTTTATACAGCAACACTTTCATAATTCCCAAGGACTGTACACAGATACAGTCCTTGCATAATTCCCAGTTCTTTTTGATGAAAATTCGTCGTTTTTGTTCTGTGAAAATGCCGGTGACGTGCAAGTTGTGTGACAAATTATTTAGTGCCCAATTTAATTTGAATAAACACTGTCATCGGGGTTCTACTGTATGTCGATGCTACGATAAACATTTTTTTAAAAGATTTAGCGCATTTAAATTTGTCAATACTCCCATGGCAAAACAAAATAAACGTGAAATGCATATAGAAGAAATACTGCATATACCTCAAAAAATATTAATCGCAGCACATAGATATTGTATATATTTGAAATCAAAAAGAAAAGACGAATCTTAAAATGCAAAAATATACAGGGTGTTCCCTCTCAAAAAATCGACTTTATTGTCACACCCTGTACAGGGTGTCCCAAATTCGTTGTTTTTTTGTGGTGTCGGGTATTTCTAGGGGAGAAAGAAAAAAACTGAGCCCCTTTGCGACGCTCAAATTTTAAGAGAAGCCTAAAGGTGAAAACTACATTTAGATATAGCAAGCCGTTTTTAAGCTACGGAGTGTTTTTGTCTGCATTTTGCTTTTGTGTAAATAGCTTTCTTATAGATCTTTTCTTGAAGAATTGACAGATGTCAACGGTTTTTATTTATCTCTTTTGGTTTTTAAAATATTGCATAAAGTTGTTATGTTTCTTACAGAATAACTCTGAAACTCTCTCTAAAATTTCCTTTAAAATGATGTATCACACTCAATATTTTAATTTTTAATTTTTTTTATTGTTTTCTTTATTTTTATTTTTTAATCACCTCTTTATTATTTTTTAATATTAAGCAAACTAAAATATGTGGTAAAAATAAAAAAAAACCAAAAATATAAAGAAATCCTACTACTCCCATAAAATAAATTTAATTTAACAGTTGAATTTCCCTTAAAAAAGTGTCTATTTCACAGAAATAAAAATATTAATAAATAAACATGTTATAGACCCCTTCCCAAAATGCAGACTTTTTAAAAACACCCCGTAGTTTAAAAACGGCTTGCTATATCAAAATGCGATTTTCACCTTTAAGGTTCTTTTGAAATTTGAGTGTCGCAAAGGTTGATGAGGTTTTTTTAGTTCCTCTAGAAATACCCGAAACTCCCCAAAAACATCGAATTTGGGACACCCTGTACATGGTGACGGATAGAAAAAAATTATGTTGGCTTTTAAAGTTCATCATCATCATAATTAACCAAAAAAAATCTACAATTTATTATAGCCCTTTATTTTCAATGATAAAGTTGCTGAGTGCTCCGGTTATAAAAAACCACCCAGTACCTACATAAAATCATACCTAAAAATTAGAATTGACCATTATTTTATACCTTGAATTTTTTATTATACGTTAAGCTTTTCGATCTCGCGCCAATCCCGGTATTCGCGCCAATAATTTAAATTAGACATTTTGACGTTAATTTTGGCGCATGCTCCTTTGATGGATTTCATCTCGGTATTTAACGACTCGTAAAAAAACGATCTTAACCTCAAAATATTTCAGCAACCACGTCTGCTAGGCTGGTTACACTGTGTGGTTACTCGTGACGTTATAGTTAGTGTTACTCAGCGAAGAAAAACCGTAAACGAATAACCAGGTTACCTGGTAACTTGTAGTTACTGCGAGGAAAAAGGCTTTAAGTTAAATTTTGGAAAGAAACATGCGGTGATAATATAACGTTGCGCTGTCGATTTTTATCAGCTGCACATTCTTTAGAAAGGAAGTATAGTGAGAAGCGAATAAGAATTTTTATATTTTTAAATTTAATATGGTTGCTATGGCTATGCAACTTGGGGTATAAGTTAAAAGGATTGGAGGTGAAAAAGTAATTTTTATTTATGTTGTATATTTTATTTTTATTGCCACCAAGTGAATCTAGCGAGATTTGCTGAGCACTAATATGACGTAACGGACAAAATTTGGGTCTGGCGAATGAATTTTGTTTCTGTCCGTCATAATGATGTTACCAGTAAATCCCGTAAGAAATGCTTGCTGCCAATAATAACGCACCGGACAACTTTCGTTATACAGAGTTGTGTATAAGTTGGGTGTATTACACACGCTGTCAGGGTGTACTATTTCCCATATACCGACTTTGTAAAATATCTCAAAAACTAAATTTACATAATAAGCAAAAAAATTATAGATTCCTTTCAGAAAATGCATAATTTTTAAAGAACCTTCGTAACTTGAAAGCGGGTTGCTGCGGTTTTTTATAATTAAAATTTGAGTATAATAAAGTTAATTTTTTCTATAACCACTAGAATTACCAAAAACCACTCAAAAATATCGAAAATAAGACACCTTGTACAAATATGAACATCTTTATGCAGTATTATACATAATGGCAAAATTCCTGTATAAATGAAATGCTTAAGAATTTAAATCTACTTTTCAAAAAAAAACTGATAAACAGGCATGACCCGACAGCCGACGCTCTTCGTATTAAAATGTCTGAGTTTTCTCTGTCTGGCCAATTAAAATTATTCTTCTGAACTTGAAGTACAAAGAGAATAAAAAGCCTTTCTCAACCAAACTGCTTAAAAGGTATTAAAACTTATTTAAAATTTACCAGTAAAACTTGTTTTGTTTTGTATTTGGCCAACTTTTTTGTTATAAAAGAACAGAACGAAAGTGTCGCGAAAAAGTAAAGCCAATAATTAGCGGAGCAGAGCATTTTGTAACAGGGGCCTTGCATGTGACAGTGGTAGTGTCAAATAAACTGGCCAAGGCTTAAATGTTGTTAGCTACCAAATTTGCAACAACTTAAAAATACTCTGCCAATATATGGGCCCCTAAGCTCACACTAGGTACTATAGTTATAGTGTACGTGTAAGCTAATATAACTAAAAACTGAATTATATTTTATTCAACGCCAGACTAAATTACCTTTCGTTTGATACCACACAAGCCATGTTTTGACTTAAACTCACATTTTTTAAATAAACCCCCACCGTTAAAAAACAAAAACTAAAATGTATTTTGTTTAACTCCGGACTCAATTACCTTTCGTTTGATATCACACACGCCATATTTTTATGTAAACTCAAATTTTTGAAATCTACCCCCACCCTCTTTTTAACTAAAATTTATTTTGTTTAACTCTAGACTTAATTACCTTTCGTTTGATATCACACACGCCGTATTTTCACACAAACTATAATTTTTGAAGTCTACCCCCACCCTTTTATTTGGCTTATGTTTGGTGGATTTTGTTTATTTTTAAATGAAACCATCTCGACCCCAGATCCAGCCTAGGTACCAAATTTCATTGAAATCGGGCAAGCGGTTTTTGAGTTATGCGCGTTGGTCGTTACAGACAGACAGACAGACAGACAGACGGCGCGACAAAAAAGTTTCAAAATCATCTAAAACGCAAAGATATATAAAATTTTTTGAAATCGGAGCAACTTTTTTTTTCTCGAAAAAATTAGGATCACCATAGCTCACACTACTATAGTATAGTATATGTGTGAGCTAATAGTAAATCAAAAGATTAAATATGATACTGTTTGACTAATTTAACTCTCGAAATGGAATTTGACGGTTCTTGAAGGAAGTGCGCTATAGGTCTTTTTGTCAATTAATTAAACAATGTGTAACAAAACGGGATTTGAGCATAAATGGTATTTTTGCCATTTATAAGTTTTTAAAGATTTTTAATTAAATATTGTTTTGACATCAACAAGCATTAATTATATGTAAGACTAGGTTAAGATTAAGTAAAATTTATGGCAACTCCGGCGACTTGTTTTTAGGCATGTTTTCAGGTTTGCTGTATTTTAATAAAAGTTGTATTCGGCTAATGTGTCCTTTGAGCCACTAACATCAAAATAATTCTTATTTTGTAACTGGAAACAAATTTTAAACTATTTTCAATTATAAAAAAACACACTGTATAATTTTACTTTCTAACGGGTTTTTAAGTCTGGCTTGCATTGCTATTTTGTCTCTTAGTGGAGCGCTTAAAACGCAGTCTATCTCTTTCTCGCCAAGGCGAAAGGGAGTAGAATTCTAGCCAATCAACGCCAAGATATTTGTCCCTTCAAGCGCAGGGTCGCTTTAACTGAGACGGGAAACTTTCTAAAGTCGTTAGGGAGTTTACTTTTTAGTTTGCCTTTGCCTGGTACGTTACACTTTTATTCACACTTCTTAAGGGGGGTTTTATTTCAACTGGGGAACTTTATCAATTATTTTAACATTGTATAAAACTGTTAACTTTAATATTCATAATTATTTTGGTCTTTTCTTTTAGAGTTTATTGATTTTAAAGTCATTAATTATTACTGTTTCCAGTGTTTTGAAATAATGTGTTTAACTGTTTTATGGTTTTTTATCAACAAAATACAAACCATTCGTTGCCCTAAAATCGGCATTTTTAATTAATAACATATCCCAAACCTAAACAGTAATATTAAGTAAATTAAACAGTTGATTGAATAGTTTCACTCATTCAATCAACGTTTAAGACGTTGATAAATATATATATTTACAACAAATATATAAAAGGTTTATAGAACCTAAAAGTTTAAGAAGTGTAAATATTTGAATACAAACGTTTAATAGTAGTAAAAAGTTGATATTCAATTAATAAATATAAGAAGTGAAAGTGTGAAGCTACAAGAAGAAAATTGAAAAGGTATGTATGATTATCCTATTAGTTATACATTTGAGAAAAACGTTTATAGCATACTTTTCCTCCAAGAACCGCCAAATTCCCTTTCGAGATCGTGTAAATTTAATAACATATAGTAACATTTAATCTTTTTATAATTGATATAAGTTGTAGCCTAAGATGGTAGCTTACAACATTTAAGCCTTGGCCACTTGAGGTGACAGTACCACTGTCACACATGTAGGAAAAATATACATACCTGTTCAATTGTTCTTCATCTTCTTTTTCTTCATACACTAGACCTTATCACTGCTTATGGACTAAACTTTATTTGATTCAATTATTTGAATATTATTTTCTCTTTATAAGATTGGTTGCAACCATTTTTATCCTAATATTTTACACTTTCTATTTACCTTTTTATAGGTATATTTTAAATAAATTAATATTTTATAAAATTCATTATGTAAAAATGTTTTTATAAACTAATTAATTTAGTACTGTTGTTTTATATAATATAAATGGTACCTGTTTTAGTATGGTACTTAAGGTAAGGAAATTATAAAATAAATGTTTGGCAACAAGAAAGTTTTATTTAAAAAAAAGTAATTTGATGGTTAATTAAAACAGTGATAAACTGGTATAAACGATAACTCAATTCAGAAATAAATGATAGTAAATAATTAATAAAATATGTTAAGGTGTTAATTGAGTTATACTAAAAATGAAATAAAAGATATTTATTCAAAGGAAAAGTGATTCCCCTGAATAAATCTCGATATTAAAAAAAAAGTTGACCGTTGAAGACCTCACTAAACTCTGTCTTCCGACACGTAAAGAAATTTCTAGGTACTTTTCCCGTCCCTTCCACTTCTCTTTGGTGCGCTTAAAGACTATAGCTTACGCTACGTTTTCCTGTGCTATAGAAAAGGATAGCACCAAAGCAAGCACGACAGAACTTCTAAATTCCTTCACAAGCGTTGGAACATGACTTTTTTGATTATCCAGTTTTACAATTTAAATAAGATGATATAAGATAATGGCCCTTTGAACGAACTGGCCGAATACATTTCAAAACAACAGTTAGAAAGCTCGCTTGAAAACTAACTGTTTTTATGTTGCCATTTTCTCAAAAAATATCTTAAAGCTAGTTACAACACAAAACATACTAATTAATGCTTGTTAACTGAGAAAATGTTCCAATACGTATATAGAGTCCCAAATAACAAAATGTTATTAAGGCTTGCCAAAAGTTAAGTCTTTAAAGTTTATACGAAAACCCTGGCAAAACGGGTATGATCATAATTTTAAATAATACTTATATGGTTGTTTTAATATATGTCTGTACCACTATGAATAGAGCTATGCAGGTCTACACCAAGATAATATAGACCGTCATAAATTACAAATAATTACTTCCAGATATATTTTCTCTAGGTTTTTGGTTTCACTGAGAAAAGAAATCAAGAAACCGTTAATATTTGAATTGCTTTTAGGAAATAAGTGGACAAATATATTAAAATAAATATTAAATAAATTAAAGCAAATCTGCAAAAACCGTATTGTTACAATATTAGCGATCGCGGTTTGACAAGGGAAACTTTATTAGACACTAATTGGAATAAAACATGACTTTATTTTAAAATCAACCGTATGGTGACAGATTTACATATAAAAAGCAGCTGCCCTTCCTTCAAAATTCGGCCTGTGTTTATTTAAAAACCGGATTTATTAGTGTCGGTATTTATTAAATAAAAGCTAGCGACTTTATTTCTAAATTTGGCTTTGGTATGTCAATTTTAAGAGATCAGCTGTTAGTTTTCTGTGTAAATGTGTCAGAATAAAGTCGACTCTAAAATAAAGTCAGGTTTTATTCCAATAAGTCCCTATTGTCACTAACCAGCTGTTTCACGTTTGGTTCAAATCAAAAGTAACCCTTTTCTGGAGCTGGGTTACCTTTGGTTAACTTGACAGCACAGTGCGGTTTGATATACGTACCCAGCAGTGGCGTAGCGTGGGGGGGCGCAGGGGGTTCGTCGCTCCCCTCCGCCCCGAGAGTATTGGCGCCCCATGGGTGGCCGAAACGCCCTAAGCTTAGTAGCAGGACCGGCAACGGCAAATGAAGAGGCCGGCAAAGAAGACATGATGACCTTTTTTTTTTTATTTTTTTGGTCGCAAGATTTTTGAGGGTCGCCTTTTTAGCAGTCGGCCCCCCCCGCCCCGTCATGCACGCTACACCGCTGGTACCCAGCCCTTACAAGTTCGATGCAGGCACCGGGCCTGTATGTAAAGATATACAAAAATATGTGTACAGATGGGCTTGCGAGTCCGCAGGTATCGAAGTATATGTTGCAAACGTTTTAGAAAGCCCAACACTGTTGCCGATTAATTTGAAAAAAACTTATATACAAATGCGCTGTTTTACACACATTTATTTGATAAGATTGGCCTTTGAGTCCATAGATATTTGCTTCATTTACCAAGTCTGAGTGTATAAGTTTTATTAAGCGTGCTATGAAGCCCTACCAACCAAGGTTTGGCAGTTTTGAGAAATACGGAAGTTTCGTACTAAACAATCTGTATGTATTTATTAGCACACAAAACAAAAACACAAAAGCTATCAAAATATTTAATTTCATTTTAATAAAAGTTTGGTAATCAAAATTTGAGTAACATCTACAAAAAACATTCATATACATTGTTTCACGCACTGATCTTTCTCGATTTTTACCAAAAACTATCCGTCAAGACGACTCACCCATTAAATGTTGTTTTTTAATTCTTTAGCACAAAAAACAAGTTTGAGCTAAACATGGTTATCCTAAACGTTTTGCCGCTCACAGAACACCAGTTACCCTTGCTAAAAACGACAAGCAGGTTTGGATCAACTCAAAATACCACGGGTGGATTATAATTAGCCAGCTGCTTTTCTTTCGCAGTTATGCTGGCAGTGTGAAAGAGATAAAATTACCCAGATATTATCTAGGGTGTTATTAGCATGCAACAATCAGTCCTTCTTTTTCCATTTCACAACCAGTTTTTTTTCTTAATTTTTTTATTGTATGAGAAACCAAATTAAATAGGGCCAACAAAAAATGCCTTGTTTTTCGTTCTCTAAGGCCTTTTTAGGGCCTCATTTAGCTTTTAGGATTGACGTCACACTGAGGGGCACACAAACCAAAACAGGCTATAAAAAAATTGTAAAAGTTTTAAATTTATGAATAAAAAATTGTCAAAGTCACGCCAAGAAGATGACAGCTTTGGAGAAAGATTCTATAACTATTTGCATTGAGTCCATCGCCATTTTTAGTTGCGTTTCGCTGCGAGTTGATACGAGTCAGTAAGAGAGATGCTTTGTGTTATTTTGGATAAAATATTTGCTTTTTGTTAAAACAAACATGGCAAATTAAAAGCACAATTATTAATAATAAGAGTGAATACATATTTGGGTCGGAATGTACTCCACTTGTGTAGAAAAGATGATGATGGATGGTTTTGTAAGGAATATCGCATATACCAACGTTAGAGGTAATTAGGCAGGGAATGCAACAATTCGCCGCGGCCGATTAGCCTCCGGACCTTAAACCGCGTATTCATTTGAAGCAGAATTCGCACGTTTCGCAGCGAGATCAAACGAATGCCTCGTTTGCATTCTTGCTCAAGTGAATACGCATCTTGAGCGACATGCGACACCATTCGATCAGAGTGGGAACTTCAAACGAGCATTCATTTAATACTGTTTGCTTCAAGGCGGGTATTTACTTGAGCATAAAAGCGAACGAGGCATTCGTTTGGACTCGCAGCGAGGCACTTACTACAAAACTATTATTTACATAGAATTTAAAATTTAATTTGTAGAAGCTACGGAACCGAATTCCTTTACTGAGTGTCGAGTTCATGAAACCTCAACGGTCTCTTGCTCCTCTGCATTTCCAAAATAGAATAAATTTATTTACGTTATCTAAGTTACCTTATCTTTGGAGAAATTTAAAAAAATATATTTATTCTGTATTAAAAAACATTTATCTTTCAATGTTAGAAAAACATTCCTCCAAAAAACATTTAAAAAAACATTCGTTTTTTGATGTTGGAAAAATATTTCATTTTCAATGTTAGAAAAGCTTAAGATTATTTTTCTAACGTCAGAAAACGGTTTATCAAGCTTCTTTTTCACTTTGAATATGTCTTAGAACTAACATCCAACCTAACGTTATGGTTTTAAATTAAACATTATTTTGACGTTTTTAAAATGTTTTTGTCTTTAGTGGGTTGTCAAGGTTATAAATTTGGGCCCAGGGCCCTTCATTCACAAGGTCAATAATACCTCACAGATTATTTAGCCTCTGAATAAAAAAGAAAATAAACACCTAGTATGAATCACACACCACCACATTTTTTAATTAGTAATGAAATGGTGCGACTTTGACTTTTAAATCTGCAGTGGCATAGAGTTATTGATAGGCGATAAATTTGGGCTCAAGGCCATTCACAAGGGCAAAACCCACATTATTCGCACCTGCACACAAAAGACAAAGACCCACATAACTTCACAATATAATATTATGTCCAAAAGACCACCCACATCATTCGCCTCTACACATATAAGACATAACTTTACAATGGCATATCAAGGTCAAAAAGACCACCCACAATATTCACCTCGGCACAAAATGACCTTCACAATTTTTCAAGGCCAAAAACCAATTATAATATCGATCTATGCTCAAAAAGACCACCCAAACTATTTGCACCTGCACACAAAAGACAAAGACCCACATAACTTTACAATATAATATCAATGTCAAAAAGACCACCCACACCATTCGCCTCTACATACATAAGACATAACTTTAGAATGGCATATCAAGGTCAAAAAGACCACCCACAATATTCACCTCGGCACAAAATGACCTTCACAATTTTTCAAGGCCAAAAACCAATCACAATATTGGTCTATGCTCAAAAAGACCACCCACATTATTCGCACCTGCACACAAAAGACAAAGGCTCACATAACTTCACAATATAATATCAATGTCAAAAAGACCACCCACACCATTCGCCTCTACACACATAACTTTAGAATGGCATATCAAGGTCAAAAAGACCACCCACCATATTCACCTTGGCACAAAATGACCTTTACAATTTTTCAAGGCCAAAAACCACTCACAATATCGGTCTATGCTCAAAAAGACCATGCACATTATTCGCATCTGCACACAAAAGACAAAGACCCACATAACTTCACAATATAATATCAATGTCAAAAAGACCACCCACACCATTCGCCTCTACACACATAACTTTAGAATGGCATATCAAGGTCAAAAAGACCACCCACAATATTCACCTCGGCACAAAATGACCTTCACAATTTTTCAAGGCCAAAAACCACTCACATTATCGGTCTATGCTCAAAAAGACCAGCCACACTATTTGCACCTGCACACAAAAGACAAAGACCCAGATAACTTTACAATGGCAGATCAAGGTTAAAAAGACCACCCACACTAATCACCTCTTTACAAAATGACCTTTACAATTGCTCAAGGTCAAAAACCCACCCACACTATTGGCCTGTGGTTAAAAAGACCACCCAGACTATTCGCATATCATGATGACGCATTACCTCCTCAGTTAGCCCTGGAAGGAACATATCATTACTACTTATTTAACTTCCAATAAGGGTCGGTTTATCAATAGAGGGTTAGCACTGACCCGTGAGTTATCTTTGATAGCTGTCTTTTTTTGGCATATGATAAATATATCAGTAATCTTTTTTTTAACCCACGGGGCAGGGCTAACCCTCTATTGATAAACCGGCCCTAAGTATCTATTATCAGTTAAGTTTTAATGTTTAAATACGGCGGCCATTTTTAGTGCGCTATTTTTATTTTAGGGACTTATTACAATAAAGCCAGGCAGTAAATGTGCCGAGCATTATAGAACAGCTGTCTTCTTTCAAAATTGAGCCATTGTGTATTATAAGAATCGAAATTAATTTCCTTTATTGATAAAAAATAAACGACTGAGTTTATAATTTTTTCTTTGGTATGTCAATTTTGAAACATCAACTGTCAGTTTGCAATGGAAAACTGTCTGAATAGTACCCGGCACTATTTCTACCTGGCTTTATTGCAATAAGTCCCTAATTTCTATTTATTTGTTTGTAACTCGACCTACTGGCTACCTGTGGCTCCAGTAGAAAAATTATGGACAGTTTTAGAGCAAACTAATATCAATCATATATACATAAAGGCGATAAAAGAACTATACAAAGGGTCAAAATTTAAAATTAAAATTGGAAATCGACTTTCAAAAGAATTCCTGGTAACAAAAGGCTTAAGAAAGGGATGTTGTATCTCTCCAACTCTTTTTAAAATATATATCGCAGTAGCTCTAAAAAACTGGAAACGTAAAGTGCACGGCATGGGAATACAACTTAACGACCGATTTACCATATACACACTACAGTTTCCTGACGACCAAGTAATTGTGGCTAATGATAAAGAAGACATGGAGTATATGATGAGAAAGTTAATAGAAGAATACCAAAAGTGGGGATTAACAGTGAACGTGGACAAGACACAGTACTTATGTATTGGAAACGAATCCAGTGAGTTAGTACTAAAAAATGGACAAACAATATCTCCATGCAATGAGTATGTATACTTAAGTGTCACATTTGATAAGACAGGAACAGACTGTAAAGAATTGGAAAAAGGAATAGTAAAAGCAAAAAAAGTTATTGGATGTCTTAACAGTATTTTATGGAGCAGAGAGATAAAAAATAATGTAAAATTTAACATATATGAAACAATGGTGAAAAGCACGCTGTTGTATGGAATAGAGACTTGTCGCGTAACAGAAAAATACAAAACAAAAATGGAAAGTGTCGAAATGGATGCAATAAGAAGATCAATGAGAATATCTAGAATAGATCACATAAGAAAAGCATAACGGATGACATCACTAAAAGGCAACTGATATGGTACGGCTATGTACAACGGATGAACGACGAAAGATTACCAAAGCAGGTCCTAGAATGGCAACCAATAGGGCGCGGAAAAAGAGGGCGTCCTAAACTAGAATGGCAACAGTCAATCCAAAGATCAATGAGTCAAAAGAATCTAACAGAGGATGATTGTCAGGATCAAAGGAGGTGGAGAATAGGCGTCGGACAACGTTCTAAACCGACATAGTAGTAGTAGTAGTAACTCGACCTAACGAATCTACTTAAAATCATTTTTTTTAAGTAGGCATTTGTTGCAAATCATGCTAAACGTTGTAAATTTTAATATTAACCTTTTGAAACTAAACTTTCTTCCGTAGCGACTTGCGTGTTTATGTTCATCCAGAAGGTAGAGCCAGAGTCAGAAAAGGTCCTAAAATGTTAACAGTCGCGACGCAATAACCGTACACACAGCAGGATCGCGGCAGGACTCTCGCTATCGCTTTTATCCTGCGTCTTACGCGAGTTTCGCTCGTACTTTTCAAAAAAGTTTTGAAATTCTGGGGACGTTATAGTTTTACAGTGATATTTGCATTTCCAGAGTTTTGCAGCAAGGAATTCTTTTGAATCAGGCTACAAGGTATGTAAGTGACTTAAGTTTTTTACAATCTTGATGCTTCTTTGGTAGGTACGAGGCAGTAGCGTGTCGTGGATAAAAGGGCGGGGGGGGGGGGCGAAGATCTTAAGGGGCGCAAATATAGGTATAGGAGTCAAATAAATTACAAACTTTTTTTTAAAATATTAACGTTATTAATTCTATATTTTTCTCAAAGGACGCCAGGGGCGCCAAACGCAGAGGGGCGGGGGCGTTCGCCCCTCAGGGCCCCTATACGACAAGCCACTGGTACGAGGGGTTCCAAAGTAAGCACTCATTAATATTTTTTGGTAATTTAAAATAATATGTTATACGCAATATTTAATTTTTTCTTTTCTTTTTATTTTTTATAATTTTATGAAATTTCTCGTTTTCTCGTAAATTTATTTTTTAATATTAAAAATGGTTGAGAAGAAAAAATACTCTGCCAATTTATGGACACTTAAGCTCACACTAGGTACTATAGTTATAGTGTACATGTGAGCTAATATTACTAAAAACTAAAATATATTTTATTCAATCCCAGATTCAATTATAAATTCGTTTGATACCACACAAGCCATGTTTTAACTTAAACTCTAATTTTTGAAATTTACCCCCCCCCCTTTTTTTTTAAACTAAAATGTATTTTGTTTAACTCCAGACTCAATTACCTTTCGTTGAATATCACACACGCCAAATTTCGACTTAAACTCTAATTTTTGAAATATACCCCCACCCTTATTTTTTGAAATAAACTAAAATGTATTTTGTTTAACTCCAGACTCAATTATCTTTCGTTTGATATCCCACACGCCATATTTTTACATAAACTCTAATTTTTGAAATCTTCCCCCACCTTTTTATTTGGCTTTTGTTCGGGGTATTTTGTTCATTTTTAAATGGGACCATTTCGACCCAAAACTTAGACTAGGTACCAATTTTCATTAAAGTCGGGCAAGCGGTTTTTGAGTTATGTTAACTAGATTGTTTAGTTTCACTTGAAAATGGCTAGAAATACTTACTAACCGAAACGTCATGTTTTAGGTAAATAAAGACAATGGAAGTCCGAAATTTTGTTTCTATTTCAACACTATTTTTTAGTTCTAAATAAGAATTTCTTTGTTTTTTTATATAAAAGTACGCCCCTGGATTTTCCTGTTTAGACCTCCCATAAGACCCAATGTAAAAGTCAGCCCCCGGAGAACAGCTGATTTTTTTAACGCCTGTATTTTTTGTCGGCCTTGATAGATCCAAGGCCAACACAAAAATAGAGGCCACGACCCTGAAAAAATCATCTGTTCTCCCGGGGCTGAATTTTACATTGGGTCTTATGGGAGGTCAGACGTTTTTTTATGATATTTTCAAAATGGCACTACAGATTTCCGCAAAATTTCAGTGAAATATTCTCAGACACCATCCCGATATTCCACCAAAGGTTTGTAAGGAGGCAACATGATTAAAAGGTTAAAATCTTCAAGATTTAGCATTCCTTATTTTGAATTTAAATTACCCGCCATGTACCACATGCCAACTGTTATATTTGACATGTATTTGACTTTGTCATATGTGATTGTCACATTCGCTTCTGCTTTAAACTTAATTTTTGTGTGAGCTAATGAAGCGGCTATGAAAAATTAGGGCTTACTATACATTAAAAAAAAAATGTTTTGCCAGAATAAAGTAAAAACAATCTCAAAAACGGCTTGTTTTAACAAAAAATCAAATATCCATGAACCGTCATTCCAACTTCAAAATTTTAAAGACAATCAGCTGTGTCGTGACGTGACCATCAAAAAAAAATCAGCCCCGGATGTGACGTCAACAAAGTGGAGGATCGTGGCCCGTCCGTTTTGATAGCCCTGGATCAAGGCCAACACAAAAATAGAGGCCACGACCCTGAAAAAATCAGCTGTTCTCCCGGGGCTGAATTTTACATTGGGTCTTATGGGAGGTCAGACGTTTTTTTATGATATTTTCAAAATAGCACTACAGATTTCCGCAAAATTTCAGTGAAATATTCTCAGACACCATCCCGATCTTCCACCAAAGGTTTGTAAGGAAGCAACATGATTAAAAGGTTAAAATCTTCAAGATTTAGCATTCCTTATTTTGAATTCAAATTACCCGCCATGTACCACATGCCAACTGTTATATTTGACATGTATTTGACTTTGTCATATGTGATTGTCACATTCGCTTCTGCTTTAAACTTAATTTTTGTGTGAGCTAATGAAGCGGCTATGAAAAATTAGGGCTTACTATACATTAAAAAAAAATTGTTCTGCCAGAATAAAGTAAAAACAATCTGAAAAACGGCTTTTTTTAACAAAAATCAAATATCCATGAACCGTCATTCCAACTTCAAAATTTTAAAGACAATCAGCTGTGTCGTAACGTGACCATCAAAAAAAAATCAGCCCCGGATGTGACGTCAACAAAGTGGAGGATCGTGGCCCGTCCATTTTGATAGCCCTGCCTGGATCTACAGTTCATATCAGTATTTTTGAGACAACTTTTTGCAACTTTTTTTCGTTGGCCTATGCTATTTGTTATGGCAAACAGCTGACAACTGTCAAAAAGTTATCTCAAAAATTATGATATAGAGTTTATTACCAATCGATCTGGGGTAGCTTTAAAAAATCTTCCACAACTTCGGGAAACAATTTTTGAATATAAGTCACTCAACTGTTATATAAATCTAAAAATACTTTGCAAATAACTTACGCAAGAGTTATTTCTAAACATGACAATTCAAAAAGTTTAAGGGCAATGCTGGTTTTCGAATATATAACGTTTCTACAAAATGCCCAAAGGAAATAGGGCTATTTACATGTGTATATAAACGAAAATACATTTCAGAATATGTTGGGTTGAATTACCGCGGCCCAAAAATGTATAGGTTACAGTAACGCACCCAGGAATATGTCTTGGGGGGGGGGGCCCGAGGCCTCATAATGTCGTATTTCATGCTATTTTTTGTGTTTATTCATGAAATATGTGGAAAATATATACAAAAATCATAGGCCCCGGCCCCCCCCTGGGTGCGCCCATGTAGGTTATTACTAAGATAAGTAAATAATTTAATTGATTCACCTGAACTATTATCTTCAATTGGATTTAACATACCTCGTAGTAATAGCAGAACCAGAAGGCTATTTTATACCAAAAATCATCGTACAAATTATGGCTATTCGAGGGGTCATCAGCTTTCAACAGTACTGTACAAATTTCACAACAGGACCCGACAGTACCACGACAGGACCCAACAGTACTCGACAGTACACGACAGTACCCAACAGTACTCGACAGTACACGACAGTACCCAACAGTACTCGACAGTACCACGACAGGACCCAACAGTACTCGACAGTACACGACAGTACCCAACAGTACTCGACAGTACACGACAGTACCCAACAGTACTCGACAGTACAGGACAGGACCCAACAGTACCCGACAGTACACGACAGTACCCAACAGTACTCGACAGTACACGACAGGACCCAACAGTACTCGACAGTACACGACAGTACCCAACAGTACACGATAGGACCCAACAGTACACGACAGGACTCGACACTACCGCCCAACCCCAACCAGTGGCGTAGATGCGAAAAGACATGATGAGCTTTTTTGTTTTTTTTTTGGTCGCAAGTTTTTTGAGGGCGCGCTTTGTCCCTGTCGGCCTTCCCCAAACATGATGACCTTTTTTTTTTGGTCGCAAGTTTTTTGAGCGCGCGCTTTGTCCCTGTCGGCCTTCCCCAAACATGATGACTTTTTTTTTTATTTATTTTTTTATTTTTTTTGCTCGCATGTTTTTTGAAGGGCGCGCTTTGTACCTCGCAACAGGACCCAACAGTACTCGACAGTACACGACAGTACCCAACAGTACACGACAGGACCCAACAGTACTCGACAGTACTCGACAGTACACGACAGTACTCAACAGTACTCGACAGTACACGACAGTAACCAACAGTACTCAACAGGACCCAACAGTACACGTCAAGACCCAAGTCCTGTTGGACGCTGTACAAAATTTTAGGGTGCCGATGACCCCTCGTGGCTATTACTCTCCAATAACAAGATTTTCTAGACTAGCAAATTCTGTGATAAATAGGCTTAGCTTAGATATTTTTAGTACTTCTTTTCATACATTTAAAGGCAAAATAAAATCTATCTAGTAAGGGATCTATCTATTTAGTAAAAGATTTTCTAGTGTTTTTTTAAATTCAATTGTTAATGTCTTCTCAGGTGTGATTGCGAGGGGTGAACAGCTCTCACAATCGGTGTACCATGGGCGCACCTAGGGGGGGGGGGGGCCGAGGCCCGGCCCTCCCCCAAGCCTTAGATTTTTTACATATTTTCTACATATTTCAAAAAATAGCTTCAAATTTGACATAATGAGGACTCGCCCCCCCCCCCAAGCAGCGGCGTAGTTCGTCGCGTGCCCACAAAAAAAAAACAAGAAGACCCTTGTTTTTTTTTTTTTTTTGTTTTTTTTTTGGTCGCAAGATTTTTGAGGGGCGTCTTTTTGAGCTGTCAGACCGCTCCAACACACGATTACCTTTTTTTTCATAATTGTTCTTTTGTTGGTTGCACGATTTTTTGCGAGGCGCCCGTTTTAGCTGGAGAGGTATCGGCCCCCCCCCCCCCAAGACACATTCCTGGGTGCGCCACTGGGTGTACACATTTCTCACAATTCTATTCTATTCTATTCTATTCTATTCTATTCTATTCTATTCTATTCTATTCTATTCTATTCTATTCTATTCTATTCTTTTCTGTTCTGTTCTGTTCTGTTCTGTTCTGTTCTGTTCTGTTCTGTTCAGTTCTATTCTATTCTATTCTATTCTATTCTATTCTATTCTATTCTATTCTATTCTATTCTATTCTATTCTATTCTATTCTATTCTATTCTATTCTATTCTATTCTATTCTATTCTATTCTATTCTATTCTATTCTATTCTATTCTATTCTATTCTATTCTATTCTATTCTATTCTATTCTATTCTATTCTATTCTATTCTATTCTATTCTATTCTATTCTATTCTATTCTATTCTATTCTATTCTATTCTATTCTATTCTATTCTATTCTATTCTATTCTATTCTATTCTATTCTATTCTATTCTATTCTATTCTATTCTATTCTATTCTATTCTATTCTATTCTATTCTATTCTATTCTATTCTATTCTATTCTATTCTATTCTATTCTATTCTATTCTATTCTATTCTATTCTATTCTATTCTATTCTATTCTATTCTATTCTATTCTATTCTATTCTATTCTATTCTATTCTATTCTATTCTATTCTATTCTATTCTATTCTATTCTATTCTATTCTATTCTATTCTATTCTATTCTATTCTATTCTATTCTATTCTATTCTATTCTATTCTATTCTATTCTATTCTATTCTATTCTATTCTATTCTATTCTATTCTATTCTATTCTATTCTATTCTATTCTATTCTATTCTATTCTATTCTATTCTATTCTATTCTATTCTATTCTATTCTATTCTATTCTATTCTATTCTATTCTATTCTATTCTATTCTATTCTATTCTATTCTATTCTATTCTATTCTATTCTATTCTATTCTATTCTATTCTATTCTATTCTATTCTATTCTATTCTATTCTATTCTATTCTATTCTATTCTATTCTATTCTATTCTATTCTATTCTATTCTATTCTATTCTATTCTATTCTATTCTATTCTATTCTATTCTATTCTATTCTATTCTATTCTATTCTATTCTATTCTATTCTATTCTATTCTATTCTATTCTATTCTATTCTATTCTATTCTATTCTATTCTATTCTATTCTATTCTATTCTATTCTATTCTATTCTATTCTATTCTATTCTATTCTATTCTATTCTATTCTATTCTATTCTATTCTATTCTATTCTATTCTATTCTACTAACATTTACAGATTTACTTTGTTGGAACAATCTAAAATTTACAAATTATACTTCCTTACAAAAAATAAGTTGCGAAACTCAGAGGGCAGACCCCTCTAAGCCTGGTAATTTTGGAGCGCTAAAATCGAATTTCAAAAACAAAAATAAGTTTCAATTAACTTATTTGCCCCTGTCAAGGCGCCCGGGGTGTAAATTTTCATATATCATGGCAATTTCAAATTAAGATATCGCACCCCGGCTAAAAAATAGTCACAACTCAAAAAACATTGTTTTGAGAAAATCGCTGTTAAAGAATTTAGTTCATTAGAGAGATTCATTTTTCACTTACATGACAAATTACGAGTTAACATGTTATTTTATATCAACAGGAACCTATTAACTCAATGTAATGGGTGCAGTACGTTTCTCAGAAAAAATGATTTTTGTCGTTTTTAGTTAAAAAAAAGACAAAAACCCGATATTGTGACACTTTTTTAGAACAAGGCATCATGACGTTGCAAATCAGGATGTCACGCAGGATGGTAAATAATATAAAAAAAGAAAACAAATAAAGAAGAAACTTTGTATTTATTTTTACAACGAGTTATAAAATGCTGAATAACAACTGGGAATGTAATTATTCTCTAATAAATACAAAAGATTTTTTTCTTATTCTTCTTAATTCTAAGTACACTGAGCAATTCGAAAAAACAGTCACAACATAAAAAAGAACAGTATTTTACTTGTTATATGGGTCAGATTTAACCAATAGTTCACACGAAAACCTTTACAACTCGAAATGTAACTCTTTTCAGGATGAAACTCCACGTTCACGCTGTTATAAAGTCAAAAGTGACACTGTAAAGGAACGCATCCTCAGCTAAACTGGACACAATAAAAGAGTCACATCCCCATTTCGCGGTGAATTGTCGAAACATAAATATGATGCTTTTATGGAAGAAAGTACAAGTTATTTTCGATGCTGGCGGCAGGTTTATCTCAATAAGGGCGGTTTTTGAGTTGTGACTCTTTTTCAGCGGATGTGCGATATGTTCTTAAGTATTTTGGTCCGCTAAACTGAAATATGTTGAATAAAATTTATTTGGATAAATTAGTCACCTCCTGGTAGTACTAGTAGTGATGGGGAGACCAGTTTTGGTCTAGCGACTAGGCACACGCCGCGCCCTTTGCGCAAACCCCGATTTTCCTTTCTCTAAGAGGACTTAATTGTACGTAACACCTCTTTGTCGAGCGCAAGGATATTTAAATTGCGTAGTGGACCTACGCTTTTACACCCGTTCCGAAAGGTGGTCCTGCTACATGTTAGACTTGCATCTATCTAACATCGCTATCGTCCCAGCAGAGTTTGGTTATAGGTGGATTAATGTTGGGTTTCGTTTTTAATTTTGTGCCGTTTGTTTTCCTGATGTGCTTTAATTCTTGTTTTTTGTTGTTCCAATGTACGATCTAGTCTGAAGGTCTGATGAAGACAAAAACCATTGTCGAAACGTTACCGATGGATTAAAACGTATATTTACCAGAACAACAGTGTCCTTGTTCCCACTAAATTTACCTATAGTTGCATTGCAAGGACGTGATAAGTTTACCAAATAGACAATAGACTTCTTTCCTTTTCAGCGCAACAGTCGTGGTCGTCGTGAGTTGACTGTGGGAGATTTATGCTGGCGCCATCCTGGTTCCGACTATATAGCACTTATAGCAAGCTCCTGGGTTATTATCCCTGGTTCCTCGGCTGGCTGCGTGTCGGCTCCTGGACTACACCTACGTATATTCTCGATGTTCGAGGTCAATTTATGTTTTTGCGTGCATCGAATCGCATGCTTATTCGATGACGGCTGTTGAACGCTGAAAAGGAAGTGGGCGACAGGGGGATGGATTTTTTTTGTTTTGCATCATTTGAGACGCGTACCTGGTACCTTCTGCATGTGAAGCCGACCGACGGTTATACCGCGGTACTACCCTGCCGCCCAATGACCTTCTAACCCTGCCCTTACTTCCTGTATGTATTATTATACAGTATTAGGTATTTCTAATTACGCAAGCTATCCGGGACGTTAAAGACCATTTTTATTCGATCAGCCACCTCCTATATCACCAGAGTACCCCCTCATTCTCCCCTAAAAATTCTTGTGGACGTATGTTCATAGTAATTTCTATACGAATTTTATATTTAACCTCAGAGTGGGTTTAATGTAAAAAACTTTTTATGATGTGTTTATACATTATACAGAGCCCAAAAAAATATGTAAGGTATAAAGGGTGGTAGCTAGTAAAGATAAGTTATCGGCTGGTGTACAGCGTGTCCCATTTTCGATGGGATTAAATCGGAAACTCGGTTATTTTATTATTAAAGATGTCGATTTTCTGATCGCACCTTACCGTGCTCTTTTGTTGAGCCCTTAAAAATGGTGTAATGAGACTTTTGCTAAATGCATTTTTAATAATAATTCCTTGTATCTCGCTTATTTTGTTCTGTAAAAACCTTTCTATAGCAACTTTTTTAGAGCAAAATAATGACGTTTTCAATATTTTTAAATAATGTTTAGTTTATGAGATATTGTATTTATCATAAGAAATTAAATACAGACTTGTATTTTCTTTGTTTCTATTTTGATTAGTTTTATGCTATTATTATCTTAAAATGATAAAACTTTAATATTTTTTTGATTTAAGGTTAAAAAAATATTTATTAATAAAAAAAATTAGACGAACCTGGAAATTTCCAACGTAAATATAAATTAAAACGATTTTTAGTTTATCTATTTTGAAACGTTGATTTAAAGATTTATAAATAAAGTAAAAAACGTTAAAAAGTTACACAAATTATATCAATAGTAATATTTGATGGTAGCACAGCAACTCATGAAATTAACTTCAACATGGAAAAACAAAAGCGTGGAATTGACATTGTCATTTTACTTATCATTTTTTGAATGCCTCACTCAAAATTAATCTAAAATGGCTAGAAATCGCCCATATCCAGATAATGAAAAATGTGATATGTTTGATGGAAAAACAAAAGCGTGGAATTGACATTGTCATTTTACTTATAATTTTTTGAATGTCTCACTCAAAATTAATCTAAAATGGCTAGAAATCGACCATATCCAGATTATGAAAAATGTGATATGTTTGACTGCTTTATTCAAGCAACAAAATTCCAATATTTAAACAGTAGAAATATTTTTTTTGCAAAATGCGTTAAGAAAAATTACTCGAAAATAACAACATCAAAGAAAAATTTGTTATTATTTTTATGAATCCAATCAAAATAGTAATCAAAAAAGTTCAGGTCCGTATTTAATTTTATTAAGATAAATACCATATCTCAAAAACTAAACAATATTTTTAAAAAATTATTTAAGTCATTATTTTCGTTCAAAAATGTTTTTACAGAATAAAAATATCTTGCAAAATAAGCAAGATATAAGAGATTATAAAAATGCAATTTTTTTAAAATCTCCATCTATCAGCGAAACTACTGGGTCTACCAAAAATCTGATTACACCATTTTTATGGGCTCAAAAAAGGAGCATGGTAAGGTGCAATCAGAAAATCAATATAATTTAATCCCATCGAAAATGGGACATGCTGTACAGCGTGTCCCATTTTCGATGGGATTAAATGGGAAACTCGGTTATTATTAAAGATATAGATATTCTGATTGCACCTTACCATGCTCTTTTTTTGAGCCCTTAAAAATGGTGTAATCAGATTTTTTCTATACACCATAGTTTCGCTAATAGAGGGAGTTTTTGAAAAAATTGTATTTTTAATAATCCCTTATATCTCGCTTATTTTGCGAGATATTTTTATGTAAAAACCTTCTCATGGGAACTTTTTTAGAAGAAAATAATGACGTTGCCAGCTTTTTACAATATTGTGCAGTTTTTGAGATATGGTATTTATCATAAAAAAATTAAATATTGACCTGGATTTTTTTTATTACTATTTTGATTGGTTTCATGCTAGTATTATCACAACATAATAAAAATTTAAAAAAAATTGTTTTAAGGTAAAAGAAAAATATTTAATATTAAAAAAAAACAATTAGTTCGAACCTGGATATTTCCAACATAAATATAAATTAAAAATTGCTAGTTAAACAATTTTTAGTTTAACTGTTTTGATACTTAGCATATTAAAATGGTTTTACGTTAATTTACAGATTTATTAAACAAAGTCTACCAAAAATACAAAAAAAAAAACAAATTACAAAAAATAACTACTTTTTTTGATTACCATTATGTCTAAGACATTGTTGGCATTTTTGAGTAATTTTTCTTAACCATTTTGCATAGAAATATTTCTGCTATTTAAATATTACTACTACAATAAATATTTAAATAATATAAAACAAATCACATTTTTCAAAATCTGTATATGGTCGATTTCTAGCCAGTTTAAAATAATTGTAAGCCATTCACAAAAATGACAAGCAAAATGACAATGTCAATTGCACGCTTTTGTTTTGTAAATTTCACCACCTGCATGCTGTGCTACCATCAAATAACTAGTATGATATTATTTTTGCAACTTTTTAACTTTTTTGACTTTATTTATAAATCTTTTAATTATCATTTCAAAACAGATAAACTAAAAATCGTTCAACTAGTGTGTCTTTCAATTTTTAATTTATAATTACGTTGGAAATTTCCAGGTTCGGACTATAATTTTTTTTTCAAATATTAAATAGTTTTTTTTAACCTTAAGTCAAAAAAAGGTTTTAACATTTTAAGGTAATAATAGCATAGAACTAATCAAAGTAGTAATAAAAAAAATCCAGGTCCGTATTTAATTTTTTTATGATAAATACCACATCTCAAAAACTAAACAATATTTTTAAAAATTGACAACGTCATTATTTTGCTCTAAAAAAGTTGCCATAGAAAGGTTTTTATAGAATAAAAATATCTTGCAAAATAAGCGAGATACAAGGAATTAATTAAAATGCAATTTTTTCAAAAACCCCCGAAATTAGCGAAACCACGGGGTATAGCAAAAATCTGATTACACCATTTTTAAGGGCTCCAAAAAAGAGCTCGGTAAGGTGCAATCAGAAAATCGATATCTTTAATAATAACCGAGTTTCCCATTTAATCCCATCGAAAATGGGACACGCTGTACTACAGATAAGTTAAAAGCTAAAAAAAAATAATTTTTTTGTTGACTTGCTTTATTAGAATCCCGGAAATACGCGCACAGTAAATGTAGCGCACAGGAAAAAAGAAAAAAATCGCTTCCGGAAGAGAGCGCATAGAAAAAAAAACAATAATAACACCAGCTCATAAATTAACGCCTACGTTTGATTTGCCCGTAGGCCCCCAAAATTTCGAGTAAATTGCGAAAAACTTTATTAAAGTATTGCAATATACATGGTGACAGCATATAGATTATTTTTATTATATTGGAGAAGACTAAGCTCAATTTAAAAACAAATCAAGGACTATTTGATTACAAAGTAAACGCAAATTTCAGTACCCGTAAATTTAAAAATCAAAAAAGAACATTTCTAAGATGCCGCGTAATTTTAAAATTTAACAATTTTTCAGAGCCTACTCCAAATTTGTTTGGGCACCACAGTACTCAAGTTAAAAAAAAATTAACAAAAAGCCACGTCTTGGCTGTGCACAAAAGGGTATTAACTAAAAAAATTAGTTAAGAATTAATAAAGTTGTGATGTAGTTGTAGCGAATTAGGTTCTGATTTAACCAGCGGCGTAGCGTGCCCGAAAGGGCGGGGGGGGGGGGGGGGGGGCGACAGCTAAAAAGGGCGCCTCTGAAAACTGATGACAAATCTTGCGACAACAAAAAAAAAAGGTCATCATGTGTGAGGGGGCGGCCGATAAGTCACAAGGGCGCCTCTCACGAATCTTGCAACCAAAAAAAAAAAAAAGGTCTTCGTGTCGTTAGTTTCCTTTGGCACCCACTCAAGTGGCCGTTATCGGCCCGACTTAATAAAGCTGAGGGCGCTTCGGCCACCTATGGGGCGCCACTACCCTCGGGGCGGGGGGGGGGCGACGAACCCCCCGCGCCCCCCCACGCTACGCCTCTGGATTTAACCCTTTGTTTATAGTAGGTCAAATAAACAGCTGTTTTTGTTCTAATGTTGATTTATTAAAAACTGTTCGATTTCTATGGTAATGGACTTTGCAAACAGTTCGGGTCTTGTACTACATATGCCGTATCTTAAACTTGTAGTTTTGGTAAAATACAAGATTTTTAAAATTTACATATCTTTAACCCAAAAGTTTATGTACGCCAATGACATGAAATTAACTATTGACAAAAATAAAAATTGGAAGAGAAGTAAGAAAGTTTAAGCCACGTTTAAGCACATTAATTTAGGTACTATTCAGTGGCGGCGCGAGGTAAAAAGCTTTGGGGGTGTACACCACAAAAAAAAATATCGACGCAGGCATAAATTTTTTTTGAGTGCCACGCTAACTTTTTGGGCCATCAAGTGGGTCGTCATATCATATAATTTAGAGCAAATAATTAAAAAATGAGATATTTAGTTAGATATTATAGTTACGTACCTATAGTCCTTGCAATACCCCAAGTCCCTTTGCTATCCTTTTTTATTTTTCTCCTATAAAGAAGACAGAAAATAGCATCGAAAATCGTTGTTGGCCCCAGATTGCAGTTGGCAGTTGCAAGCCTGTCTGTCTATCAAAGTTTAAATTGCCAATAAAAGTCAACTTTCAAAACAAAAAATTTTTAGCAAGTAGTCAAAATAGGAAAAAAAAATTGCGACAAAGATAAAATGTTTATACGAAAATTCCACGCTTTTTTCGATCTTCGGTCCCATCCGTAATAACTACAAAGCAAAATTTTAAGAAACAGTATAGGTAATGACAAAAAGTATGAGGACTTTGTGATGCCATTCAAAACAACTTCTTTAGAAAACTAAAAAGTTTGTTAAACTATTGTTTAAAAAGATAAAACGCATTGTTAAAATTACATAATGCATTGCGAAAAACTAATTTTGGAAGACTGAGAAAATGAAACAGCTATTGATGTCGCTCCTCTCGTCATAACTGACAATGGCAGTTTATGAGATGAAGTTTTTTGGATGATGAGAATAAATTATTTTTGCATAGTTTGTTTTTTAGTTAGATTTTAGATTTTCAGTTTTTTGGTTGGTTTCTAATCCTATGAGCTATAATATAAATAGGGCCTAATCTTATTTGAATCATAATTTTTACCAAAACAAATTCCAAAGCTTAGCTTAACTCTAGCTTTAAATACATTGTAAAAAATAACATTTTTGAAAAAATTAAATAATCATTCATTTATCGTTTGTTCATGGTTTGTAGCTCTACGGTCAGTTGCAATGAAAATCTTTCAATGTAGAAACTTTGGCGGATGGGCACCCCAATTGTTCATACATAAAATCATTCACTACATAAAATCATTTTGGGACAGAACCTTTTCTCAAAAAACTATTCCAAATCAGAATCAGAATTTAAACACAGCAGTTTAAACACCGATCCACCACCCTTATTATAAAGGGTGGTGACCGAATATATTAACATTAAGGTAACTGATAATTCGTTTTGCAGCATCCATTATCAGTTACCTTAGGAACCTGTGGTTTAAAACTGAATTAAGAATACACGTGCGTTTTGTTACCAGAATTACGGAGTGATTAAACAAAAGGACTAGCCTTATTGCAAAGACTATATTATCACTTGTTTCTGGTATTATTATTGTAATTATAAATAAATAATAAATGTATCATACCTAGTTAACATATATTTTCTCTTCTAATGGCAAAGATGAAAATTTAATTGCCTTTAAATATTGCACACTAATGCTATCAGAATTAGAAACTTCTGCCATTTTCGTAAATACCAAATTGTCGAAATCAAAACAAACCGCCAGCGCCCGACCGATAATAGGAAGTTGTCTAAGCGCGCACTATTGAAAAGTGCGCGTGAAATACTTTAAAATGCAACGGGAACCATGGACGCGGGACGCATCATGGGGGTGCGGGCGGTATCGAGGCTAGGTTTTGTATGAGCGCGGTGCCAAAAGAAGGTTCAGATTCTACGTACTGTAAAATTCTATTGGGACATGTCGTCCTCTCATTCTATATTTCGTAATTAGCATGCGACATAACATCCACGGTGCATAGAATTTGGTTCCAGTAAATTACCGTAAAGAATTAGATTCGAGCTTGATTTGAACACGAATACAAACACATACATACCGGGTATAAATTTCTAGATGATATTCCAGTCTTTAGTGAATTCCTTTTGGGGTAATTATTAATTAAATTAAGGAATGATCAAAGTTTAATATTTTTTTGAGTATCATTTGGGAGTGCACGTGCACATGTGCACTTATGGATCAATAGGTGGCCATACACACAGAGGTTGATCCGCTGGTTTGGAACGGCGCGGTTTAAACTGGCGGATTTGTCTTTCAATTAGTGGACATTCCACGCGCCAGATTTATCTGTGAGTTCAGACCGGCGGGCGAAACTTGTGGGTTCCGCGCTCACAGATATTTTAACCGGCGCAGACTTCTCTGTCGGTTTAATCGCTGTTCAGGCCAACGGCTTCTCTAATTTGGATATCTTGTTTCGTAAGATCCTCTCTTACCAAATTTATTAAAAAATCATACGTGTTAATAGAAAATTATTGAAATAAAGCCAGGCTATAATGGTGCCAGGTGCAATTTTGACACCTTTACATTATAATATCAGCTGTGATCTTTTAACACACGGCCTTTGTTTACTATATGAACCGGAATAAATAGTGCCTTCTTTTATTAATTGAAAATAAACGACGAAAGTTTTAAATTTGACTTTGATATGTTAATTTTGAAGGATCAACTGTCAGTTTTTAATGTGAATGTGTCAAAATAGTGCCTGGCACAATTATAGCCTGGCTGTATTTCAATAATTCTCTGATATCCATTCTTAAATAATTTTTAAAATCGTCTGGATCATTTTCTCGTAACTCTTTTAATAGAAGGTCATGGCTAAATAGTTTCCTCTTTAGCAAATAAGTTTTAACCCACTTGGAACGTCTCTCTTTTACACCACTATGCATTATTTTCATATTAATAATCATTCCCATACACAGAGCCTGCTTATATTTAGCACTAAACAATTTACATACGCTATGCTTAAAATACCGTGCCGCATAAAACTTTCGACTTGACGTAATTCCACAGTTTTGGTTAAACCGGCAGATAAATCTTGAGTTTTAGCCCACTAACGCGCGGTTATGTCTGCCACAGACCGATATGAAGGATCGATTCGAAAGATTTTTTTTGTGTTAGTGGACTGCAGCAGTTTTAAACCGTTACGGACAAAACGGTCAGACTTATCTGTGCCGTTCCAAACCGACGGATCAACCTCTGTGTGTATGGCCGGCTAATGTCAATCTAAAATTAAAAACAATTGCGCTGTCCTGATATTTTTTCTTAAAACTACTGTTAAACATAAACAGAGTGCTTAAAAGCATATGCAAATTTAATGCACGTATGCTCTTCTACACGGCAAAGATGTGGTTTTCTTTTCAATTTTTGGCGCACGCAAACTTTTGGCAAGTGTGTTAAGAGTATTTAAGTTTTAAAAGCATGCGCCATCTTGGATTTTACCAAAACTACAAATTAAGGATACAGCATATTATGTAGTAGCAGGCGCAAACTTCTGGTAAAGCCCATTACCCAAGATATTAAATAGTTTTTGATAAATGCACAGTAGAACAAAAATAACCGTTTTTACCTACAATGCAAACCACAAAGGGTTAAATCAGCACCTAATTCGTTACGCTACAACTTTATTATTAGCTCACACATATACTATACTATTATAGTAGTGGAGCTATGGTGATCCTAATTTTTTCGAGAAAAAAAAAGTTGCTCCGATTTCAAAAAATTTTATATATATTTGCGTTTCAGATGATTTTAAAACTTTTTTGTTGCGCCGTCTGTCTGTCTGTCTGTCTGTCTGTCTGTCTGTATGTCTGTCTGTCTGTCTGTATGTCTGTAACGACCAACGCGCATAACTCAAAACTCCGCTTAACCGATTTTAATGAAATTTGGTACCTAGGCTGGGTCTTGGGTCGAGATGGTCCCATTTAAAAATTAACAAAATCCACCGAACAGAAACCAAATAAAAAAGTGGGGGTAGATTTAAAAAATTAGAGTTTATGTGAAAATATGGCGTGTGTGATATCAAACGAAAGGTAATTGAGTCTGCAGTTAAACAAAATACATTTTAATTTATTTAAAAAAAAAGAGTGGGGGTATATTTTAAAAATTAGAGTTTAAGTGAAAATATGGCGTGTGTGATATCAAACGACAGGTAATTGAGTCCGGAGTTTAAGAAAATACATTTTAGTTTTTTGTTTTTTTTAAGGGTGGGGGTAGATTTCAAAAATTTGAGTTTAAGTCAAAACATGGCTTGTGTGGTATCAAACAAAAGGTAATTTAGTCTGGAGTTAAATAAAATATATTTCAGTTTTTAGTTATATTAGCTCACACGTACACTATAACTATAGTACCTAGTGTGAGCTTAGGGGCCCATATATTGGCAGAGTATTTCTTAACCAATTCTTTCAGTTGATACCTCTTTGCCCTCAGCAAAAGCGCGACATTTTAGTCAATGTTTGAAATCAAGTGTAGTGGCGCACAAAAAATTTGTAGGGGGGTGTAAAAATGACTAAATTTTTTCAATTCATAAGCCATCTTGGATTTTATAGAAATGTTAATTTTAACAAAAAAGTCGTTTAGTCTTAAGCCTTAGTTTTCAATAGAGATCACAATCATAACAATCGAGCCAAGGGTAAAAAAACTATGGCCGAAAAAAATTGTATCTAATCTGAGGTAGATTTGTTGGGGCGGAATCCACATTGATATTGTCCAATAACCAACTCAGAAAACTCCATATATAAAGCTACTTACAGTAATTTATAAACTAAGCTTTGCAAGCAGTTTTATAACTCAATCGGTAGTTTTTGCAGCTATGCTTAGCACCTTTTTTCAAATTGATTATAAGTTATCCAGGGTCCATTTCTCAAGAATTTTCTATGTATGTATATGTCGCCATAAATTATCTCATATATTTTTTGTTAGTTCAGCAGGTATGTTTTCAATTCCAGCAGCTTTTGAATTTTTTAGACATTTAATTGTAGTGACATCCTCTCTGTACTTTATTGGTTCAATTTTTGGTTCTGCTGTGTCAAGCGTGGATTTGAGGGGGGTAACGGGGTAATTACCCCCCCCCCTGAAAAAAATTATATTACAAATAATTTTTGCGTCGACTATTACTCCCCCTTCCTAAATTTTAACACAAATCCGCGCTTGTGCTGTGTAGTAGACTATAAGTTATATACTCTCGTTTCTGTTCGTATTCCCTCCTTCTTTCTTTCACAATACTAGTACGGTCGCCTCCTTTTTTATTGTCACCTTGAAATTAGCTAAACTTGTCTGGAAAGCCTGGAATTTCAGCTAGCTTTTAAAACTTCTAAAGGAAATCGTTTATTGAATCATTATAGTTATTATAATCCATGCGGTGTTGCCAAACAACTTTTTTTTTCTTTGGATTCTACGAATGTAGGAAACATAAGATGAAATTAAAAAAGTGGGCGGCTGTACTTACACACTACTTTACAATTTTCAAATTGACATTTATTTAGTATTTACCTACCTCTTAAATTTATTTAAGGTACATTGTCATTTGATTTCAAAAGACTTGAACTTTTTACCCTTGGTGTTAAGTCATTAGTAATATTTGAGCTCTATACCATAATACTAAATGTGAAACACATAATTGTCTAGAATAGAAAAACGTTGCATGCGAAAAAAAAATTAATCCAACACGCACAATATTTGATTTAACAAAATAAAGCACAACTTTATGAAAGTCGCGTGTTTAAAAATAACTTTAAGCTTTATCAATTTTATTAGGAAAACTTAAAAAATTGCGCAATAGCAGCCGCTTCTCACACTGTCACAAAAGCCACAATTAACTTGATTTTAAAACACATTATTCATATGCTTTTACTAATAAAACATCAATAAAATATTTATTAATTACAAGGGATCTAAGAATTTTATCGCAGTAGCTCTAAAAAACTGGAAACGCAAAGTACACGGCATATGAATACAACTTAACGATCGATTTACCATATACACACTACAGTTTGCTGACGACCAAGTAATTGTAGCTAATGATAAAAAAGACATGGAGTATATGATGAGAAAGTTAACGGAAGAATACCAAAAGTGGGGGTTAACAGTGAACGTGGACAAGACACAGTACTTATGTATTGGAAACGAATCAAGTGAATTAGAACTAGAAAATGAACAAACAATATCTCCATGCAATGAGTATGTATACTTAGGCGTCACATTTGATAAGACAGGAACAGACTGTAACTAACTGGAAAAAAGAATAGTAAAAGCGAAAAAGGTTATTGGTTGTCTTAACAGTATTTTATGGAGTAGAGAGATAAAAAAGAATGTAAAATTTAGCATATATGAAACAATGGTGAAAAGCACGCTGTTGTATGGAACAGAGACTTGTCGCGTAACAGAAAAATACAAAGCAAAAATGGAAAGTGTCGAAATGGATGCAATAAGAAGATCAATGAGATAATCCAGAACAGATCATATATAAGAAATGAGATCATAAAAGAAAGAATGGGAATCGAGGGAAGCATAACTGTAGACATCACTAAAAGGCAACTAATATGGTACGGCCATGTACAACGGATGAGCGACGAAAGATTACCAAAGCAGGTCCTAGAATGGCAACCAATAGGGCGCAGAAAAAGAGGGCGTCCTAAACTGGAATGGCAACAGTCAATCCTAAGATCAATGAGTCAAAAAAACCTGACGGAAGATGACTGTCAGGATCGAAGGAGGTGCAGAATAGGCGTCGGACAACGTAGAAAAACGTTTTAAACCGACATAGTAGTATCTAAGAATTTTATTTTCTCTCACTTTTCCGTCTGTGTAGCGGAAATTTTATGGTGATTTCTAGGAGTCATTTTATTTAAAAAAAACTAACTTTATGTAATGTCTCAAAATCTAAAAGTGATAAATTAAATTCATTTGATTTCTTTATAAAATAATTCGCTTACAAGTGTACAGTATGTCTTTGTAAACTGCAAAAAATACCGTTTTTGATCATACGGTTTAAAAGTATGGCTTATGTCGTTCAGAAGTAATGACACTTACTGATTTGTTTAAATCTCCTCCCAAACTATATGTCCAGAGTTCAGCGCTGAAAACTACCATTGCGTCAGCGTTGGAAACTGCCGTTGCGACGTTTAATGAAACAACAACAAAATTATTTTGGTTTTTTTTCTAATAAAATAATTTATGCTGCGTTTCTATACCTGTAATTCAAAAAGCTCTATATATCTTAGAATATTAAATTTTTATATATTTTGAGTTGCTGTAAATCTATTTTTGTTTAAGGGTGTGCGACCCTTGTAAGGAACGGAAGCAATTTGCTTTTCCTAACAAATCACAAACATCAAATACAAATTTAATTGCTAATACCTATAATTGTGTGCAATATTTTTTATACCTTAAAAATGGAAAAAAAAAATCAGTTAATATTTTAAATATTTACACAATATAATATACATATAATATTTTATAAAAGATATTTTGTTTCTGTGCAAATAAGCAAAAATTACGCCCAAAAATTTTGCTAAAGAATAGAACTTGTTTAGGGCACTCTAACTTATTACCTATTTTACACAAAAAGTAATACAATAAATTATATTAATTAAATATATTAAAAATAGTTTGAAAAAGAGTTGTAGGGTTAATAGTATCTTGCACACACTGACTTATTTTAATGCCTATATTTAAACTAAATATTTGATAAATAAAAATTAATTATTATTTTTGAAGTATGTTAGACGTTTTTTTATAAATATCTTATAAATATGGGTAAACAATATTAATTAATTATTTAATACATTTATGGTCAAGCTACGCCGCTGAGTGGTTCAGGGTAAACCAATCAGTCAACTCTTTCATTTCCTTTTGAATGTCAGTATTTATTGGGTCCCAGCGGTTTTCTGGACACCCTGTATGTATGACATATTTTTAAGAACTAGAGACGCGAAAAACTCTTCAAAGTTAAATTTATTTAACTTAAAATCTAAGGATAAAAATATCTGTCCTCTATACTCTAACGATGTTTTAGAAGACCCGAACCTTCTGTCCTTGTTAATTCGTAAGCGTCGTAAAATAAAAATAAACAATTTTAAACAAAACCTATACCGGGGGTGTAGACAACTCTTTGTTTATATGTTGCATGGTGATTGATATCACTCACCGCTGACAATTTGAAATTATTTTAGTAAAACGCCATTGAACTTGGTGAGAAAAGAACATAACCAAAAAATGTTAATTTCAGTGACTTTGATGAGTTTGTCGCGTCTCTTTTTTGTAAACATATGTCACACATACTAGGTCTCTATTGTTTTCCACATAAATAATAACCAAAATAACTAGAGAGAGAATAGGACCAATAACTGTTCCTTGACGAACGCCACTGATTACATTTACTCCATTACTAATAGCTTCATTTACTTTTATTCTCTGCGTGTGTTTCCTCAAATAACTCTCGTATAACATTATTGATACAGCTCTTAAATCAATTCTCTCCAATTTCTTTAACAGAATTGAATGATTAACCAAATCAAACGCCTTCGCTAGGTCCAATAATATTGCAATGCAGAGTTTTCTGGTGTCAGCAGCTTGATAAAAAGTCGCGGTGAATTTAGCAATAGTATCCTTTGCTGAATTATGATTACTGATTTGTTGATAATATACTGTTTTTTCTAAAAATATTTACTGACATTTCCTTAATATTTTTTTCTATTATTTGTGATATAGCTGATTTAAGTCTAATAGGATGGTAGTTTGAGATTTTCAAGTGATTTCCTCACGTATAAAGTGATTTAATAAAGCATGTTTTAAAACTGCAAGGAAAATAAGGTTTAGCTTTTTTGAGTCTACTGCCAATAAGGAAAAAAAAAGGTCTTCCGTTTTATGTGATCCATTGACATTTTGGTCACCTATTTTTATGCATTTTTAATAAAGATCGTCTCTGTATTTCATTGTTTTTAAAAGTCCTTGTGTTACCCAAGGTTTTTTTGTTTATTGGAATCATTTGATACGTAGTTGTAGGTTTGGAGACACATAACTCTAAATTTTTTGTAAACTCACTTGCCGCCTCTTTCACATCAGTTATTTGGGAAATTTCCAGCCAATCAACCCTCAAAGTCAGGCGAGCAAACAACTCCTTTTAAAACTTTTTCCTTTTTAAATAACAACTTGTTACATTTTAACTTGGAAAAATCTGCTAAATGAACGATCAGTTATTTTAGATATTAAGACTCGAGGTGCTATGTGTTGATAATAGACCTATGACTTTTTTTTAATTTAAACCTATTTTTATATCTACAAAGATTCCATTTAATGGTCCTATCTGAAATTCATATTGCTGTTGTAAAGAAATCTTTTTTTATATACATAAAAACACCATCATTTTCAATTAAGCTAGCCTTTGGTATATATAGATCTGTGCTTTAGGAGTTCTAGCAAATCAATATTTTTACCTTCCTTCCAGAGAAAGTATTGTTATCAAAGGGCCACATTTTGCTCAATAATTCATAGGAGCGTTAGTTTCCGAAATATTTACAAAAAATTGTTTTCAGGGATGATTATCATAGATTCACTTGAAGTGTGCTAATAGGCTAGCTAGAAAGGTATCAGATCCGTCATGGATCGATCCATCTATTTATTCTGGTTTCCGTGAGAGTAATGCTTGTAAAAACCTCATTAAATTCAGAAAGACATACTTCCAGTTCATCAAAATTCTTATGAATGGATGCTTGAAATATTAAGGTGTAATAAGGAAAAATGTGGATTTGCATTTGATTTTAAAATTTTGGAAAAAATTATGTTTTTAAAACCTTTCATTCAATGGGTTTGTACTTGTACTCCTTGATAAATAAATCCATTTTTAGGTATGCAAGATAATAAAAATAAATATGTGTAAGAGTATATCAACTATCCACCAAGTAAATCTACTTTCTTGCAGATTAAAACAAAATTAAATTATTTAATACTAAAAGAATAAAAAATATAAAATTTTGTACAGAAACAAAGACTAACAAAATAAGTAAAATAAAGCAAACCGAAAAAAATGCTTGACAAACAAATATTTAAAATTTGTAAAAGTTTGATTTTTCCTTTCTTCCAGCTTTAGTTCTGGTTACTCTGATGCTTGGCGAGCGGATTATTGCACTTTCTAAGCTGCTAGTACTATTCCTGCAGTTTTTTTATTACAAGGTTCCTTTTTTTTGAGGTAGTTCGGATGCATCCTTTGTTTCTTTAGGCTTTGTCTCACTTATTTGAAGTTCCTCAATATGATAAAGTTTAGCCACACTAGCTTATATAAATAAACTATAGTGAGAATTTTAATTTATTCAATTTTTCTAGAAATAATTAGTTAAAGTAAAAATATACTTGATTAATATTCATTTAATATTGACTGAAAATTGTGGAATATTGGCGCTACAGATAATTTGCTTTGAAACTTGAAAGGCCCACAAAGGAGATACACAATCTCAAAGCTTGTAAAATTTTAGGCTTCAGTTTAAAACCAAATTAAAAACATGATTTGTATTTTTCATATTTTATAAGTATTTTAATGTTATTTAAAGTTTTTTCTTTTTTTAGGATTTTGTTAAGGCAGGCCTTTGGGTAGATTAGGTTAGGATTAGGATGAGGAATTTTACTTGAAAAATTTACTCTAATTTAAAACAACTAAAACTCATTTATTTTAAAAATTCATATTAGCATATAAACTTAGCATAAAATAATAATGGTAAAGGGCTCTCAAGATTAAGTTCTTCTGCTCTTTAGAATAAATTAATAATAAGTTTGTAAAATGTAAATGATTTTATAAAAATTTTAACTCGTATATAAATAATTATTATTATTATAATTATATGATTGGTGACAAAAAAATTTGAGTTACCTATGGGGTTCAATGTTCATATGTGTTTGTTTAGGGTCCATGTCGTCGCTTTTCTCACGAACGGACCTAACTAGCATTTGGTGTTAGCACCCTGCGTATGAAAAAAGAGATAATTTCGATAGCGCAAGAGGACTGTACAAAGCTTGCCGAAGAAAGCAGTGTACAACACAATTTAATTGAATTTTGGTCGCGTGTGAATAATTTATCCATAGGTTATATTGCCGGTACACACAAATGTATTAGTAGAAACGCCGAATTGTAATCTCCACTGGGGCCCCAGATCTTCTTCTTGGCTACCACTACAACCAACACACTTGGAAGAATCAGTTTTTGATAAATATGTCACAAATCGGAGAAAAGTTTATTGGTAAAATTTGAAAGTTTGGAGAAAAGCGATCTGATTTCTTACGCCATTTAATTCGTTCTTTCTTGATCTCGCGCGCGTGCGCTTGAAGTGTACCCCCATGCGCGGGCATACATATGTGTGTTTTTTTAATATTAGAGAATTTACGAAACTATAACATTTGGTATATTTGTCAGGAAAGCTAAAATACAAAAAAGGGCTAGGTCTGTTTCTGCAGTTAGACCAAAAGTGATTTTATTAATCAAAGCTAAACTATTTGTAACAAAGTTATGCCACTTCGTGAGATCAAACAGTTGCATGAGAATAGTTAGAAGGCAAAATATCTAAATTTTCGTAATTTTGTTAGTCAGGACCCTCCGTGAGAAAGGCGACGATGTAAGGCTTGCCAGCAATATTTGCCTTGAGTGCCCAATGTGGGCAAGGACAGATTGTGTTTTTTGGCGCCAGACTGCACATTGGCGTCTCATGTATTGACAACAACTTACCTTGTTTCTTGGTTACAAATTTCCAAATTAGCGATAAATTGTAAATAATCACAATACACCCAACTCAAAAAGACGATAAAAAGGCATTGGCCGGAAGAACCCGATTTTTTCTCATACAATATGGCAATTAACGTGTGTTAAATGTAATGTAATATTAAACTTAAGGATAATATATTTTGACATTTAAAAAGTTTTAAATGGGAAAGCAGATGTTCTAAACTTTACAAAAAAAAAAGAAATTGACGAATCCATCCGATCACATTCATTAGTTCGTGAAATCAATACACACCTTTAACGAGGCATTTTTTTTTTCATTTTTGAAAGTTTTTCCTGTAAACATGGATAAACTGTAAGCCTAACGTGATGCCCTTTCAAAAACAAACTGCAGGAAATTTCAAGGTAAATGCTGTGCTTAAGCATTTACCGCAAATAAAATAAAATAAGCTGCAGATACAGATTTTCTAGTTTACGATCGCATTAAACACAAATCTAAATGAAATAAAGACAGTAAAACGTAATAAATAAATTTATCTTCACTCAAGTTGATTGATTTGTTTACTAATAACTCTTTGAAAAAACAATTTTTGTTTAAAATATGCTTATATATTATCAGTTTAAGGTACAGGGTGAGTTCTTTAATAAGTTAAAACCCTTATAAGTTATATAAATATTTGTATCTTAGTGCAGGAGCGCCGTGGCAGGTGCGCGGCTCTAAAAAATAATAAAGAGCTACTGCTTCACTGCAATCTTAAAACCTAGGAACTCAATTTTAGTTTCCTTGATCAAATGCAAATACTTGAATATAAGGCACCCAAGAGGAAAGATAAATTAGAGGCGATCCGAGTCATTAGGGCTGCTCTAAACTTGTGGAAGATTAAAACTAAAAACAAAATTTAATCCTTCTTGGAAAATTTTAGCTTTTTATTGCTTATTAGCTCTTGTATTTAATTTTTTCGATCGGAGGTTCATTTCCGCTGAATACCGTGAAAATTCATTTTCCGGCCCTGAAAGGTCACCTTTTTCTTCAGGTGACATTACAGCCCTTGGTGGGTTTTTGTCTGATTACCCAGAGCCTCAATCAAGGTTGTACCTAGGGGGGCAGGCCCAGACTGGCGTGGACTGGCCTGTTCGGGAGGGCGGGGATTCTCGCCGGGGCCCCGGCCACCCAGGCGGGGCCCTGGAGTCGCTGGCGGTAGGGTAGGTTGTTCTGGTCATAGAATCTCATTATTTGGTAGGCCGGGGCCCTTTGATCACAATTAAAAAGATAATATTTCTAAATACATTACTATGGTTACTCTAATTTTTATTTAAACTAATATCTGTGGTTTTAAAATGGTCTATAGTAGTTTTATGTAAACTGCCTAAATGGTGTCATCCAGTGACGTTCTTTCGAAATAATCTCTATTGTTGTTGTGTTACTACAACTACTAAAAGAGTAGAAATCTTCCTAATGTTTTGGCGCTGTAACAAAACGGGATTTGAGCATAAATGGTATTTTTGCCATTTATAAGTTTTTAAAGATTTTTAATTAAATATTGTTTTGAAATCAACAAGCATTAATTATATGCAAGACTAGGTTAAGATTAAGTAAAATTTATGGCAACTCTGCGACTTGTTTTTGGGCATATTTTCAGGTTCGCTGTATTTTAATAAAAGTTGTATTCGGCTAATATGTCCTTTGAGTCTGGAAACAAATTAGCTATACTATTTTCAACTTTTAAGAAACACACTGTATGATTTTAAGTTTACCGAATTTCTGAGTCCACGCATCTTTGAATTGCGGTGGTATTTTGTCTCTTTGTCTTTCTCGCCAATGCGAGAGAGCTTAAGTTTCAGACCACGGCAACCAAGAGTGTCTGTATAGCAGAGTGGTGGAAAAAATCCGTTAAAGAAAGCTTAGATTTAGACCAATCAGCTAGCGGCAAGTTGAGAATGTCTAAAGAGCAGGGTACTGAAACTTTCGAGTCGGGATGGAGCTCACTCTTTAGTTACGCTTCTTGTTACGTTACGCTTTCATTCACACTTCTTAAGGGGGGTTTTATTTCAACTGGGGAAATTTATCAATTATTTTAACTTTGTATAAGCTATTATCTTTATTATTCATAATTATTTTAGTCTTTTCTTTTGGAGTTTATTGATTTTAAAGTCATTAATTATTACTGTTTCCAGTGTTTTGAAATAATGTGTTTAACTGTTTTATGGTTTTTTAACAACAAAATACAAACCATTCGTTGCCCTAAAATCGGCATTTTTAATTAATAACATATCCCAAACCTAAACAGTAATATTAAGTAAATTAAACAGTTGATTGAATGGTTTCACCCATTCAATCAACGTTTAAAATGTTGATAAATATATATATTTATAACAAATATATAAAAGGTTTATAAAACCTAAAAGTTTAAGAAGTGGAAATATTTGAATACAAAAGTTTAATAGTAAAAAGTCGATATTCAATTAATAAATATAAGAAGTGAAAGTGTGAAGCTACAAGAAGAAAATTGAAAAGGTATGTATGATTATCCTACATTAGTTATACATTTGAGAAAAACGTTTATAGCATACTTTTCCTCCAAGAACCGTCAAATTCCCTTTCGAGATCGTGTAAATTTAATATAGTAACATTTAATCTTTTTATAATTTATATAAGTTGTAGCCTAAGTTGGTAGATTATAGGCCCCTGTTACAGCGCATAAAAAAGCGAGTAAAGTAGAAATGAAGTTTTCTAAATGGATACTTTTTGGTAAATTACTCAGTATGAAGGTAATATGTACAGTTCGAGTTATCGAGAATTCGAGTAAAAGAAAAAAATCATTTATTCCAATAAAAATTTTTATTGCATTAAAACAGTTGAAAAGTACAAAACTAACTTAAAATAAATCTAATTAAGAATTTTTTTCGTATTTCAAAGATAAAAGGGAAGTCATTATGTATATATTATTTTAACTAGCTTAGGAAAATCCCCAGGGTAGCTATTCTGGGTCTTGAACGATGTGATACTTCTCATCACATGCTTTGGCCAATGGCAAGCTTTTAATTAGCTCCGAGCCGTCACGTGCTGTGCGAAAAGACCTCTAGTGCGCAAACTTCTCCTACGATCCGACCTAGAAACGTTCAGTCGGTGCGGGACAGGAGAACAGATTTTTACTTCAAACCCTAAAGAGCGGGCGACTATGCCATTGGTCGAGACAAGTGATTTTGCATGTGGATGGTCAGATCGTTCAAGACACAAAATAGCTACCCAGGGGATCCCAAAAGATCACACAATAGCGGCTCACGCTTAATATACCAGTCCATATTCAAAACGCACCCTAGCGATTGGACGGTCAATTTCAGCTTTAATCAATTACAAAGGTTCGTCTTAGAGAGATCTTTATGCTGGCGAGACTGGAAATAAGCTTCGAGTTATTATATAGGGAGGTTTGAGTTATAGAAATTCGAGTTAACGAGGTTAAAATACCTAGAAAAATTGAAAAATGTACAGGGACCATTTAAAAAGTTCGAGTTATAGAGAGGTTCGAGTTAGAGAGGTTCCACTGTATTTTATTATACAGGGTGTCCCAGAACTAATGGTACATCGTTAAACTGTAGATTCCTTGGGTCAAAACATTATGATTTAGCCATTCTTACCTTAGTCCAAAAGTTCGTATTAACCGAGATACAGGGTGTTAAACTATATTTTTTCAATTTGATTTTCTTTAATAACTTTTTTACTAATTAATATTTTTGCAAAAACTAACCAGCCTGTGAGTTTTTTTAAAATTGGCAAGACGATTCCGTTGAAAAATTTGATGTACAATGTACAGGGTGTCCTTTGGACCACTTCCATTGCATAAAAATCAGTGTATTTTTCTTGTGTCTCGGTGTATACCAGTTTTTATGTAAAATAATGGTTTTATGGTCCTTTTTATGTAAAAAAGTTATACTGTTTTAGAGTCGCTCAGAGCAACTGTATTTCAGATTTTTGCATTTATAGTTTTTATTGCATGTGAGTGATATGCCTAATTTATGCATGATACTTACTTCAATTCTTTATACTAATTAATAATTTTGCACAAACAATTGTGTTTAGTGGTTTTTGAGCATGGACAATTTAATTTTGGTAAAAAAAAGTTATACAGCGTATTCTCTAGGTCGGTACCGTTACATTAAAATAGGTCTAACGTTTTTTTCCGCGGTGTATACAATATTCTATTAAAAACAGTAATTTTTAAATTTTTTTAAAGTAAAAATGTTATAGCTTTTAGATGTTGTAATTAGAGCAACGGTTTTCAAGATATTTAAATTAGAAGTTTTTATTGTATGCGTAAAAGATTTTTTTACTTAATCATATCAATACTTTTTTATAGCACTCTAAGATTTTATGTTTTCTTAAAAAATATTAAGTGAAAAAATCTACAGCGTGGTTCTTGAATTATCATAAATGTGTTAAAACAAGTTATTGTCCGTTATTGCAACTGTGTAGGGCTATGTTTTTAATGAGAATGAACAAAAACCTCTTCGTAATAGTTTTTTTTTTTAATGGTAAGTACGTATACTTTATTAATGCAAGTATTTTTTTATTGTTTTAAACAAAATTTTAATTATTAAAAAAATTTATATTTTATTATCTCAGCAACTAAGTTAAAATTTTAAAATTCACAAATAGTAAATCAAACTTAAAATTGTTTATTGTAGTAGGCTTCTTATTAATAATTATTTAATAACTAAAATAATATTCTCTTTAAAAACCTGCTTAAGTATACACCGAGGCACAAAAAAATACACTAATGATTTTAATGCAATGGTAGTGGTCCAAAGAACACCCTGTACATTGTACATCAAATTTTTCTACGAAATCGTCTTGCAAACTTCAGAAAGACCTACATGCTGGTTAGTTTGTGCAAAAATATTATTTAGTAGAAATAATTGAAGAAAGTATCATACATAAATTAGGCATATCACTCACATGCAATAAAAACTTTAAATGCAAAAATCTCAAAAACCGTTGCTCTGAGCGACTTTAAAGCAGTATAACTTTTTTACATAAAAATTATGGGAAACCATTATTTTACATAAAAGCTGGTATACACCAAGGTACAAAAAAAATAGACTGATTTTAATGCAATGGTAGTGGTCCACGGAACACCCTATACATTGTACATCAAAATTTTCAACGAAATCGTCTTGCCAATTTCAAAAAAACTTACACGCTGTTTATTTCTTGCAAAAATATTAATTAGTAAAAAAGTTATTAAAGAAACTCGAATTGACTAAATAAAGTTTAACACCCTGTATCTCGGTTAGTACGAACTTTTGGACTAAGGTAAGTATGGCCAAATCGTAATATTTTGACCCAAGGAATCTACAGTTTAACTATGTACCATTAGTTCTGGGACACCCTATATATTTATTATAACAAGAATAGTTACAAATGGTCAGAAAAAATTAAGTTTATGCCGTCTACATTTGTTTTGCGTTAGGTACAACCAGAATAACCTGAAAACTAAAATTCCAAAGGGCATCCTGTAAAATGGTTTTCCGAATCATACATGCATACGTAAATGAATTAGGGACGTAATATTACCTATATTTATATGGTCAAAACGAGTAATCTTCACGAACGGCAATGAACTTTCCGAGTTTTGTCGCTACCCCCGAAGACACCAGGTTTCCAAGATGCAGTGACCCTAATTACATGGGGAGTCAAATCCTTTTGTTATTTTATTTTTCTTAATCATTACCCTTACGCCACTAAATTGTCTCCGTTAGATATGTTTTCAATTTTCTCCTTTTTGGAGAAGGGCTTGTACAATATGTGCAAGACAAACTATTAAATTTCCTTTTTTAGTTGAGTGCTCCTTTAGAATTTCGGACATAGAGGGTCTCTGACTGCAGTCCGTGCCCGTTGGGAAATTAATGTTTAAAACTTTAAAGGTTTGCGGCTAGAGTTCTTTTGCCCACTGATTCTGTTTTCACGCAAACCTGTTTAATTAACTTCCGACCCGTCACTGTATGTTTTTGCCTGTTTCTAACTTCCATAGCTGTTTATGTAAACTGATTTCGATGTTGTTTTTCCACATGAAAAGTTTATATTATGTTTCATTGTCTTCATAGTAGAAATTGGTTTACTTTGATGGTGGGTGTACTTTCGGGCTGTTCGGCCGTCGTCGTTGGAAATTCGTTCTCGACGTTTCGCCATCTCGAGTGGATGGCATCTTCAGGAGATGTTGACTGTTTGTCGGCTTCTCGTCGCGGGCGCAGGTTATATACGCTATGGTGGGCGGGGCGTATATCAGAGCTGGTCGGTGATTGGTCACTTTCCCGAGATTCAGTTTTGTTGTTGTAAGCGAGCCGTTTAGTGTTTTTATGAACCTGTACCCATGTTTTGTTAATTTTAAGAGTTGCTTCAGATCTGTTGAAGTTCTGCTGGTGTTTATGAATTTCGATTGCTTCTCTATAGAGTCTTGGATAGTATGAAGAGGAGGCGCAGAGAACTTGTGTGTCTTCGAATTTTATTCGGTGGTCTTCATTGTTTAGTGTGTGGTCTGCAACTGTGGATTTTTCCGTATGTCCGAGTCGACAGTTGGCTTTGTGTTCTTTGATTCTTGTGTTTACGGACCGTTTGGTTGTTCCAATGTAGACACTTCCACAGGTACAGGGAATGCGGCATACCCCCGAAGAACTTAGTGGGTTCCTTATATCCTTCGCAGATCTGAGGTGGTTCTCGATCTTCTTAGATGGCTTGAAGATCGTTTTTATGTTGTGTTTTCCCAGACGTCCGATGCTATCCGTCACTCTAGGGATGTAGGGCAGAAAGGCTCTTGAAGTAACTTCGCGGCTGCTCAGTCCACCGCTGTTGTTACTTCTAGTGCTCAGCTTTGGTCGTATATATTTATCTATGTCGCTTTTTTGAAATGCGATTTTTTTGAGATGGCAGATTTTTTTGAGATTCGTTTTTAATTGCTTTCAGGTGTTTCGGGATCCCTTTAGTCGGCAGTATGCAGAGTTAGAAAATAAATCAGTGTCATTTCTGTAGGTGTAGGAATAGAAAGTTTTATTATCTATTTTTATTTCTTTAGTTTACGCCATAATTAAATGAAATAATATTCATGAGTATATCTACCGCCGCCCATGTCACTTTCTATAAAGGATATGCCGATGGGCGGCTTTTATCTTTGTTCAACTGACTTTGCAAAAACTATGCTACCCTGCCGCCCGGTAAGTTTATTAAGCAATCAAGCGCAGTCGATGGGCTGAAGCTAAAAGAAAGGGGTGTCACCTACGCTATGATCACCGTACAGAGGTCCATTCTCTCCGCTTTTCATATCGATGTGGTCTTCTTCCATAACCCTGGAGAAGGGACCCTCGACAGGTGCTAACTCTATGGGTCGGAGAGTACCTGGAATCTACGGAGGACAGGGGTCGATTCATTTCCCTTGATAGACATCTGACGAGGTCTACCCGTACCCTTTCATAAATATCGTTAGAAATTATTTACGCCATTTACCATAATCGGTGGGGGTAATGGAGCTTTTTTAACACTAGTAGGGGGTTCTTTATTTCTTGGTTGATTGGAGGACTCTCCAGTGTCCGAACTTTTTTGTGGTGATGTGAGTGAAGTATCCAAGTTTTTTTCAGCCTTGTCTTTTTGTCTGATCCACTCAGTTTCTATTGCCAGATTGTCTTTATCAGTATTGTAGTCCATGTCTCCTTTTTGAGTGACTTTTGTCTCTAATTCTGCATACTTTTTTTGCATATTTTCCAGTTGACTTCGGAGAAAATCTACTTGTACACTAAGTGAATTCTTTTCGTTTTGGGATGTTTTTCATTCGCTATATAAAACTGTCGTTGGCATTAATGAATTTTGATCAAAATATAATCAGCTCTTTACACTATTTTATATGAAAATTTCATGAAAATCGGTTTAGCGGTTTATGACCCACATAGCACAAAAATCATCAAAAAAAATTACACAAACAATACCTTCTCTAGCCATGGCTGCGCGGGCTAATGGTAAAAAATAATAATAAAACGTAAGTAGGTATAGCAAAAAAAACACGTTGGTTTTGTTTGAAATGGAGACCCATTTCAGCCAGATCAAATACCATAGATTGTTTATATAGTATTTTCTTCTTGCGAATGGGAAAATTTAAATGAGAATAATAGAGAGTTATCGGTTTAAATACAACTAAAGCATTTAACGCGTTATATACTATTTGGCTTTTATTTTTAAGCCTTTTCTACTCCATTTTTAAACATTTCGGCGCCCCTGCAACGCCCCTGGCGCCTGGCGTCGTGGGCAGGTGCCCACTCCGCCCACGCCTAGATCCGCCACTGTATCATGAAACTGGTTTTTAAAGGTTGATGAAGGTATAATTGTATTATTGTGCAATTTAAATTTTAGTGAATTTTGTGATGTAACAAAATCTTGACATTTTAGCTTCAAACCCAAGTGCCTTTGATACATACAATATCGCAGGCTCTGCTAAAAACTACAAAATAGCGCTGCTTCAAAATAGCGTTGCTACAAAATAGCGCTGCTACAAAATAGCGCTGCTACAAAATAGCGCTGCTACAAAATGGCGCTTACAAAATAGCGTGCATCAAAATAGCGCCTTACAAAATAGCGCTGCTACAGAATAGCGCCTTACAAAATAGCACTGCTTCAAAATGGCGCTGCCACAAAATAGCGCTGCTACAAAATAGCGCGCATCAAAATAGCGCCTTAGAAAATAGCGCTGCTACAAAATAGCGCGCATCAAAATAGCGCGCATCAAAAACGCGCTTAAAAAGCATCATTAAAAACCGCAACTGTTTGACTAAGGGGTCTCTTTCTAACATATTTTTTCAAAAAAAAAACTTCCCTGACTTCTTTCGCGGGATCCTAGCGGGTGTGAAACAAAACTGAACCGAACCGAACTAAACCGAATCGAAGTATCGGTGCAGTTCGATTTGGTTTTCCAACCTCTAGGATGCCGATGCCGGTTCGGTTTGGTTTGTTTTTACACCCTCTAGGATCCCGGGAAAAAGTCAGGGAAGTTTTTTTTTAAATATATATGTTAGAATGAGGTTACCGGGAGTGGTAAGTTATAAGACGCTATTTTGAAGCAGCGCCATTTTGATGCGCGCTATTTTGTAGCAGCGCTATTTTGATGCGCGCTATTTTGTAGCAGCTCTGTTTTGATGCGCGCTATTTTGTAGCAGCGCTATTTTGTTGGCGCTATTTTGATGCACGCTATTTTGTAGCAGCGCTATTTTGTAGCAGCGCTATTTTGTGGCAGCGCCATTTTGAAGCAGCACTATTTTGTAAGGCGCTATTCTGTAGCAGAGCCCAATATCGCATACATGTTTGTGTATTTCAAGAGGCTTGTTTTTTTAAACAAATATTTTTTTGAATCAAAACCATTTTTTTTTAACTCAAATTTATTTTTTTATCTATGTGATGAATAGAATCAAACTTTACTGTTAAAAGATCCTTGTTTATTTTGCTGTTTAACAAAAACATGTTACTTTTTTCCAATTCGTAGAAAAGCTCTGTTTCTGCTGGGAATAATGAGGTACGGTTCAATTCGGAGTTCGAAGTCATTAAAAGCAATTTGATTGAAATAAAAGAGTTATGGTAATAACTGATTTAGTTTGATAGAGTTTTTTAAATATAACTTTTAAAATTTGCCGCCATTTTGAGATAAATGATGGCATAAATCAATGTTTTCCTTCATATGGCACAATTATCTATTAATATTTTAACGATTTTTAAAAATATATTAGTAATTTGTACTTTTATTGAAATTGGTTAGTACTAATAAATCTTTGAGAAAATGAATGTACAAAGAATTGGCAAAGCGATCGTGAAAACTGTAAAATAATAGTTATAACATAAAAATATATTTTGAGAACGTCTAAATCGATTTAAATTATTCATACTTTGTTATACGCGACAGAGGCAGAGCTTTTTTATAAATTCAAAAAATATTTAAAACATTTCCAAAATTTTGACAAATTTCAAAATTAGTACAAAAATCTAGAATATAAGGAAAGTGGCTAGTTTGAAGAAAAAATTTAAAAACCCCAAAATTTTAATCTGTTGCCCTCCCCTATAAATGTAAAGTTGTGTAAAAGTAACATTGCCCACTTCCAGAAACGCTCGAGAGCTGAGCTTTGGAAGGCCGATAGGAACTATGATAAAACTATAAAAGAAAATTAAAAAACCCCAAATTTTAATTAACTTCCCTCCCCTATAAATGTCAAGTACTTTAAATTAACTTTCTTCACTTCCAGGAACGTAGAAAGCTGAGCTTTGGAAGACTGATAGGAACTATGATAAAAGTATAGGAAAATATAAAAAAAACCTCAATATTTTTAATAAGGCATTGCAAAAGTTTTAAACAATATTCCGCATATTTTAAAACACCAAAATTTTAATTTACTTTCCTCCCCTATAAATGTAAAGTTATATAAAATTAACATTGCCTACTTCCAGAAACTAAAGAGAGCTGAGCTTTAGAAGGCTGATAGGAACTATGATAAAACCATGGGAAAATATAAAAAAAATCTCAACATTTTTAATAAGGCATTGCAAAAGTTTTAAACAATATTCCGCATATTTTACTACTATAAAACTTAAACATTATCCAAATCCTTTAAAAAATAAGTAAAATCATAACAAAAACATTTCATGTAAAAAAAAGCCAAGTACGCGAAAGTGGTATTCCGTAAAAAGAATTGACATAAAAGTAAAGCCAAGTTCTCCAATACAGATTTCAAAATGAATGGTTCTTACTAGTTTGGAAATGTTTTTCTAAACTTGGCTTAGGCACAGTGCTAAATTGAACGTAAAGAAGTTTGGCTGGAATAGCAAAGTTTAAAAAAACATTTCCAAACTAGTAAGAACCATTCATTCTGAAATTTGTATTGGAGACCTTGGCTTTACTTTTATCTCAATTCTTTTTACGGAATACCACTTTCGCGTACTTGGCTTTTTTTACATGAAATGTTTTTGTTATGATTCACATATTGTGAGAGCTCGCGTATATGTAGGATACATAATCTAAGAATGTGGTCAGTACTGGGTCAAAAACGAAACCGAGGGTAGGATTTACATTTGAAGCTGAGGCCATAGGGTTAAATAATAAGAAAGTTTTATGAGCCGATCTCTATTTGCGAGAGAAGTTGCAAAACTTTTTGATCAAGTTTCGGAGAAATGAATAAGTAAACAGAACAGTATAAAAAAGTTTTTTAGATTGTTACCTATTATAAAATAAGTTTATTTCTAAACGAGCGCAACCAAGTTACAAAATAATTTTTATACAGTTTGTCTAAAGATTGTCGATTTTCACAATCGGTGTACACATTTTGGGTTAGCTGTTCACCCCTCGGGTCTTTTAGTCTTATATTCAATTTTTTTAAAAGAAATCATTATATGATGTCGGACAAGAATAGTACACCGCAATCGCAAAGACCAAAGAGGCATATTTAATCCCAAGACGAAAATGTTTTAGCCCAAACGTAGGTCTCCTTCAAAGTTTCGTGTGTTGTATACTTACTAGATTCTTTTTGTTGCTTTTAATCTCTGAAGGATTGAAAAGTATCAATTTAGTCCAACTCTGCTAGAGGGCAGCCTAAATCTCTTTTAATTATGTCTAATTGTTTTTTATGTATTTTGGGTGAAGTTAAAGACCGTAACAGGTTATAATAACATTCTATTCACAGTTACTTTAAAACCAATATTGTTACGGGTTCCCAACGACAAATAAAACTCGCAAATGTCAAAAACGATATGTCCATTTATTTCGACAATTATGTACAAAATCACGCACTTAAACTTCCTAATAACTTGCTAATAATTCACTACTTTAATCAGCCTATTAACTTCGTGTTAATATCTTGCGATCACTACCGTTGGTTATCTTTGACTGACTCGAAGCGCGATATCCGGCCCTATTTATAGAATCGTCGAACTTTCCCGAATTATCCATCCTTGTTCGATTCACGAGCATGCTAGTCTCTTCCAGAAGGTCCGCGTGCGAGCACGAGTGTGAGTCATAGATAACGCAATTAAAACCTAGACTAAGACAATTATTTTGCTTTAAAGCAGTTTGCTTTGATCTAAGACAATTTTTTTGAAGTTTTTTTTTGTAATAGAATTGTTTTAATTTATTGTAATTAGTTTTAATATTTTGACAATGTCCATATTTATACTGTAAATCATTGACTAATTAATGAATTGAATTGAATTGAATTAAGAATACAACCATAAGATAAGTCAACCTAATACTACACTAAACCTAAATAAATTCTAACGATAAAATTTAAATAACTTAAATTTGTAACAAAATAAAGAAAATTAAATGCAACGCTACAAATTTGTACATCTAGAAACAATCATATTTTAAAATTAATATTTTTAAAAGCAGTTGTGAAAATAAATTATTTAGCACTAAGTTGTAACAACTTAAAATATATTTTTAAATTAAAAACATTAATGTACGCTAAAACGTGGAAATCGTTTTGGCTTTCAATAAAACCATGAGCCCAATTAATTTATTTAATTAGTTTGAATCAAAATTTAATAATTTGCAACACTGTCCAATCATTGGAACTGTTTTGTGAAACAGTATAATTGAATGTCAAATGAAACAGAAATGTATAAATTGCTATCATAGGCTGAAAATGTATGGAAAGGAAACTAATAATAACGGTGAAATGCTATACCAGTGCAATTCAATTCAATTCAATTCAAAAGAATTTATTTTTATTAATTATTTATTCATATTAGAAAAGACTTAGCCGACTAGCTAACCTAATATATAGACCAGGTATAGTTTTTGCAAAGTCACCTGAAATGCTCCTATAATACGGGGTTCTATCGATTTCATGAAATTTTGCTATATTCTGCCCTTCAAAAGTTATCCAAATTCATATAAAATCTTCCTGGTATAATTTCAACCCTACCGACAGAGAAAAGGCGCGCTCTTTGCGGGCCGAGCACAAAGTGTTTGTTTTCTGACCGACCCAGCGCAGGTGGATAGACGGCATCTGATTGGCAGATTTTTTTGAGATCCGCTTTTAATTGCTTTCAGTTGTTCTTTGCGGGACCCCTTTAGTCGGCAGTATGCAGAGTTAGAAAATAAATCAGTGTCGTTTCTGTAAGCATAGGAATAGAAAGTTTTATTATCTATTTTTATTTCTTTTGTTTACGCCATAATTAAATGAAATAATTTTCATGAGTATATCTACCGCCGCCCATGTCACTTTCTTTAAAGGATATGCCGATGGTCGGCTTTAACCTTTGTGCAACTGACTTTGCAAAAACTATAGCATGAATGTCTGTGTCTTTTTTATTACGTTTTAGCTATGAAAGGCGATGTCTCTCCCTTTGAAGCTTATTTATTCGTTAAAGTCTTGTATGAACTGCAGCGTGTCTTGTCATGGTTGTTCTTTAGTCTGCACTTCCACAATAATTGGTGGTGGTTTTGGGCTTCTTTTGATTTTTTTTTGTTGTAATAGTTTTTGTGATTTTTTTTTTTTTTTTGTAATAGTTTTTGTGATGGTGCTCTGACAGTCAAGCCACCCTGAAGGCGCTAAACGCACCCAAGATTGCGGACGGCTTGGTGGAAGAATGCGCAGAGGCGCTGGAGACCCTAAGCGATGGCAAACGGGTGACGCTGGTTTGGGTTCCGGGACATACGGGGGTACCAGGCAACGAGAAGGCGGACGAACTCGCACGACTCGGGGCAGGAACCGCCTATGTAGGACCGGAGCCACTTTTGGGCGTGACAAAAAGACAAGTGCAAAGCGGACTCAACAAATGGGCCCAGGACGCGCTATTAAACTCCTGGGAAACAGGAACGGGTTGCAGACAGACCAGAGAATTCGTAGACCGTCCAAAAGCGACCAGAATTAGATGGATGCTGGGACGGACACGAAAAGACCTCGGACTGCTGATAGGACCTCTAACCGGACATAACCGGTTGAGGAAGCACATGACACGTATAGGAGTCGAGAATGACCCTACCTGCCCAGCCTGTGGACAGGAAGAAGAGACATTAAGACACCTCGTGGCAGAATGCGAGGCCTACGCAAGGATGAGACAACAGGCACTCGGAGCGCCAACTCTGAGCGAGGAAGAACTGCACATGCTCAAATGGGCAGACTTACTGGACTTTATAAAGAGAACAGGAGTGCAGAGAGTGGGTTAAGGGACAGACTTGGGGCATGGCAAAAAGGGCCTACTCTGGTCTACTTGTCAGACCTGCGGGTCAACCCCCCCCCACTACTACTACTACTTTTGTGATGGTTGTTTCTTCAATGACACTTTTCGTCTTTATGGCAATATTTCTTTCAGTCTAAGATATGGACTGAACTCTTTCTGGTTGCTCTTACGTTGGTAATGTTTCATTTAGATTTGCTAGGTTGACATGGCGATGTTTAGTCAGCTGATTTTTGGTTTCGGCATTGGATAAAATAAATATATATTTAAAACTATAATTTCGTATCTGTAAGCTGCATCTCTCGCTCATTTTAAAACTTTTTCTTGGTGTATACACAAAGTGTGTAAGTATCTATGTTGCAATGTTAAATATTTTCTAAGCACATAACAGCATAACAATAACATTTTTTCAATATTTCAGTTTAGTAATGCCAAATTTGGAGCTTTAAACAACTTAGTATACAGCATAACATACACACTTTTTCAACATTTTAGGCCAGTAATGCCAAATTTGGGGCTTTAAACAACTTAACATATATTTTTCAGTCCCTCTAGTATATATTACAATATAATCAAATCATAAATGCTGATTTTTATTTAATTGATTGTAAAACCCTCTTATATAGATTAGCAATTGTTTTTAGATCTTGGTTGTCTGGACCAAGTATTTTTCCACAACTTTGAGAGTTTAAAAAACTTTCCAAAAGAAAAATACAATTTTTTTCTTTTTGTCACTAAAGGCTATTCATATCTGTCCCAAGTTCGCGTAAACTGCTGTGCTATCTTTTCTTGAAACATTTCAGCCCATATTTAACTTATCCAAAACTACACTTCGGAATAAGCTATAAAACTTAAAGTTTGCACAGTCGTACATCTTCATAAAACCCCTTCCAGTTTCATTGACTTCCATAAAGTAGAAAAGTAGTTACAAAATTTCAAAAAAAGTCTAAATTGCCACTTCTCACTTACATGCTACAAAGCTAAAATTTACCAGACTGATAGAAATTATGACCAAACCCTTTTAAAAATGAAAAGCCTTAAAATTCTAGTTTACTCCCCTACCTTATACATGTAAAATTATGTAAAACTAACATTGCTCACTTCCAGAAGCGCTAGAGAGCTGAGCTTTGGAAGACTGATAAGAACTATGATAAAACTATAGGAAAAAATTTAAAAATACCAAAGTTTTAATTAACTTTCCTCCCCTATAAATTTAAAATTATGTAAAAGTAACATTGGCCACTTCCCAGCGGCGTAGCGTGGGGGGGCGCGGGGGGTTCGTCGCCCCCCCCCCCCCGCCCCGAGGTTAGTGGCGCCCCATAGGTGGCCGAAGCGCCCTCAGCTTTATTAAGTTTTTTTTTTTTGGTCGCAAGTTTCGTCAGAGGCGCCCTTGTGACTTATCGGCCGCCCCCTCACACATGATGACCTTTTTTTTTTTTGATTCGTGAGAGGCGCCCTTGTGACTTATCGGCCGCCCCCTCGCACATGATGACCTGTTTGTTTTTTTTTCTTTGTTGGTCGCAAGATTTGTGAGAGGCGCCCTTTTGACCTTTTTGTTTTTTTTTGTCACAAGATTTTTCATCAGTGTTCAGAGGCGCCCTTGTCGTTTTCTTGGCGATGAACCCCCCGCGCCCCCGCCACGCTACGCCACTGGTTCATACTAGTTTGGAAATATTTTTCTAAAATTGGCTTTTACAGCTGCAAATAACACTTAGGTTCGGTTCATTACTACTACTAGTACTAAATTGAACAAAGAAATTTGGCTGTAATAGCAAGTTTAAAAAAAATATTTCCAAACTAGTAAGAACATTTTATTTTGAAATTTGTTTGAAAAACTTGGCTTTACTCTTATCTCAATTCTTTTTACGGAATACCATTTTCGCGTACTTCGCTTTTAGCTCACACATATACTATACTATAGTAGTGTGAGCTATGGTGATCCTAATTTTTTCAAGAAAAAAAAAGTTGCTCCGATTTCAAAAATTTTTATATATCTTTGCGTTTCAGATGATTTTGAAACTTTTTTGTTGCGCCGTCTGTCTGTCTGTCTGTCTGTCTGTCTGTCTGTATGTCTGTCTGTCTGTCTGTCTGTCTGTCTGTCTGTCTGTCTGTCTGTGTGTCTGTATGTCTGTCTGTAACGACCAACGCGCATAACTCAAAAACCGCTTGGCCGATTTTAATGAAATTTGGTACCTAGGCTGGGTCTTGGGTCGAGATAGTCCCATTTAAAAATGAACAAAATCCACCGAACACAAACCAAATAAAAGGGTGGGGGTAGATTTCAAAAATTAGAGATTATGTGAAAATATGGCGTGTGTGATATTAAACGAAAGGTAATTGAGTCTGCAGTTAAACAAAATATATTTTAATTTATTTTAAAAAAAAGGGTGGGGGTATATTTTAAAAATTAGAGTTTAAGTGAAAATATGGCGTGTGTGATATCAAACGAAACGTAATTGAGTCCCGACTTTAACAAAATACATTTTAGTTTTTGTTTTTTTTAAGGGTGGGGGTAGATTTCAAAAATTTGAGTGTAAGTCAAAACATGGCTTGTGTGGTATCAAACAAAAGGTAATTTAGTCTGGAGTTGAATAAAATATATTTTAGTTTTTAGTTATATTAGCTCACACGTACACTATAAGTATAGTACCTAGTGTGAGCTTAGGGGCCCATATATTGGCAGAGTATTTTTACATGAAATGTTTTTGTTAAATAAAACAATAAATAAAAAATAAAAAAATAAAACATTATAAAAATCCTTAAACAGTATTTAGTAGTAATTGGAAAGAAACCTTTAAAATTTAGAAATATTCATACTTAAAAAGTTATCCCTTCTAAAAGTGCGTGTTCTTGTTTTTAATTAAAAAAGGGGAAACAATTATCCAGAAGCTGACTGTTTTTCAACCCGAAAAAACATTGTTGTGGGTTTTAATCAAAATTTTAATCAACACTATAAAAGCTAGCATAACGGCCTAATTTCGTTGTTCTTATTTTACCGCCTCGGCCCACCTTTATGTGTATATTTATAGATGTATAAAAGGTCTAGTTTATGTTAATTTGGCTTGTGCTGTGCTGAAGGCTATTTTAAAATTTAATATACCTATATATATATATATATATATATATATATATATATATATATATATATATATTCATCGGTTTCACAACGTTCTACGTTTTCCGATACTCAATCTCCACTCGTTTCTGTTTGGCTATAATTCATCATCTAGGCCTCTTATTCTTATTTCACTGTCTATTCCTTCTCTCCAGCTTCTCCTTGGCCGTCCTCGTTTTCTTCGGCCAGTTGGTTTCCATTGTAGTATTTGTTTAGGTAGTATTTCATCATTCATTCTTTGTACATGTCCGTACCACACCAGTTGTTTTGTTCTTATATCATCCACTAAAGTACTTTCACCCACTGTCATAATTTCTCTTATTCTTTGATTTGTAACTCTTTCTCTTTTTGATTTCCCTGCTGCTCTTCTCCAATAGTCTATCTCCGTAGCGGAAAGCATTTTTTCTGTTCCATCCTTGATTGGCCATACTTCTGAGCCGTGTGTAATAATACTTTTTACAATGGTGTTATATATAAGCTTTTTGTTATGTTTTGATATACTTTGGTCCCAAATTATTCCATTTAATAAAGTTATTGCTTTTCTTCCTTGTACGTTTCGATCTTTTATAGCTTTGTCTAGTGTTTCGTCAGCTGTAATTTTTAGACCTGAGTATTTAGACTCATCAAGGACTGAATTCGCTGCCCGGTATTTAAGATTAAATCCTGTTTCATTCCACCGATACACATATACTCTGTCTTATTGAGATTAACCTTAATATACCTTATTACAGTATATATCTGTAAATGCTTTTAAGTAAGAGAATATCTGTGGACACGGCAGTGCCTCGCTAATTTCGCGCAACTGCTTGGCTATCTACTATTTACTATTTGACCTAAAACTCTACTTCGGAATGAGCTAGGAATCTCAAACTATGCACAGTCATAGATCTTCATCAGAGTTGATAACCCGTTTAAGTTTACTGGACTTCCATGAAATAGTAAATTAGTTACCAATCTTTAAAAATAGTCGAAATTGCCACTCACTCACTCACTCACTCATGTATAGATCATCAAAATTCTACTGCACTTCCAGACATGCTACATAGCTGAACTTCGATAAACTGATAAAACTTATAATGAAACCCCTGGAAAAAATAAAAAAACCCCAAAATTCTAATTTACTCTCCTCCACTATACATGTAAAGTTATGTAAAATAACATTGCCTACTTCCAGAAACGCTAGAGAGCTGAGCTTTGGCAGACTGATAGGAACTATAATAAAACTATAGGAAAAAATTGGAAAACTATTACATTCTAATTTACTTCCCTCCCCTATAAATTTAAAGTTATGTAAAGGTAACACTGACCACTTCCAGAGACGCTAGAGAGCTGGATTTTTTAAGACTGAAAGGCACTATGATAAAACTATGGGAAAAAATGTAAAAACAACAACATTTTAATTTACGTTTCTCCCCTATAAATATAAAGTTATGTGAAAGTAACATTGCCTACTTCCAGAAACGCTAGAGAGCTTAGCTTCAGAAGACTGATAGGAACTATGATAAAATCATAGAAAAAAATTAAAAAACCTCCAAATTTTTAATAAGGCATATTTTTGGTACTTTAAAACTCATAATAAAAACATTTCATGTAAAAAAAGCCAAGTAGGAAAAAATGGTCTTCCGTTAAAAGAATTGAGATAATAGCAAAGCCAAGTTCTCCAATACAAATTTCAAAATGAAAGGTTTTTATTAGTTTGGAAAAGTTTTTCCAAACTTAGCTATTACGGCTGCAAATGACTCTTAGGCACACTGCTAAATTGAACATAAAGAAGTTTGGCTGTAATAGCAAAGTTTAAAAAAACATTTCCAAACTAGTAAGAACCTTTCATTTTGAAATTTGTGTTGGAGAACTTGGCTTTACTTTTATCTCAATTTTTTTTACGGAAGACCATTTTCGCGTACATGGCTTTTTTCTTACATGAAATGTTTTTTTAGATTCTTCTTTTCTTAATCTTTCTCGTTGGCTGCGATTTTTTTTCTAGGTATTCGAGCAAATGCAGAAAAATAGTTATTTTTTATAATTTTTTGATTTTGATATTTTTACAGTTCATCTTTTTTTTTTTGTATTTTGTAATTTTTTTGTCAAATCAGAACTTTTTCGCAGTAAGTTACTGGCAGATTCTAAAACATAAAGTGAATTCCCTGTTTTATTCAAAAACTTTTTGATTTCTTGCAATTTTTTGTATCTTCAACCGTTTTTGAGAAAAAGGGCAAAAAATATAATTTGTATCTTCGATTGCTATTCAGAAATTACACAAAACAAATTTTGCTTTGTATCTCAAAATATTAAGAATATTACTGGGATCAGTCCTGTTCCAGACTAGCTAATTATTTTGATCTAACTATTTTGGGAATTTTAATATCGCATTAGTCGCTAGAAATATTTTTCTTTATGTCATTAGAAGCGTTTGCTCACAGCAAAAGAAATCTCGTTTTCTTGACGTTTTTATGAGTTTTTTTATTAAAATTAAAATTCTTAAATTTTTTATAAGCGAAAGAAAAGTTAATAAAATTTTATACAAAGATTTACAGGAAACACAGGATATTTTCTTTTCACTTCGTCCGACTGGTTTTTAGTCGAGACACTTTTTTGACAATAATTTTTGGGCGTTGAAATAATGAAGTTTCTTTTAACTTTATGCAAAACAGCTAATCCAACTGTTCATCTAGCAGTATAAGAAAAATGTTTACTCGGCCAATACGTTTGTAAATTATTAACGCAACGTATCTACTTCCGTGAGCTGTGCCCATTAAGTCAGATTTTCTATGAAAATTAAGAAATACCTAATCTATGAATTATCTTTTGACATGTATTCTAAACAGAATAATGCAATTTTTTTAATTAATTTGCAGTGGCGTGGGCGCCCCCGCCTTCCCCCGAAGCCAAGATTTTTTTTGATATTTTACACATATTTCATGAATACAAACATAAAGTGGCATACAATATGGCCTAATGGGGTCCCAAGCCCTCCCCAAAACTGTCTCGGGCCCACTGTTAGTATAACATAATTAACATTGGTTCTAAAATGTGTAAAGGTTGTTATGTAGCGGAAAGGGGGGCAATATGGGGTAGGGGAGAGCGGGGCAAGATGACGAACTCAATTTAACACAAAATTTATAAATGGCAACGAGTTTATTACTGTGCTGTTAAAACTCTTTAAAGTAATTTTATGTTTTATGGGTTAAAGATAGAAGGAGCATGTAAGAATAATAATAGTACACTGACTCAGAACCTATAATTCTAGTGGTCGCTTATAAAATTTTATGCCGAAAAATAGGCTTTTGCGGAAAAATCTAAGGAAAGAATAATATTTGTTAGTAACTAGGAAATTATTTATTATATTTTCAATATAAGAACATGTAAATGACCATCTTTGGTCGTTTTTTGTTTTTATTTTTTAATAAAAGATTGTACCTTGGGGCAAGTTGGCGGGGGCAAGATGACAAGTAAAGAAAAGCTTGAAAAAAATTGAACAAGAAAGTTTTTGGCAGTCTTAAAAGGTAAAAAGGAAGTTTTGAATGTCACTACCAAAACTTAACCTTAATCTTTACCTAACATAAACTCGAAACGTCAGTGAGATACATATGGTTTTGTGGCTCAGTAAATTTTTTAAGTTAACAAAAACAGTCGAAAAATTAAATTAAACCAAAAACATTTTCGGGCTATAATGTTTTTACAACTTTTGAAGGAAAAGTTTTCGGTAATGAAGCACCGCTGCAGTCGACAGTTTCTCATTGGTATGGAGAACTCAAGCGTGGACGGATTAGCCTTAGCAACGGTCCAAGGCCAGGTGGGGAGACTGAGGCTTCATTGGGGATTTCAAATATTTTGAATAAAAAAATTTTGCATGAAGAATTAGTGGTAAGAAAATTAGTTTCCCGCTGGATACCGCATCTGCTAAACACTACTACTATTCTCCACCTCCTTCGATCCTGACAGTCATCTTTGGTAATCTTTCGTCGCTCATCCGTTGTACAGTCTTGGACTTAATAAATGGCCGCTGCCGTTTTCAGAAGAGCTTGGATAAGAATCCCAATACCGGCCGGATTTCGTGGCGCGTCGTTCAACACATATAATTTATTCGCATTCCTGGGTTAAATTCAATCATGAAAAATTTCTCTTCGGTCTGTATTCCGTTTAAATGTTCGGTTAAAAAAATACACATAATTGCGGAAAAATTAGCTTTGGACTGTAGTCCGTTTGAATGTTCGGTTAAAAAAATACACATAATAGTGATTTTTCAGGATTTTAATTTATTGTTATGTTTTGTATTACATACATGTTTGTAAAAATGAAGTTTTTAAAGTGTAAAGCTAAAAAAATAAATACAAGCAAAAATTGGTTATTTTACTAAGGGCGATTCGAAAACAGCTGTGAAAAATGAAAAATGAAAAATGAAAAATGAAAAATGAAAAATGAAAAATGAAAAATGAAAAATGAAAAATGAAAAATGAAAAATGAAAAATGAAAAATGAAAAATGAAAAATGAAAAATGAAAAATGAAAAATGAAAAATGAAAAATGAAAAATGAAAAATGAAAAATGAAAAATGAAAAATGAAAAATGAAAAATGAAAAATGAAAAATGAAAAATGAAAAATGAAAAATGAAAAATGAAAAATGAAAAATGAAAAATGAAAAATGAAAAATGAAAAATGAAAAATGAAAAATGAAAAATGAAAAATGAAAAATGAAAAATGAAAAATGAAAAATGAAAAATGAAAAATGAAAAATGAAAAATGAAAAATGAAAAATGAAAAATGAAAAATGAAAAATGAAAAATGAAAAATGAAAAATGAAAAATGAAAAATGAAAAATGAAAAATGAAAAATGAAAAATGAAAAATGAAAAATGAAAAATGAAAAATGAAAAATGAAAAATGAAAAATGAAAAATGAAAAATGAAAAATGAAAAATGAAAAATGAAAAATGAAAAATGAAAAATGAAAAATGAAAAATGAAAAATGAAAAATGAAAAATGAAAAATGAAAAATGAAAAATGAAAAATGAAAAATGAAAAATGAAAAATGAAAAATGAAAAATGAAAAAAGCAACATACATGTACATGGCCGTACCATATCAGTTGCCTTTTAGTGATGTCATCAGTTATGCTTCCCTCGATTCCCATTCTTTCTTTTATGATCTCATTTCTTATATGATCTGTTCTGGATATTCTCATTGATCTTCTTATTGCATCCATTTTGACACTTTCCATTTTTGCTTTGTATTTTTCTGTTACGCGACAAGTCTCTATTCCATACAACAGCGTGCTTTTCACCATTGTGTCATATATGTTAAATTTTACATTCTTTTTTATCTCTCTGCTCCATAAAATACTGTTAAGACACCCAATAACTTTTTTCGCTTTTACTATTCTTTTTTCCAGTTCTTTACAGTCTGTTCCTGTCTTATCAAATCTGACACCCAAGTATACATACTCATTGCATGGAGATATTGTTTGTCCTAACTAACTAACCGCAGAACAGAAAGAAGCTATTGTGTCAGAAGACACTAGAACGCTTTGAGATACGAAACCCGAAAAACGTGTACATTATTATTAGTGGTGATGAATCGTGGATTTTTTATATGAACCCAAAAATAAACGTCCATCGTCTGTTTGGGTGTTACAAGATGAAAAAAATCGAACAAAAGTCATCCGTTCTCGAAGTGTATCCAAAAAGATGGTCGCGACTTTTGTCTCAAAAGCAGGTCTTGTAGCAAAAATTCTTTGTGAAGATCAAATGATTATTACTGCCGATTGGTATATTACCATTTGTTTGCCGAAAGTAATCGTCAAGCTTCGAAAAACGAACCACTAACAACGAATTATCCTCCACCAAGACAATGCAAGTTCGCACAAAGTACAAAAAAACATAGAATTTTTACCTCAACAAACCGTCGAATTGTTGGATCATCCTGCATACAGGCCCGACCTAAGTCCCAACGATTTCTGTACTTCTCCGAAAATCAACAATGGACTGCGTGGTCAAAGATTTCAGTCGCCAGAAGAAGCAGTCGACGCCTTCAAGAATGCAATTTTGACAGTACCAACAAACGTGTGGAATTACAGCTTTGACAACTGGAGACAATTTTCGTGGAGAATACTTCGAGAAACAATGAAATCTTACAAAATTATCTACTGTTTTATTGCAGCTGTATGTATATGCAAGGCCAACACAAAAATAGAGGCCACGACCCTGAAAAAATCAGCTGTTCTCCGGGGGCTGAATTTTACATTGGGTCTCATGGAAGGTCAGACGTTTTTTTATGATATTTTTAAAATGGCGCTACAGATTTCCGCGAAATTTCAGTGAAATATTCACAGACACCATCCCGATATTCGACCAAAGTTTTTAAGGAAGCAACATGATTAAAATGTTAAAATCTTCAAGATTTAGCATTCCTTATTTTGAATTCAAATTACCCGCCATGTACCACATGCCAACTGTTATATTTGACATGTATTTGACTTTGTCATCTGTGATTGTCACATTTACTTCTGCTTTAAAGTTAATTTTTGAGTGGGCTAACGAAGCGGCTCTAAAAAATTAAGGATTACTATAGATTTAAAAAAAATGTTCTGAAAGAATATAGTAAAAACAATCTCAAAACGGGCTTTATAAAAAAAAATCAAATATTCATGAACCGTCATTCCAACTTCAATATTTTAAAGACTATCAGCTGTGTCGTAACGTGACCATCAAGAAAAAATCAGCCCCGGATGTGTCGTCAACAAAGTGGAGGATCGTGGCTTAAACTTCAAACACAACCCTTGTATACAGTGTGTCCACGTAAGTTGGCGGCATATGGGAAACTTTTTTATTATTAAATTAATTAAATTAAATTTTTTCAGTCATATTACGAGGTTTGTCAAAAAATGTGATTTTTGCTCCAGAGTAAAGTACCTTTCTTTTTGACAATATCGAAAATTGTTATAAAGAAAAGATGTTTAGAATTAAAAATAGCTTTTAAATATTCAATATTGTTTATTTACATTAAAAAAATATTTTTTTCTCCATTTTCTCTGCGATTATGTTGGAAATTTAAGTTTGCACATTAATGCATTGCATTTATTAATTATAAATTTGATTAAACAATTATAAATAAACTTTTAAAAACAATTATCTCTTAATATTTATCGAACACTGATAACCTTTAAGTTGCTTAATCACTAGTTTGTAACAAACAAATACATCTGTCAAACATAAAACTGTACAATACGGATCTCTAAAAATTTTGAAAAACACTGTTAGACTGCCTAAAAAAGTGTTTATACCGTGGCACTTTTTGAAATACGATTGTTGACGTTTCTTCGAATTTTCGATATTTAGACAGTTCGCAAAGCCTACTTTAATTATCAGTTTTAAAAATGCCAGTGCATCCTAGATTAATTATGCATTAATGTGCAAACTTAAATTTCCAACGTAATCGCAGAGAAAATGTGGAAAAAAAATATTTTTTTAATGTAAATAAACAATGTTGAATATTTGAAAGCTATTTTTAATTCTAAACATCTTTTCTTTATAACAATTTTCGATATTGTCAAAAAGAAAGGTACTTTACTATGGAGCAAAAATCACATTTTTTGACAAACCTCGTAATATGACTGAAAAAATTTAACATCTGATGGTTGCATTTTAGGTTTTGGACCATGCAGAACTTTTTATGAAGAATAACTTTTTTTCGTAAAACTAATAATAAAAAAGTTTCCCATATGCCGCCAACTTACGTGGACACACTGTATATCTTGTTAATCCAATATTTTTTTTCTGTGATGTAATAGTTATTTAAACAACAAGGTTTGAAAACGACTCTTTGCACACGATCGAGACAGTTTGGTAGACCGAGCCGAAGGCGAGGTCTACAAGTCGAGGGAGTGTGCAAAGAGGTTTCAAACGAGTTTTTTACAATATTTTTTATACGACTGCTAATAAAGAAAGAAAAATCAAATTTTAATTTAACTTGTTTTTATTTCCGACATTTTTACAACAAAACTTTAAAAATTCAACAATTTTTTGACGTATCTAATCAACAAAACATATGAGCAGTGACGGTTGCTACGGAACTAAGCCAACTTATATTGATGGGTGACAACAACAAAAATCACAATAACGGGAGACCCGTATGCAGAAATGACATAGGCGTGCGCAAAAATGACATAAGCGTGTGCAAAACGTTTTGCACACAGCGTGCGCAAAATGTCATTTTCAGATCGTGTTCTCCGTGCGCAAAACCCCCTTTTACAAGACAGTCATATAAAAAGTACCTATAATCATTTGGCACGCATTTTAAACCGAAACGCAAATTACTTTTTTTTTCTTCCTTTTTGGGACCGTAAACACTAGACCAACAAAATTCTCGAAAATGCAGACAAACATCAACACTTTGATCTTTTCCTACGGACGGAAAACAAAAAAAGTTGCTAAAAACACCACCGGAACAAAAATGTTGCTTGTAAGGTTTCCTGTTTTTCTGAAAATGTTGAAAAACAATAAGTTGTTTTGTTTTTCATTTGTTGGTTCGATGTTTACCCGGCATTAGGGGGAGTAAGGTCACTCATCGTCAAGCAAGCTTTGACGGCTCGTTGTTATTTTAAAAATGTGGTTTTAACACAGTCTAAAGATCTATTTATTAATGATACAGTTTCAAGATAGTTTGCAGCATAACTTTTTAATTCTAATTACATAAATATGTATAGTTTAGGTATCTTCATTCTGTGTAAAACAACATCTTCAAAATAAAACAGAACCGCCAATGCGAAACCGAGGAAAACATGTCAAAAATAATAACCAAAAAATAGAAACCCTGGCGTTAGCTTCGCTACCTGTAAAGCATGCTTGACGATGAGTGACCTTAAGGGAGAGTCATTCAATGGAATAGTTATTTACCTAACAAGTGCGGAAAGTGACCCTTTTCCGCACGAACGGCAGTTACACGAACGACGCGAAGCGGAGTTCGGAAAGGCCGTTAAGGGCGGAAAAGACACTTTCCGCGCGTGTTAGGTACAATATTTTTCCTACTTGCGTAAAAAACTTCTTCCTACATAATGTTTTTTGTATTTTTATTGACAAATTATGTTTTCGTTTTAGTTTTAAAATTCAAGTTCTTTACTATAATTATTTTATTTTTATTTGCTTTCATAAAATCACCAAAAAAGGTAGCGTGCGTAAAAAAAAAATTTACGCACGCCGTGCGCAAAAAATTTTTTTACGCACGCTACCTTTTTTAAAAATTTTGTAAAATAATTCCAAATTGATATTCAGGCACTCTATTATTTTGGTGTCATTTTGACATTAATTAGTGACAAGCTATTTTTTCGGATTGTGCAAAAACATTCAACGGGTTCCTTGAATTTCTTTGGGATTGTGTTATTGTTGTTAATATGGGATTAAAAATACAAACATTGCAGCAAGTGTCATTTCAGCGTTATTTTCGGTTTATCTACAAAGTTTTCTTTAAAATGGATTTCGACGACAGCGATATTGAACTTCCAGACAGTATTTTGAATGACGCAGCATCGGCGAGGGAGGAATTAGTTCCAGAAAAGTCCCGTCCGAGATACGAAAAAGAGTACCACGCTTTTGAAGATTGGTTAAAAGCAAAGAACACTTCATCGCTAAAAGAAGAAGTATTTTTGGCCTATTTTTCTTATTTGTCAACGAGTTTCGTGCCTAGCACGTTATGGTCAAAATTTTCAATGCTTAAAATGTGTATAAGACTACGAAAAAATATAGATATTGGGCGATATTATAACTTAATATCATTTATTAAACGAAAAAATGTCGGTTTTAAACCAAAAAAGTACTTTAAAAAAATGAGACCGATAAATTTTTGAAAGACGCTCCCGATGAGATTTATTTAATGAACAAGGTGGCCACAATATTCGGCATTGCAGGAGCCTGCCGAAGAGCGGAGTTAGCGAATTTTCAAGTATCCGACATCAAAGAGGAAGGCGACATCCTGGTGGTAACAATTTCAAACACTAAGAACCATACTTCAAGGAGTTTTGTGGTCTGCGATCCCAACAAAGACGATATAAGCTATATCAACATCTACAAAAAATACAAAAATTTGCGACCACCTGACACACCGCACCAACGGTTCTTTGTTTCCTACCATACCGGTAAATGCTCGAAGCAAGTGGTTGGTATAAACACATTTGGCAAGATCCCCGGTAACATCGCCGGGTTTCTTAAGCTGCCAAATCCGGAAACTTATGCGGGCCATTGTTTCCGACGATCTTCTGCCACAATGTTGGCCGGAGCAAATATAACCAATTTGAAGCGACATGGTGGGTGGAAGAGTGCGTCAGTAGCCGAATCCTATGTGGAAGAATCCGAGGAAAACAAGAAAAAAATTGCAACGCAAATTTTGCAGAAAAAAAGTGACACAAATCAGGAGACAGAAGAACGCCAACCATCCACCTCAGTACTACCCTCCACCTCAGAACTACCATCCTCCATAGCACTCCGATCCACATCAGTGCAAAGAAGCACGAATGCAGAAGCAACGACAGTGTTTCCATCAATGACGACGACTAATACATCGATACAATCTGAAAACCTAACAAAAGTGGCGGCGTCAGCATTAACATTACAAAATGCGACGCATTGCACGTTTAATTTTCACATTATGCGTTAAACTTTTTTAATTTTTCGAGTAGTTTTTAGTTTTTTTTCACTGTTTCCGTTACAAATAAAAATATAAAACAAAAAAAGTCTAAATTTACTTTAATATGCAAAGCGTGCGTAAAAGTATTTTTTACGCACGGCGTGCGGAAAGTTCAACTTTCCGCACGCAAATGCGTGCGTAAAAGTGCACAAACCGTCACTGAATATAGGTGAAAATACACCCAAATAACACATTTCCGGCGTTATCTCAAAAAAAATTTTTGCGAAAATAATACCTTTTCTAGCCATTGCTGCGGGGGCTTGGGGGGAAGGTAAAAATTAAAAGGAACATAAAAGAATAAACCATCTAAGTATGACGTACGTGGCCGACTGCGAATCTCTAATGGCGAAAGATAAAGACGTATCTCCAACTTTTGCGAACGGCAAGGTCGAACTTTGCCCAACTTAACGAACGGCAACTTATAAATCAGGAGTAAAAATCTCAAGATTGCTATAGCTCTTTTTGAATTTTTTGCAGTAAGTCAAATCTATATTGAAGTAGTATTTTCCCGTGTATAATTAGAACGATGGGATCTCCAGTACCCCTCACAATCTCTGAGGTCAAAAACGTGTGCACAACCTTAAAAAGCGGTAAATCTGCCGGACCCGGAAATATCCCAGCCGAACTTATAAAATATGGCACTGAAGAACTGTTTTGGAGATTACGGAATCTTTTCCAAAAATATTTAAATGGAACTGTAGTACCAACTGAGTGGAAAATGTCATATAAATCCACAATACACAAAAAGGGAAGGAAAGATATATGTGACAATTATAGAGGTATATCTGTGACTAGTACGCTAAGCAGAATATACGGTAAAATAATAAGAAATAAAGTGGAGAGCGAATATAAAGACATGGAGGCAGAAGAACAAGCTGATTTCAGGGCGGGTAGATCGACTTCAGATCATCTCTTTTGTATAACCCAAGTTATTGAAAAGAAAATGGCATACGGACAAGAGCTGCATCTGCTTTACGTCGATTTGCAGAAGGCATATGATAGTATACCACTAAATCTACTTCGGAAAGCGTTGGAAAACACAAACATAAGCGTACAACTGATTAAGGCCATCAAAGAGTTATACCGCAATAGGAAGGCAAAAGTTAAAATAAAAGCAAAACTAACCAAAGGCTTTCAAGTAAATAAAGGTCTTAAACAAGGTTGCTGTATCTCGCCTACGCTCTTCAAGATATACTTGGAACAAGTCCTTAAAGTATGGAAGACAAAATGCCAAAACATAGGAATTCCGTTGGACGAAACCACCTTGTTTACTTTATGTTTCGCCGATGATCAGATAGTAGTGGTTCAGGATTATGACGACCTCGAAAATATGACACGAAAACTAATAGAAGAGTACAATAAGTGGGGACTAGAGGTTAATCTCAATAAGACAGAGTGCATGTGTATCGGCGGAATGAAACAGGATCTAATCTTAAATACCGGGCAGCGAATTTAGTCCTGTAATCAGTATAAATACTTAGGTCTAAAAATTACAGCTGACGGAACACTAGTCAAAGCTATAAAAGATCGAAACGTACTAGAAAGAAAAGCAATAACTTTATTAAATGGAATAATTTGGGACCCAAGTATATCAAAACATAACAAAAAGCTTATATATAACAGCATTGTAAAAAGTATTATTACATACGGCTCAGAAGTATGGCCAATCAAGGATAGAACAGAAAAAATGCTTTCCGCTACGGAGATGGACTATTGGAGAAGAGCAGCAGGGAAATCAAAAAGAGAAAGTTTCAAATCAAAGAATAAAAGAAATTATGACAGTGGGGGAACGTACTTTAGTGGATGATATAAGAACAAAGCAACTGGTGTGGTACGGATATGTACAAAGAATGAATGATGAAAGACTACCTAAACAAATACTACAATGGAAACCAACTGGCCGAAGAAAACGAGGACGGCCAAGGAGAAGCTGGAGAGAAGGAATAGACCGTGAAATAAGAATAAGAGGCCTAGATGATGAATTATGGGCAAACAGAAACGAGTGGAGATTGGGTATCGGAAGACGTAGAACGTTGTGAAACCGATAAATATATATGTATATATATTTCCCCGTGTGGACTGCCTTATACAGCCTATTTGTAAATCGGGCCCTGATAGAGTAACAAAGCAGTGAGATCAAAATCAAAATCTATATAACTTCGTTCATAATAAAGCTGAAGTTGGAAAGTTTGATAACCTGTTTGTGCGTGTGTGGGTGTCCCTATGTCCTATGTTAACTTTCGAAAGAGCCCAAGCATGAAATGGCAATTTTTGTTTGACAACGAACGTTTGTCGGCAATTTTATTTGATTTCTTCTGTTCAAATTGTGTGATTGTCTTTCTGCTTCACTTATCAGAAACGGCTCGTGCCTTGTGTCCCCAAATTTGTCGTAAATTATGGCATTTGCAAAACATCGTACATTTTAAAATGATGTATTTATTATACTTTATAAAAATATCCATATACAGGCAGTGGTGCACCCAGGAATATGTCTTGGGGGGGCCGAAGCCTCATGATGTCGAATTTTAAGCTATTTTTTGTGTTTTTTTTTTAAACATGTTGAAAATATGTAAAAAAATCTATGGCTTGGGGAGGGGGGCGGGCCCCGGCCCCCCCCTGGGTGCGCCCATGTACAGGGTGTCCCGAATTTGGACGATACTATTTTAACAACGTATTCTACGGCCCAAAATAGAGATAAATGGCATTTTTTTAAAATATCTTCGAAATCTGTAAAGATATTAAATTGAAATTTTTGCTAAACTATTTTGGATTTATTTAACGATGATGTAAGATTTGGTATTCGAGTGTCTTAAGGAGTGTGTAACAAAGGTGCGAAAAATTTGCGCCAAATTTTTGTTTGCTTATTTTTCGTAATCTTGACAACTGTATATAAAAATACATGGTGTTTCTTAATTGAAATATTTATGGGGGTGATTTTTGGGCCCATTTTAAGAAAAAAACTTTATATGAACATATGTCCTAAGCGTTTTACCTTTTGAGATACAGGGTGGTAAAGTTTTCAAAAATAAATCATTTATTATTAATATCTACAATACCACAGATATTTTAATGAAATTTGTCATACATGTACTATAAATCAAGAGGCATTTTTTAATATATCACTTTTTTTTTTAATTTCGATCAGTGGCGTTAATACGTAATTTGACCTGCTTATTTTGGCAGACATTGATAGCACGCCACTAATTTTTCCTAAAATAAAAATTATTTTTGAAATCCCCAATCATTTCTAACCAAAGTTGATCACATGATTTTTTTCAATTCGATGCACGGTTTTCGCTTAAAAAAATAAAAACCGTTTCTCTGCATGATCATAACAATATCGTTAATATGACAATATCATCATGCAGAGACACGTAGATTTTATTTTTTTAGATGAAACCCGTGCGTCGGGCTAAAAAAATTCAAGAGATCAAATTTGTTCATAATTGAATACAGATTTAAAAAGTACACTTCACGTGGCATTGTAAATATAAATAATAAATGATTTATTTTTAAACACTTTACCACCCTGTATATCAAAAGGTAAGACGTTTAGGACATATGTTTACATAAAGTTTTTTTCTTAAAATAGGCCCAAAAATCACCCCCCATAAATATTGACATTCAATTAGGAAACACCCTGTATATAGTTTTTTTACATAAAAAAGTACGCCCGTCATACGTACACATACGCAATAATAAACCGTTTGGAAAAAAAATATTTAAATATTTTTATTACAAAATTCCAGTTGTTTGGGATTATTTTTTCTTTTAGTATTTTATTCAAGAGAATACGAAGGGTATTAACTACAGCTTTTTCACCGTACTTGAGTATTTCTGCCCTTACTCTGTCTGTTCCAGGTGATTTGATAATTTTCATTTTCTTTAATGCTCTCTTTATTTCCACTTTGCTTATTTCAGGTTGTAACTCTGAGTTTATGTTCTTTATTTTTGTTTGGAGTTCTTTCATGGTCTCTCGTGATGGTTCCCTATTTGTTTGGTATAATTCTGTATAACATAGTTGTGTGATAATTATGATATCCTCTTTAACGATATTTGCTAGGCCGTAATTAGAGTCGGCCTTAGACATTTCATATTTCTGTTATTTTCTATAACTCTCTCAACTTTAATTTCTTGGCTCTTTTATTTCCTTTTATCATTTTTCTTATAGTTTTATTTATTTCTGTGTATTCTATAGATGTTCTTTTTCCTTCTCTCTCGAGGGTCTTTTTTCCATCAGTCTCTTTATTTCTTCTGATGTACAAATTTCCCTCTTTTTATCTTTTTGTGTGATGTCTTTTCCTACTTTGGTCATAGCTCTTGTCAGCTTATGATTGATTTCATTTATATTTTCATTTTCGCATCCTAAATTTTGTGGTTGATTAAATTAAAATAAAATTAAAAAACGTTTTTCTTTTGATATATTTTTCACAATTATCTATGCACTTAGTTCAAACCAGTCTTTCATTGAAAAGTAAAGTGCAATGAACCACTTAGTTACAGTGTATGATTGCTCGACATATTGCTAAGATAAAGGCCTCCAGAAATTTAAAACCAAATGACATTAAAAAACGTGAGAGAAGAATGATCCACAGAAATATATGTCAACACTACTCCAAAATAAGAGTCTCCTTCTTCAAGTGGCATTTAAAGTTTGGGTGGGTTTTAGCTTAATTAACCAGATCCCTCAATTTTTCTGGTATAAGCTTCTTCGCTATCTTATTATTCCCATATTCTTGATGTCATCTTCGCCATCGTCTAACTTACTCTACTTTCTGTAGGTCGTCAGTTTGTTATTTTTCTTGGTGTTCTTGTCTCATCCATTCCCGGTACATATCCCAACCAAGCTAATCTTCTTTTTTAGATGAAACTTGTGATGTTTACGCCGGCTATAAGCTGTTTTAATCCATAATTGATCCGTATCTGCCAAAAACCGTCTCCTGTTTGCACTGCTCCAAAGATCTTACACAATATTTTTCTTTCAAAACAAACAAAAAAATAAAATACACTCTTCTCCAATAATAGTGCTTTGAGCCTCTATTCTTGTATCTAGGCACTCAGACATCAAATTCGTCTGCTTAGCAGATTTCTGAAAGCTCGTTTCAATGAGTACGAATAAAAACGACACTCCGGGTCATCTACTTTAACCAGGGCTATCAAAATGGACGGGCCACGATCCTCCACTTTGTTGACGTCACATCCGGGGCTGATTTTTTTTGATGGTCACGTTACGACACAGCTGATTGTCTATAAAATATTGAAGTTGAAATGACGGTTCATGGATATTTGATTTTTTTTAAATAAAGCCGTTTTTGAGATAGTTTTTACTTTATTCTGGCAGAACAATTTTTTTTAAATGTATAGTAAGCCCTAATTTTTCAGAGCCGCTTCAATAGCTCACACAAAAATTAAGTTTAAAGCAGAAGCGAATGTGACAATCACATATGACAAAGTCAAATACATGTCAAATATAACAGTTGGCATGTGGTACATGGCGGGTAATTTGAATTCAAAATAAGGAATGCTAAATCTTAAAGATTTTAACCTTTTAATCATGTTGCTTCCTTACAAACCTTTGATGGAATATCGGGACGGTGTCTGAGAATATTTCAGTAAAATTTTGCGGAAATCTGTAGTGCCATTTTGAAAATATCATAAAAAGACATCTGACCTCCCATAAGACCCAATGTAAAATTTAGCCCCGGGAGAACAGCTGATTTTTTCAGGGTCGTGGCATCTATTTTTGTGTTGGCCTTGCTTTAACCTATTGTCGATTTGAGCACAAAGATTTCATGTTTTATGTTTTAAATATTTTTTTTTGCATTACCCGACTTATACAAAAAATCTTTCTTTTACAAGTTCTGGAGTATTGTTTAAACTTTTAAGAACATTTTGAAGATTTATTTTACATTTGTTTTTTTTACCTTTTTAGTTGCGGATCGAAAAGTTAAACAGCCAGAGTATTCAGTCTAAAAGCTTTTACAAAGTTTAAGTATTCCCGTTTATTTAAATAAGTAGGTAAGGTAAACCGCCTTAATTTCGTCACCTTTGTAGTCTATTTTTTTGAAGAAATGTTAATATTTATAGCGAATAATTTTAATAAATTTTATATATATACAGGGTGTTCGGCACATGAACCGTCAAAATTTGTTGAGATATTGCTGGGGTCATTTGCTCCCTTTTTAACCTTGGAACTTGGTCGGTAACGGCTAAAGAGATATGAATTTTTAATTTTTTTTGCTCAAATTACCAAAAATCCCACCTTTAAACCCTCGTAAGCTTTTTACTAAAGTCTGGAAAAGCACCATTTTTTTTTATAATTCTGTAATTTTATGCTACTTTAGTAGTAGTAGTAGTAGTAGTGGGGGGGGGTTGACCCGCAGGTCTGACAAGTAGGCCAGAGTAGGCCCTTTTTGCCATGCCCCAAGTCTGTCCCTTAACCCACTCTCTGCACTTCCCTTTGATGGTCGGGTAACTCATTGGGCCTTCCTGGTCTCTTTACAAAGTCCAGTAAGTCTGCCCATTTGAGCATGTGCAGTTCTTCCTCGCTCAGAGTTGGCGCTCCGAGTGCCTGTTGTCTCATCCTTGCGTAGCCCTCGCATTCTGCCATGAGGTGTCTTGATGTCTCTTCTTCCTGCCCACAGGCTGGGCAGGTAGGGTCATTCTCGACTCCTATACGTGTCATGTGCTTCCTCAACCGGTTATGTCCGGTTAGAGTACCTATCAGCAGTTCGAGGTCTTTTCGTGTCCGTCCCAGCATCCATCTAATTCTGGTCACTTTTGGACGGTCTACGAATTCTCTGGTCTGTCTGCAACCCGTTCCTGTTTCCCAGGAGTTTAATAGCGCGTCCATCATAGATGTTTAATTTTTGCGGAACCATTCCATGCTTTCATTAAATTTGCACAAAAATATTGTTAAATAATAAATATGTTTGGATAATATTTTCTTACAAATTTAATGAAGAATTACAAAATGATATATGGAACGATTCTTAAAAAAACTAAAAAAATTAATTTTAAACAATACTAAAGGGAGAAATAAGTCAAATTTACTATCGACCTTTACTGCGTACACTTTGCATAACAGAGGTTGGCGGTATAATCACAGAATACCAAACAGAAAAAAAAAACAAACTACGTGTTATACCGTGGGTAACACGAGAATGAACTTGACACGATTCAGGAGAAAGAGAAAAGGATATAGCTCTGTCTAGATCAAACATCACAGGACATCAGCTGATCAGGCAACACCTGATATCTCTCAAACTACCTCAGCTGTTTTTGACAAAGTTAATCAGCTGTTTAGTGAAAATTAAAATTAGTAAAAAAATTGTTGTGTAAAATATAGATGTTTAATTTTTGCGGAACCATTCCATGCTTTCATTAAATTTGCACAAAAATATTGTTAAATAATAAATATGTTTGGATAATATTTTCTTACAAATTTAATGAAGAATTACAAAATGATATATGGAACGATTCTTAAAAAAACTAAAAAAATTAATTTTAAACAATACTAAAGGGAGAAATAAGTCAAATTTACTATCGACCTTTACTGCGTACACTTTGCATAACAGAGGTTGGCGGTATAATCACAGAATACCAAACAGAAAAAAAAACAAACTACGTGTTATACCGTGGGTAACACGAGAATGAACTTGACACGATTCAGGAGAAAGAGAAAAGGATATAGCTCTGTCTAGATCAAACATCACAGGACATCAGCTGATCAGGCAACACCTGATATCTCTCAAACTACCTCAGCTGTTTTTGACAAAGTTAATCAGCTGTTTAGTGAAAATTAAAATTAGTAAAAAAATTGTTGTGTAAAATATAGATGTTTAATTTTTGCGGAACCATTCCATGCTTTCATTAAATTTGCACAAAAATATTGTTAAATAATAAATATGTTTGGATAATATTTTCTTACAAATTTAATGAAGAATTACAAAATGATATATGGAACGATTCTTAAAAAAACTACAAAAATTAATTTTAAACAATACTAAAGGGAGAAATAAGTCAAATTTACTATTGACCGTACTGCGTATACTTTGCATAATAGAGGTTGGCGGTATAATCACAGAATACCAAACAGAAAAAAAAACAAACTACGTGTTATACCGTGGGTAACACGAGAATGAACGTGACACGATTCAGGAAAAAGAGAAAAGGATATAGCTCTGTCTAGATCAAACATCACAGGACATCAGCTGATCAGGCAACACCTGATATCTCTCAAACTACCTCAGCTGTTTTTGACAAAATTAATCAGCTGTTTAGTGAAAATTAAAATTAGTAAAAAAATTGTTGTGTTAAATTTAAATTTGCACAAAAATATTGTCAAATAGTAAATATTTATGGATAATATTTTCTTCTCATTCTTAAACAATTTAAAAAAATAATTTTAAGCAAAAATTTTGATTTTTCGTACCAATATCGTATGATGAGATTAAAAATAGCTTTACAAAAGTGTCACATTGACCATGCAGTGTTCTGAAGAGTCCCTTAAGGACGACACAACTGTCAAGATTTGATAGGTGTCTTATATCTTTGAGCCCCGTGGGTGTACAACTTTTGAGCTGCCCACAAAAAAATACAAGAGAAACAAAATCTTTCTATGCCCGCTTAGCCACGAAAAATTTTTGTTTTCTTTATAACGTTTGTAGTATTTTTAGCTCACACTCCACTGACTCGACATAAAACGTCGTGAAGGCGGTAAAAATACAATATGCATTGACCCGACCTGAGGGACAAATTATGTCATGGGTACTGTATTTTGTTTCATATACCTGCCTTTTGTTTTTACTCTGGTAGTTTCTTTTGTATTTGTAGATGTCGCCACTTATGTGAAAGCATACGGTATCGCACGCATTATTTTTTCATTTTTCTTACTAATATCGTAAGAAGAGATTCATATTTCGTCTCTATGGCTTTACAAAAGTATTACATTGTCCATGCAGTGTTGTGAAGAGTCCCTTAAGAACGAAACAGTTAACTGTCAACACTTAATGGTGTCCATTAGATCTTGGATCCCCGTGGGTGTACAGCTTTCGAGCTGCCTTCGGAAAAATACAAGAGAAACAAAATCTTTCTAGGCCCGCTTAGCCACGATGAAAAGTTGTTGTTTACTAAACTTTTTTAATTTTACTACAAGAATTTTTGGACTTTTTTTGGGGGCCTAAAGTTTTAAAGTTCCAGAATGGCTTCGACACTGAAGATTGTCTACACAGTAAGTTGTATTAAAACAGGGTAGGAGACAATTCGTCGCAGCCGATTTGCCGCGGCCGATTCGCCGCGGGGACAATTGGCCACCGGCCGATTTGCCGCGTGAACAATTCGCCGCGAGATTTTTTTGTTTTATGATATTACCATTGTCAATTGTTTAAACATTTTTATTTAGCCTGATTTCATTTAATATATTTGTTTATTTGTTTGGTTATAACATTTTTCAAACTTTTCTAACTAGGTATTTGGTGGTTAGTATACAATTCAACATTTTTTTTATTAAAAAAATAATATGATTTCTAATTTAAACTTTAAAAAAATCAAAATGGCGGTTCCAAAATAACGCACGTTTTTATTTAAAAATCGATTTGCCTCAAACTTATTTGAAATATCGCCGCGCTTAAGGTAACACAATACAATTTTTGACTCAAATTTAATAACCTGAAAATTGCGGATTTTCCCGTTTATGAACCAATATGCATCAAATTTAGAACTTTGAGATCTTTCAGGTCGCTGATTGCAATTTTTAACTTAAACTTTAAAAAAATCAAAATGGCGGTTCCAAAATGGCGGATTTTCCCATTTATGAACCGATTTGCATCAAATTCAAAACTTGGGGGGGGGGGGGGTTTAAGGTCGCTGATTATTATTGTTATTATAAACACCCCGAGTTTTATGCATATTGGTTCATAAATGGGGAAATCCGCAATTTTGGATCCGCCATTTCCAGGTTTTTAAATTTGAGTGAAAAATTGTATGGAGTTACCAAGCGCTGCGATATTTCACGTTTGAGACAAACCGCCATTTTGATTTTTTTAAAGTTTAAGTTAGAAATAACAATAAGCGACCTAAAAGATCTCAAAGTTCCGAGATTGTGCAAATCGGTTCATAAATGGGAAAATCCGCCATCTTGGAAATGCCATTTTGATTTTTATAAATTTAGGATAAAAATAATAATCACCCACCTGAAAGATCTTAAAGTTCCGAGTTTGATGCAAATCGGTTCACAAATGGGAAAATCTGCCATTTTGGAAATGCCATTTTGATTTTTAGAAATTTAGTGGAAAAATAATAATCAGCCGCCTGAAAGATCTTAAAGTTCCGAGTTTGATGCAAATCGGTTCATAAATGGGAAAATCCGCCATTTTGGAACCGCCATTTTATTTATTTTTTTTAATAAAAAATGTTGAATTGTATAATAACCACCAAAACCTAGTTGGAAAAGTTTGAAAAAAGTTATAACCAAACTAATAAACAAATATATTATATGAAGTCAAGCTAAATAAAAATGTTTAAACAATTGCCAATGGTAATATCATAAAACAAAAAGTCTCGCGGCGAATTGTCCCCGCGGCAAATCGTCCGGCGGCGAATTGTCCCGCGGCGAATCGGCCGCGGCGAATTGTCCCATTTCCATTAAAACAACAGTCCTTTGTACCCAGCAAAAGTAAAAGAATCCTTGAAGTAAATTAAAAGTTTACTGCAATGGAGCACTCTAGCCCTTTGTGCCCCCCATGCAGCCGAAAGCTTTCAACCTTGCTATGTGGCAATTCTGCCAATGTCTAATTTAGATGATTCAAATAATGTTTATAAAATAGACAATAAATAATCCATTTTGGCTTACGTGCATTACGAATAATATTTTAATATTGCACTAGTGCTATAATCTAAATTCCAGTCATTTTTTGTTACAGTCTGCAGTTTTTTGTAACGGATGAAAAAAATATATGCCTCCTTCTCCCTTTGTAACACATTAAAAAAAAATCACATTGAGTTTAATGAAAGGCTAAATCCTATCCCTTTTGAGCATTACGTAATTTAATTGTCAAACTCGTTAGGTAATATGGGCACAATATATCCCCAAAGGTTATCGTGATGGATGGAGGTCCAGTAGAGCCTGCCACCATTTTTGAATATAATACAATTAGGAGTTTTCATTGGTGCAATATGAACTCACTATGTAATAAAAATAAGATAAGACAAAATGGACCACTATGTACAGTTTGACCTATGGTATCTGATCCTCGCACAAAAATCAAATAAATGGATACCGTTACAAAACAGCGCTGTACAAAATAGCGCGGTACGAATTTGGTTCGGTTCAGTTCGGTTCGGTTCGGATTCACACCCTCTAGGATCGCAGGAATGAACTGAAACCAACCAAAGTCGGTTCGGTTCAGTTCGGTTCGGTTCGGATTTACACCCTCTAGAATCCCGGGAAAGTTTTTTTTTCTTAAATATGATGGCATAGCTAAAATAGTGGTCAAAATAGCGCATACTATAATAGCGCATTTCGGTTTGGATTGGTTTGATTCGGTTCGGTTTGGTTTAATTCGGTACATTGTTTAATGTAATTCGATCGAAACGTTATTCGATTTAAATGTTTTCAATCAAAATGTTATTCGATGAAAAAGTGTAACTAAATTTAACTTTTTTGCGCTATTTTGTCGCAGCGCTATTTTGTACCGGCGCTATTTTGTTCCGCGCCATTTTGTTTCGCGCTATTTTGTCCCGCGCCATTTGGTCCAACGCTGTTTAGTCGCAGCACTATTTTGTCGCAGCGCTATTTTGTACCGCGCTATTTTGTACAGCGCTGTTTTGTACCGGAGCAATCCATGACGGATCTGATACTTAAAAACCGTTTTTTGTAAATATCTCAGAAATGGAAGCTCTTACGAAGCTTTTGTTCATAACACAAATTCTGAAGAAAAATGTGGTCCGTTAAAAAATTAGCATTTTTAAAATTTTTTCATTGTCAAAAACCTGTCATTAGCATTAATGGTTATTTACAAAAATCTAATGAGCTCGTTTCAGTGTCGAACGCGATTATACCTACCTAAAAATTTTATGAAAATCGGTTCAGCGGTTTAGGAGCTATCGTGTTACGGACAGACATATACATGCACACACACACACACACAGAGATAGACCCACATAAATAGACACAAACACTTTCGGCGTTATCTCAAAAAAAATTCTTTCCTCTCCACCCTGAAAGTAAAACATCAATTTAGATCACTATTTGCAATTTGCCACATTTTGTTTTCTCAAAATCTGGCATAAAAAACAAAAAATAATGCCGCAGTGCTGAATCTGCATTACATTATTTTTTTTAATATAAGCTAAGTTTAATAGGGCACAGCTCCTGGACTAATAGCGCTAGATAAAATCACCGGGAGGTATGCCTCAGGGCTTCCTAAACCCTACTAAGTATTATCACAGAAAATATAGGTTAGTATACTTTGTGGTATTATTTCTTTTTAAAGTTTTTTAAATGTAAACGCAGTGAATTTTATTGGTTTTTTTATCAAAGTACTCAAGAACCGTGTTTTTTCGAATAAATATTAACTTTTCAAGGCCGTGTAAGGTCAAATGATCTTGAAACTATTTTTTTCAAAAACAATAAATACAAGTTATACAAAACTATATCGGTATAAGCTAATTTTTGTCCGCCATTTTCTAAAAAAATTCCCCCACACCTTCCACGGCGAAGCAAAATAAGGGTGCTGCGGTCAGAAATGTTATATTTTTTTACTGAATATTTATACAAATTTTCATGCTTTTTTTTCCTACGTAGTTGGGAAAATAGGGCTTGGACAGATCGGGCTACTATTATTAGTTGCTCCTATTAAGTCATAAAATGTTATGTTATTTTATGTCATATTATTTTCTACTATATTCAGCAAAATGTATAAATGGCTTCGTATAATTAATCATATAAAGTCGTGTATTTGTGTGTTGTATAGGACAATAGGAAACAGCACCGGATTTATGCAGGTCCGGTAATAAACAAGAGGATTTATTAGGTCATTTTTGTAGCAAATTTAGTGTCAATGGGATACGCCCTTTGGAAATGCCGAATAGGGAGAATTAAAAAGAGAGTGTAGATTCTAGAAAATGTTCAATAAGAAGACTAAAATATTAAGAATTGAACAAAAAACTGGTGCCTGCAGGCCAGTATACTGCCGTCCTAAGTAAGACCCACCTATCTGCAAAAAAATCAAAAATGAGTTAGGACCGAAAATGGCTTTAAATAGGTAATAATTTGTAACTTTTAGTTTATTTTATTACTTAGATATTGCTATTAGAAACCCATAAACATTTACCAACAAAAAAATATATTACTATGTAACTCTTGGCAAGCATTTAAACTTTGAACTCGCTTTTCTCGAAATAAGTGAAAACGTAGATAGGTGGGTCTTACTAAGGACGGCAGTATAGCCATATATATATCATTATTTTTGGGATAAGTTTTTTTCATACCACAGTAGAGCAAGGCAAGTTGCTTGCTTTCGTTAGGAGACAATCGTTTCTTTTAGATAACTTTATAAAATACTCTGCCAATATATGGGCCCCTAAGCTCACACTAGGTACTATAGTTATAGTGTACGTGTGAGCTAATATAACTAAAAACTGAAATATATTTTATTCAACTCCAGACTAAATTACCTTTTGTTTGATACCACACAAGCCATGTTTTGACTTAAACTCAAATTTTTGAAATCTACCCCCACCCTTACAAAAAAACAAAAACTAAAATGTATTTTGTTAAAGTCCGGACTCAATTACCTTTCGTTTGATATCACACACGCCATATTTTCACTTAAACTCTAATTTTTAAAATATACCCCCACCCTTTTTTTTTAAATAAATTAAAATGTATTTTGTTTAACTGCAGACTCAATTACCTTTCGTTTAATATCACACACGCCATATTTTCACATAAACTCTAATTTTTGAAATCTACCCCCACCCTTTTATTTGGTTCGTGTTCGGTGGATTTTGTTCATTTTTAAATGGGACCATCTCGACCCAAGACCCAGCCTAGGTACCAAATTTCATTAAAATCGGCCAAACGGTTTTTGAGTTATGCGCGTTGGTCGTTACAGACAGACAGATATACAGACACACAGACAGACAGACAGACAGACAGACGGCGCAACAAAAAAGTTTCAAAATCATCTGAAACGCAAAGATATATAAAATTTTTTGAAATCGGAGCAACTTTTTTTTTCTCGAAAAAATTAGGATCACCATAGCTCACACTACTATAGTATAGTATATGTGTGAGCTAATAGACAATGTAATATGGAGTTTCAATGCGCTAATAGATATAAACATATACAAGGGGTATATTCCTTTCATAAAACTAATCTTATCCAGTGAATTAACCCGATCGATTGCATGCATTTATATTTCGCACATTTTTTTTTTGTAGTTTTTTTCACCCGAAATTAACTTAAATATGCTGGCTAAGCCAAAAAAAGACCTAAAAAAATTCTTTAGCTTAGCCAGCATATTTAAGTTAATTTCGGGTAAAAAAAACTACAAAAAAATTGTGCGAAATATAAAAAAAAATACTCTGCCAATATATGGGCCCCTAAGCTCACACTAGGTACTATAGTTATAGTGTACGTGTGAGCTAATATAACTAAAAACTGAAATATATTTTATTCAACTCCAGACTAAATTACCTTTTGTTTAATACCAGACAAGCCATGTTTTGACTTAAACTCAAATTTTTCATTTAGGGTATCCTTTTTTTAAAATAAATTAAAATGTATTTTGTTTAACAAAAATAAAAACTAAAATGTATTTTGTGAAACTCCGGACTCAATTACCTTTCGTTTGATATCACACACGCCATATTTTCACTTAAACTCTAATTTTTAAAATATACCCCCACCCTTTTTTTTAAATAAATAAAAATGTATTTTGTTTAACTGCAGACTCAATTACCTTTCGTCTGATATCACACATGCCATATTTTCGCATAAACTCTAATTTTTGAAATCTATCCCCACCCTTTTATTTGGTTTGTGTTCGATGGATCTTGTCCATTTTTAAATGGGACCATCTCGACCCAAGACCCAGCCTAGGTACCAAATTTTATTAAAATCGGCCAAGCGGTTTTTGAGTTATGCGCGTTGGTCGTTACAGACAGACAGACAGACAGACAGACAGACAGACAGACAGACATACAGACAGACAGACAGACAGACAGACAGACGGACACACAGACAGACAAACAGACAGACAGACAGACAGACAGACAGACAGACAGACAGACAGACAGACAGACAGACAGACAGACAGACAGACAGACAGACAGACAGACAGACAGACAGACGGCGCAACAAAAAAGTTTCAAAATCATCTGAAACGCAAAGATATATAAAAATTTTTGAAATCGGAGCAACTTTTTTTTTCTCGAAAAAATTAGGATCACCATAGCTCACACTACTATAGTAGTATAGTGTGAGCTAATATTTATAAATCCCAATCCAAACTGGCGGACTTTCTTATTTATATACCAATTTACGTGAAACTTGAAACTTTACTGTGCTTAAGGTCTGTTTTTGACTCAAAATTAAAAAATTCAATTCAATGGCGGATCCAAAATCGCGAATTTTCCATTCATGAACCGATATATCAAATTTGGAACTTTATGGTGTTTCAGGTCGCTGATTAATATTGTTTACTCAAAATGCCAGGGTAGTTTATTTCGTATTTTATATTCAAGGCATATTATGTTTTGGCATTATGTATTTAAAAAAAGTTTTAGAATGTAAAGATTTGACTTTTTTTTTTGGTTGGTTTTTTTTTATCGAATTAAGTTTATAAGACATTTTTATTCAAAACTTCTTCATCGAAAACATTTTTATCAAAAACCGTTTTATCGAATTACATTTTTATCGAAAACTTTTTAATCGAATTTTGCATCGAAATGAAATTTTATCGAAAATACTTTTATCTAATTAGAGGAAAGTCGCCTAATTTTGGATAGTTGCCTAATTTTGGATACCGCATTATCTCAAAATCCGTTTACAGTTTCCTTCAACTCAAACCACAAAACGAAGCGTCTCTAACATAAAATGATTCTCTGTGAAGCGCATAGTTCGACTATTCACCACTAGGTTCAAACGTGAAAACGAGTTTTTTGTTGCTGCACGTGTAAACCATTATTAAAAGGTAAGTACTTAGCCTAGGAAAGTGTAATTTGGCAAGGATGTATGTACAAGAATAGTTGTAGAACAAGACTATGTATTTGAAATAAGAATTTCTCTTACGGACTTTTTGATATTAGTCGAATAAACTAGAATATAAAGGTTGCCTAATTTTGGATAGGAATAAGTTATACCTAAATTTGGATATCGAAAATTAGGAACACATGTAGTTGCGTTGCTGATATAGCGTATCCAATTTTGGGAACCTTATTTTTAAATTTGAAAAAGTGCTTTGTTTTACTTTGGTTTAATTTTTGTATTCTTTAGGGTTGAAATACATATTTTTGTGAGCGTACCCTGTTTTTATTGACGTAACAACATATTTTAGGAACAAAAGAATTAACAAAATATGTTTTCATTACACAAAAAAAGTTAAAATAAAAAAATTATCCAAAATTAGGCGACATTCCTCTACTTTTTTAACAGAAACATTTACTACTTTTCCTACTCAGTAGAGATGTGAGGATAGGTGATTGTTGACCCGATTAAGTTAGTTCGGTTCGGTTCCTTACCTGACCCGGTGGCGTCGCGTCGCACACAGGCGAATTTCACGAAAAAGCTGGTCAAAACCTAATATCCATTTACAGCCCCCTAATATAGTAATAAAAAAATATATGATTTATTATTTAAAAAAGATAAAGAAGAAAAATTCTTTAAGGACCCCGCATAAAAGAATAAAATTTGGAACTTTACTAATTAATTAAAATACTTCCTAAAAAATCGTTGAAACCAGAATTTTGCCTGTATAAATTTATACAAGATATTGCAAAATTTGATTTTAATAATTGCATAGCTCCATGAAAAAATGTTTTAACCAGCATGTAGGTATGTAAAATTCGCAATTGTATAAAACAATGTGATATTTTTGCAAAAACAAGTTACTTGCACTTTTTCTGTTTTTCCGACTTTCGTTATAAATGAAGTATATTGTCTAGCAAGAAAAATACTCTGCCAATATATGGGCCCCTAAGCTCACACAATGTACTATAGATATAGTGTACGTGTGAGCTAATATAACTAAAAAATTAAATAATTTTATTCAACTTCAGACTCAATTACCTTTCGTTTGATACCACACAAGCCATATTTTGATTTGAACTCTAATTTTGAAAAAAAATACCCACACCCTTTTTAAAAAAATATATAAAATGTATTTTGTTTAACTCCAGACTCAATTACCTTTCGTTTGATATGACACACGACATATTTTCCCTTAAAATCTAATTTTTCAAGTGTACTCTCACACTTTTTTTTAAATAAACTAAAATGCATTCTGTTTAATTTAAGACTTAATTACCTTTCCTTAGATATCACACACGCCATATTTTCACATATACTCTAATTTTTTTAATCTACCCCCACCCTTTTATTTGGCTTGCGCCGAACAGGTATATCTGTTCGAACACACCTAAATACACCACACAGATACACACACGGACAGACGTCACGATAAAATTGCTAAGATACAATACACCAAAATAACATATTTTCAGTGCTATCTCAATTTTTTTTGTTGTCGAAAATAATACCTTTTCTAGCCATTGCTGCGCGAGCTAGGAAGGTAAAAATGAAATCAGAATACATGTGACATAATAATTATACTTTTGGTTTACAAAAACCGTTGTTATCAAAGCTAAGAAAACTTATTTATTAATTTACGCATATTATGTACGTATTTCTTACTGGACAATTTTCTATATACACAAAAAGAAATTTTAACTTTTTTACTCGATCCGCATAACTCCGCAGCTAAAACTGACTTTGTTACTTAGAAAACATGCATGCACTTAATAGGACGAAAAATGTCAATAAAGTTGGATGAAGTTGAAACATTTAGTCAAATTCTATTTCAGAAAATGAAAATTTAAAAAGTTTTCTGCAACGTTTGCTTTAAACCGGTTTAAAATATTACCAATAAAATAAAAAACAATGTTAAATATGTACAATAAATAGCTACATACCTCCAGATTCAAAATCCATGTTCAAAAAAATTATTTTTGATAATAGGCGCAAGTTATGCAATAAATGGAAGTTTCATCGGTCATTACTATGGCAATTGTTTTTCAAATTAGGCGTGACATGGTCACGGTTTAGCATGATCATCAGTGATTGCACTAATAGCAATTTTCCAATTAAACAGGGCTTTTTAGTGTTTAGGGGTTATGGCCAGCTTTTTCTTAAAATCCGCCTGTGTGCCTCGGTATTATAAAAACTTTTTATTGACTTATTGTGTGTAACACGAATTTTGAAACTCGTATATTTACGGAAATTGCTTATTTTGGTTATATTTGAAAGTTTATTTTCTAAGTACGTCCCTGGAGTATAAAATGTGACGTAAGCCGTCCATTATAATCCAACGTTTAACAGAAAATTTACACATTGTTTCCCAAGCAGTGTAGTTTTTGAGTCTATTTTCTCTAAAGTATTGTTCATACTCGTCTTAGTCTTTTGTTTTTGATTAGTCTTTGTACTTTGATTAGTCTTAGCTGTCTTAAACAAAATCGGCTGTTCATACTCGTCTTTTGTTTTTGATTAGTCTTAGTCATAACCCACTGAAAAAAATATTCAATTTCAATAAAAAGGCCCTCTTCAAAAGTCATTTTCTACACAAAACAATCTTATTTAACCTAATCTGTGCACGAAACACAGACACGAAAGAACAAAAGCGAAAAAGAAAAAAAAACAAATAAAATTTTGAGGTTATGTTGAGATTTTCTGTTAAAAACATGATTAATGGCGGTAAATTCCAAATTTCGGCCGCGCGCTTGCGCTCTTCGGACGCCCTGTAAAAAAAACAACAAATATCAGCTGATGTCTGTCACTCGTCTTAGTCGTTGTCCTAAGGATTGAAAGTTGGCAACTCTTAAGACAAAGACTAATCAAAAACAAAAGCAAAAGCATTGTATGAACACTCCCATAAGAAACAGTGGTTTTAACTTTCTTATGACAAGACATATGACTAAACCAAGACAAAAGACTAGACAAAAGACGAGTATGAACGATCCATAAATAGTCAAATTTACGGACGCCATTGAAGAGCTTCTTCCTTCTCCCAACCTCATCAACCCGAACATCGTTGAAAAAGGAATTTTGTTCTTCACAAAAACTGTTCATTGCTTTGAGCTTTCGATAAATAGTTTTTTGAGGGTTTTCAGATTTTTTGCTCTGTCTATCACAACGCCACACATAAATCGCAATGAACGTAATAGACCAAAAAGGCAAAAGTTATTCAGACTCGTTAAAAGTTACGAGCGGTCACACTTTCGCATTCCGATTTCGAATTCCGGTGCCAAATGTCATTAACTTAAAGGGCAGTGCACCAGTGATTATTTAATCGAAAAAATAAAAGCTAAGGCTAAAAGAAAGGTTGTTTTTTAAATAGTTCCTTGTTTAAAAGACCCTAACCACGCTAGAAGTAGATTAGGTACCCAGGACCGACAGTAGACTTTTGGCCGCTCTGGACAAAATGGCAAATAGCTGTCCGATTGCCCAGTGGCGCGTGATAAAAAGCTTTGGGGGTGCACACCAAAAAATAAAAATAAAAATTGCGGCGCAGGCGAAAATCTTTTTTCAGTGCCACGCTAACTTTTTGGGCCTTCGAGTGGGCCGTCATAACATAATTTAGAGCAAATAATTAAAAAATGAGATATTTAGTTAGATATTAATTACTTACCTATTATTATTGTTTTTATAAATAAATAATAAATTATCACACCTAGTTTATTTTCTCCTCTAATGGCAAAGATGAAAATTTATTTAAATATTGCACGCTAATGAATCGACGGTAACAAAACGGGATTTGAGCATAAATGGTATCTTTGCCATTTATAAGTTTTTAAAGATTTTTAATTAAATATTGTTTTGAAATCAACAAGCATTAATTATATGCAAGACTAGGTTAAGATTAAGTAAAATTTATGGCAACTCGGCGACTTGTTTTTGGGCATATTTTCAGGTTCGCTGTATTTTAATAAAAGTTGTATTCGGCTAATATGTCCTTTGGACCACTAACATCAAAATAATTCATATTTTGTAACTGGAAACAAATTAGCTAAACTATTTACAACATTTAAGAAACACACTGTATGATTTTAAGTTTACCGAATTTCTGAGTCCACGCATCTTTGAATTGCGGTGGTATTTTGTCTCTTTGTCTTTCTCGCTAATACGAGAGAGCTTAAGTTTTAGACCACGGCAACCAAGAATGTCTGTAGAGCAGAGTGGTGGAAGACATCCGTTAAAGAAAGCTTAGATGTAGACCAATCAGCTAGCGGCAAGTTGAGAATGTCTAAAGAGCAGGGTACTGAAACTTTCGAGTCGGGAGGGAGCTCACTTTTTAGTTACGCTTCGCTTGTTTCGTTACGCTTCCGTTCACACTTCTTAAGAGGGGTTTTATTTCAACTGGGGAAATTTGTCAATCATTTTAACATTGTATAAGCTATTATCTTTATTATTCATAATTATTTTAGTCTTTTCTTTGGGAGTTTATTAATTTTAAAACTTTTAATTATTACTGTTTCCAGTGTTTTGAAATAATGTTTTTATCTGTTTTACGGTTTTTTTTAACATCAAAATACAAACCATTAGTTGCCCTAAAATCGGCATTTTTCTTCAATAATATATCCCAAACCTAAACAGTAATATTAAGTAAATTAAACAGTTGATTGAATAGTTTCACTCATTCAATCAACGTTTAAGATGTTGATAAATATATATATATATTTACAACAAATATATAAAAGGTTTATAAAACCTAAAAGTTTAAGAAGTGTAAATATTTGAATACAAAAGTTTAATAGTAGTAAAAAGTCGATATTCAACTAATAAATATAAGAAGTGAAAGTGTGAAGCTACAAGAAGAAGATTGAAAAGGTATGTATGATTATCCTACATTAGTTATACATTTGAGAAAAACGTTTATAGCATACTTTTCCTCCAAGAACCGTCAAATTCCCTTTCGAGATCGTGTAAATTTAATAACATATAGTAACATTTAATCTTTTTATAATTTATATAAGTTGTAGCCTAAGTTGGTAGCTTACAACATTTAAGCCTTGGCCACTTGAGGTGACAGTACCACTGTCACACTGGGCCCCTGTTACAAGACCTTGGGAAAAGCCCTAACAACTTTCCCTCCAAGAACGTTGAAAAAATGGCGCCGCCATCTTGAATTTTTTACTATTATTTCTTTTATTAGCGTTTTACTCAAAAAGTACTTGAATGCTCATTACAAAACCTACCAAACGAGGTATCTCCGAACTATCTAGATACTACCCTTGCAGAGCTATGTTCCCTTAAGTATCATCAACATGCTGATTTCTTGCACATTTTATGTAAAATAAATACCTCATATATTTTAAGTTTAACCCATTTTTAGCCCTTTGTGAAATAAAGTATGATATACTTCCACTTAAAATATGTGGTAACTTGGTGCAGTCCGTAAAGTGGGAACATTAAACAAAGTAGGTAACAATATTTATTATAGGTCTGTGTAATTTTCTGAAAAATTAAGCACTTTAAGAAAACATGTGTACTAAACCTTATTAAGACTATACAGAGTGTACCATAACTTAGGAGCCACAGCCCAACAGGTGATAGAGGAGGTCATGTCTGATAAAAAAGTTCCTATAATAAAAAAAATGGTAGTGCACTGAAAAAACAAATCCTTGGCGCAAATGCATAATGCATTTGATATATGCCAAATGACTGCTGATTTTGAACTGAGAAAACCATGGTTTTAGAAAAAGACAATTCTTTGGAAAGAAGAGCTATTCTCTTATCTAAATGACTTATGTTTTGTACTCAAAACCATGCTGTCATCAGTTTCAAATCTTAGGCATTTGGCATATATCAAATGCATTATGCATTTGCCCCAATGATTTGTTTTATCAGTGTGCAGGCGCTGTAGGTAGTTGAGTATGCAAAATATGAGGACCGCAATTTGACAATGAATTCTAGTTGACAAAAGGTCACAGATTAACAATCTGGATGTTGCCAAGCCAGGTTGTGGTCCAATTTTTTTTTATCTCCTCTTCTTTTATTGTCGTGTTTGAATTTCTGAAAATTTAACTAAGTTGACGCTTTAAAGCCATAATGACAGAAAAATTAATCAAAAATATCTAACCTAAATATAAAATTTTATTAGTTTGTTAAATGCAGCTAGCAAAAACCCCCAAAAAACCCCCAGACCCCCCAAAACCTAAGAATTTAAGGTTTTCTGTAAATTTTCTCAAAAACTAAGCTTTTTAGGGAAAAATATGTAATTATCTTTATTATAGACAATAAAATTTGCTTTTTAACGATGTATTAGTCAGTGGGGTACGACCAATGACAAACTCTTTAGCGGCGTCCGTTTATTGAGGTAAAAAATTTAAAAAAATAAACATGTTTATTACAGGATTTACCCGTTTTTCTAAAAAACTAAGCTCTTTATCAAAAATTGTGTCTCATAGGCAATTGTAGAAAGTGCAATTTCCTTTAAAATGATGTGTGTCAAGGTAAGATTACTTTTATTTATAACAATTTAGGGTCGTAACTTACATCAATTTTAAAAAATCATTAAACTTACCAATTTTTTTACAAGTTTTGTCCAATTATCTCTAAAACTAAGCTTTTTGGGAAAAATATTATTTTACACTTTATTGAAGAAAATTAAATTATCTTTTTAATAATGTATAAACTGGTGACTCTTTTGTCAATAAAATAAGACTAATATCAGTTTTTTATTTTTATTTGGCGAGAAGTTATTACAAAAAAACAACAAAAGGTCATATTTTTCCATATTTCAGTGGCGCGCATTTAAATAATTATAGCTCGAAAACGAATCCTATGACCCCCCAATTTTTTTTGGTAAAAATATCAGGAAGGTTTGGCTTTCAACATATCTCAAATTCAGCTCGTCTGACGCATTCCGGTAAACAATCTATTTAGTGACTCCTCCTTTAATCAGAAACATTTTGCATAAGAATAGTGGATTATCCTCTTTGGTTTGTCATACACTTTATACATATGGTCTTTGTTATACACATATGGTAGGCATGATGTAAGAAAGAGACAAATTTTCCTAATAATCTAGCAAAATGATCCTTGTTTTTGAATCATGCCAATGCCATTCCAGTTCATATGATATGAATAAACCGAATCTATATTTATTACGGACGCATTGACCGATAAATTGCTCAAATTGGTCGACTCTAATTTACTAATAATGATTTTGGAGAGACTGTGCAATTGTATGGGAACCCAGTGCTGTGGCAGATCAATTTAATAGGACTTTTGTTAACGGGTTTTAGAGGCCCTAAATCAAAATCGTTCACAGTCGCAAATAGATTATTTCAATAAATCCTGATTTTTGTCCAAGTTCTAACTCATCATTGTACTGGTTATAAAACCGTCCGAAAATTCCTATTTGCGTTCCAGCTGCACATTATACTAAAAGTTTGTATTATACCTAAGTGCTTAAGGGCGTATCCAGCAGTGGCGTGCATTGGTAATCAAAGCGGGGTAGGCCAAAATTAACATTGTTTTGGCACAAGCTTACTGCACACACATACTGGACTACAAGTTAAAATATTCAAAAAAAAAATCTCAAACGCCCTTACAAAGATATGATGTTTTTTTAGCTAAGGTAAGTAAGCCAATTATTGCCATGTTCCTAATATTGTCAACCGACCCAAAATCCTGAAGTCAATACTCTGGTGGCCGGTATTTATTCTAAATCATTCTACATGTTAATATCGACTAATCCAACGCAACAGAAAAGTGTTCAGTAAGCCCAAAGCACCCGAATAAGAACCATGGATGGTTTTTTAACCTCGCTATAAAAAATTCCACGTGTTTTCGACTTCTTATCCGAGATTTTAACCGAAATAAAATAGGGAAAAATATATAAGGTAAGCCCTAAGGCACATTGTTTTTTGTTGGAGTGTTTTTGTCTTTAATATGAAGACGTTTCTTAAAATCGTTAAATTTTACCTAAAAAATAAGTAATTTAATTTATTTGTTATAAATATTCAACAAAATATATATTGCTTTCTGGAAAAACTAAACCTTTAATATACTTGATGTTGTATTAAAGTGGCACCGCGTCATCAAAACCGTGATGGTCGGGAGGGGAGTAGGGGTTACATACAGTGGCTCGCACTTCCTGTAATTTTTTTATTGGTATTGATTCCCTAAACGAGGCACTGCAGTAATTAGTCATTAGCTTACTATTTTACTTGCGTTTTATTTATATCTTCTTCTAAACGATTTTATTAGAAAGGAACATATATACTCTTGTCTGGTTGTTACGAACATATTGATTTAGCCGGGCTATGACGTTTTCTATTTGTTTTTGTTTTGACTGTTTTAATGTCAAACAAATTGGGACCGACTTTTTACAAAACAAATTACCGTTTTTGCAACTAAATCAATATTTGCGCAAATTTTAATATAATTTTGGATCCTCTATTATGTTTCGGATCTTTATTTATTAGGTAAGTACCTTTTATATATCTCCTTTAAAAGGTCTCGGTGTTTTATTATAGACATATAAAGCGGCACACTGCAGGTACAAAGTGAAACAACAATTTTTTGGGGCTTCTTTACATAGATTTTGCCGCAAAACTTGGTTTACCAGAGCTATGACGCGATGCCACTCCTATACATACTCAACTATAGTTAAAGTCGATTTTCCACAAAGGAGGAGGCACTAAATACATTGTTTACTGGGACGCGTCAGATGAGCTGAATTTGAGATATGTTGAAGGACAAACCTTCCTGATATTTCTACCAAAAAAAAATTAGGGGGGTCATAGGATTCGTTTTCGAGCTATACTTATTTAAATGTGCGCCACTGAAATATGGAAAAATATGACCATTTGTAGTTTTTTTGTAATAACTTATCGCCAAATAAAAATAAAAAACTGATATTAGCTTTACTTTATTGGTAAAAGAGTTCTTTTAAAAATTTTATCAGTTTTTGACATATAGTTTCCGTCACATACCTACAGAGTGGCTCAAAATAATTTAAAAAAATACAGGAAAAATACCTGAGATTTATTAAATATAAAGAAAGGAAACTAAAAATGCAAGGTCAAAATTAACTTCACTTGCCTTTATGTGAGTCGCTTTAACTATTCTAGAGTGATGTTTGCATAATAGGTTATGTGATAAGCTTACAGGGTATTTAAAAAAAAAATAATTCAACGCATGACAAGTTTACTAATTGTCTACGGAATAGTAAGTTTACCGGGATGCGTTAAATGAGGTGAATTTATGATATATTAGGGCCCAAGCCGTTTAAATACTCGTCTCAAAGAAATTGGGGGTAATCGGTTTCGTTTTCGAGCTGTAATTATTTAAATCCGCCACTGGAAGAAAGAAAAATTGACTTTTTGTAGTGTTTTTTCTATAACTTCTCGTCAAATAGAAATAAAAACCAACATTAATTTTATTTAGTTGAAAAAAAAAACTCTTTTTAAGTATGTTTTCAATTTTTTTATAGTTTTCGTCACATATCTACAAAGTGGCTCAAAATATGAATAACAAAAATACAGGAATAATATCTGGGATTTGTTAAATATAAAATAAAATAAATTAATTTGCTTCAATGTGAGTCGTTGTAATTATTATAAAGTTACATTTACATACATAATGGTTTATGTCATTGAGTTGTATAAGGCCCTGGTATAGAAGTCAATGGTTTATGTAGTAAACCAACAGGCTAAATCAAACACTTTTTAAATTAAACAAATAATAGGTGTACTAACTGTGTAGCGGAATAATGTGCTTAACGGGATGCGTCAGATCAGGTGAAGTTGAGATATGTTAGAGCCCGAGCCATCCTGAAACTTGCTCAAAAAAATTGGGGGGGGGGGTCATCGGTTTCATTTTTCAGCTATACTCTTATGGATCTTCGCTACAACTTCTATCTCTTTATATAGGGATAAAAAGTTGATATTTAAACTTTTATCAATTAAGTTTGTTCACAGGCTTTCTTTCTGAACATTTTTGGCAGAACCCCCGGAAAGGGGTGAGTAGACCCCTTCTTGTCCCTACATTTCTTATATTCTAGCATTAAATAAGTATAACTCGAAAACAAAACCGATCACCACCCACTTTTTCTTGAAACAAGTATTACGACGGTTTAGGCTCTAACATATCTCAAATTCAGTGCATCTGACGCACCTCAGTAAACACTTTCCCACACTATTCCACAGGCAATTAGTACACATGTTATACGAATTTCAAAAATGTTTGACATACCCATTATTAAGTCTATTATTATTATTGTATTTCAATTATTCATAGTTTGAGCCACTATGTAGATGTGTGACGAAAACTATATGTCAAAAAATGAGAACATACTTAAAAAGACTTTTTTTTTTTAAACAAAATAAAATTCATATTGGTTTTTTATTTTTCTTTCACGAGAAGTTATAACAAAAAACTACAAAATCTTACATTTTTCCATAATCCATTTAAATAATTTTAGCTCGACAACGAAACCGATGACCCCCCAATTTTTTTGAAACAAGCATCCGGACGGTTTAGGTTCAAACATATCTTAAATTCACCTCATTTGACGCATCCCAGTAAACACATTATTTCGTAGACAATTAGGAAATATGTCATGCGTTGATTTAATTTTTTTTTTGAAATACCCTGTTAGCTTATAACATAACGTATTATGCAAACATCACTCTAGAATAGTTAAAACAACTCACATGAAAGCAAGTGAAGTTAATTTTGACTATGCATTTTTAGTTCCCTTTCTTTATACGTAATAAATATCAGGTATTTTTACTGTATTTTTTTAAAATTATTTTGAGCCAGTCTGTAGGTATGTGGCGCAAACTATATGTTAAAACTTAATAAAATTCCTAAAAGGACTCTTTTGTCAATAAAATAAGACTAATATCATTTTTTTGTTTTTATTTGGCGATGTTATTACAAAAAAACGACAAAAGGTCATATATTTCCATATTTCAGTGGCGCGCATTTAAATAAGTATAGCTCGAAAACGAATCTTATGACCCCCCCAAATTTTTATGGTAAAAATATCAGGAAGGTTTGGCCTTCAACATATCTCAAATTCAGCTCATCTGACGCGTCCCGGTAAATAATGTATTTAGGGCCTCCTCCTTTGCTAATTTAGAGGTTCCACCTTTCTCTATGGTGGGCAGAATTAATTTTAACTAAGCAACGCACGCATGCATGGAACACACGAAAATTTTCGTGTGCGAGGGATGCGAACAAACCACACGTTGCCTCCTTGTTTTGTATCTCTCATTCTTACAGCGCCAGCGGCCTGCAGAAGACAATGTCCTGCAAGAATTGAAAAAGGCAGAGCCTTCAATTTACGATTAGCGATAATAGAAATAAATCATACCGCCCGCCGTCAAAAAATTCTTAAAATTAGAATTTTTCGGACGGTTTATATACTGTTTTATAACCAGTCCGATGTTTGGTTGCAGTGGCGTATATACGCCCCCCCCGAAGCTAATATATTTTTAGATATTTTCCACATATTTCATGAATACAAACATAAAATAGCATAAAATACGGCCTCATGGTCTCCCCCCCCCCCCGAAACTGTCTCCCCCCCCCCCGAAACTTTTTTCTATATACGCCACTGGTTGGTTGGAACGCCCCTTATGAAACAATCAGTAACATTCAAAATAAAAAGAGCTGGTCCGCCCTTTTAAAAAATAAGCCTTTTTTTTGTTTGGGTTATAATTACCGGGTGGGCCAAAAAAAACCGGACAATTTTTTTTTCATTATAACTTTTGAACTATACAATCGATTTTAATGGGACAAACTGCACTTGGCAGATAATTAATCAGAGTTTTTGCCAAGTGCAGTTTGTCCAATTAAAATCGATTCTATAGTTCAAAAGGTATAATATAAAAAAATCCGGTTTTTTTTGGCCCACCCGGTATGTATCTAGAAATTTTAGATTGGAATTAATACTAATTTTTAATAACTCGGCGACAAGGAGACAAAATTATTAAAATCGGTTTAGTAATGCCCGGAATAATATTTTTTGTTTTAACCATTGTTCTACCAACAAGAAGTGAAACTGCGGATCAGGCTTAAGACTGTCACCACCTAAAATTTTTTCCGAGTTTTATGCTTATGTAAAGAAGGCAAAATTACGACCTCGAATAGATGACACGAAAACTAATAGAAGAGTACAATAAGTGGGGACTAGAGGTTAATATCAATAAGACAGATTATATGTGTATTGGTGGAACGAAACAGGATCTAATCTTAAATACTGGGCAGCGAATTCAGTCCTGTGATGAGTATAAATAATTAGGTCTAAAAATTACAGCTGACGGAACACTAGACAAAGCTATAAAAGATAGAAACGTACAAGGAAGAAAAGCAATAACTTTATTAAATGGAATAATTTGGGACCAAAATATATCAAAACATAACAAAAAGCTTATATATAACACCATTGTAAAAAGTATTATTACATACAGCTTAGAAGTGTATAAAGATAGAGCAGAAAAAATGATTTCCGCTACGGAGATGGACTATTGGAGAAGAGCAGCAGGGAAATTAAAAAGAGAAAGAGTTACAAATCAAAGAATAAGAGAAATTATGACAGTGTGTGAACGTACTTTAGTGGATGATATAAGAACAAAACAACTGGTGTGGTACGGACATGTACAAAGAATGGATGATGGAAGCAGCGGCGTAGCGTGGGGGGGGTTCGTCGCCCCCCCGTCGCCCCCCCCCGCCCCGAGGGTAGTGGCGCCCCATAGGTGGCCGAAGCGCCCTCAGCTTTATTAAGTCGGGCCGGTAACGGCCAATTGAGTAGGTGCCAAAGGAAACTAACGACATGAAGACCTTTTTTTTTTTTTTTTGGTCGCAAGATTTGTAAGAGACGCCCTTTTGACCTTTTTTTTTTGTCACAAGATTTTTCATCAGTTTTCAGAGGCGCCTGTTTTAGCTGTCGCCCCCCCCCCCCCCCGCCCTTTCGGGCACGCTACGCCGCTGGATGGAAGACTACCTAAACAAATATTACAATGGAAACTAACTGGCCGAAGAAAACGAGGAAGGCCGAGGAGAAGCTGGAGAGAAGGAATAGACAGTGAAATAAGAATAAGAGGCCTAGATGATGAATTATGGGCAAAGAGAAACGAGTGGAGATTGGGTATTGGAAGACGTAGAACGTTGTGAAACCGATATATATATATATATATATATATATATATATATATATATATATATATATATATATATATAAAGAAGGCAAAAATCAGCATACGTACCTACGTTTTAATTTAACTCTTTATATAAACCACCTCCTCCTCATTTAAAATAAAATACCTACCTACTTAGTTTAAACATATTTTCCCAAGACAAGTATTATAAATTTGTTAACGTTTAATTTCTCACAAAATTTAATATTTATAGTTAAAGGCCAATAAGTTTATTAAGGTAATATTTTTAAATTTTATTATGATTATCTTGTTTAACCTATGAAAATATTTACGGCTAAATTATGAATTTATATACTTACCTAGGAAATGATTTACAGCGATTTGGCTCTGCTGATTGTTTAAATTTTTTTGCTTTGACTAATTGTGATATTTTTAGTACACTGAAAAAAAATGTTATAAAAAATAGTTCATAAGCAAGTATTTTTTGTCATTGGATAAATATTTAGTTGAACAAAAAATTACGAGGGTGGATCAAATATCAACAAGCCTTTTAAACTTACTAACGGCCAAGTCATTCAAGATGAACGTGGCCGTTATAATTTTGGAGAAGGGATATTCAGGAGCATGTAGGCGGCTGGTAGTGCCTCGATGCTCATTTGGCCAGGAGCAGTCGCAATGAGCGAGAAGAAGGTATACAGCAGTGTTGCGCAAAGAATATTCATTAAATTTCTTACACGCGAAAACGTGAAACCTGCTGAAATTCGATGCAGATTGCGAGCACAGTTCGGAAATAAGACGCTTTCGTGGGTACCTGGAAAAACTTGGTGCAAAGAAATTAACGACGGCCATAAGCGTGTCGACAACGTGAGTCACCCACGTCGTCCGCGTACCAACATTTCTGCAGCCAAAGTTTTAGCGACCGTTTTCTGGGACTGGAGAGGAGTTTTGTTGGTCAATTTTTTGCACGAGCAAATAACAATAAACGCGGCTTACTACTGCAACTTACTCGACCAGGTAAAGCTTGATTATCGCCAAAGAGGAGAGCACACTCCATCCAAGACGTGTTGCTCCTGCATGACAACGCTAGACCTGATACGGCAGCTTTAACACAGGCCAAAATCAATGAAATGTACTAGACTGTGCTGGAATACCCTCCATACAGTCCAGATTTGTCACCTTACGATTTTCATATGTTTCGCCCACTCAATGATTCACTGAGAGGCGAGCAATTTCAGACCAAAGACTGGTATGATACCCGCACAGCTTCCCTTTAGAAAAACGGGATTAAGAAACCGTCAAACCATTGGGAAAAGTGTATTAACAGAGAAGAGGGATGTGTAGAAAAGTAGGAAAAATTTCTGTTTTGTGTCATGTTTCTAAATAACTAGTTTATAAACAAAGGCTTGTTTATATTTGATCCACCCTCGTATATTAATTTAAGTTCTTTTTAATACAGTGGCGGTTCATCCATAAGTGCACTTGTACACGTGCACTCCCAAATTTTACTTAAAAAATATAAAAATTTGGTCATTCTTTTATTATTAATTTCATCATAAAGTATCAATAAACCGCAAAAGGAATTCACCAAAGGCTTGAATGCTAACTAGAAATTAATACGCGGTATGAATGTGTTTGGATTCGTGTTCAAACGAGGATCCGTAGGCCGGCTGCCACCGGCGCACGGACGTCAGCTAGACCATTTTCTATCATAACCACACCAAGTCTTATAAAAGTGCCCAATTACCTTATTAGTAGACTCCAATGCAGAAAATCGATCAACTAACTCGTTATCACGACAAGTCAAAGGCCGTTTGGTGGCCTGCATAATTATCCGCACTTATTCCGCGCGGAAAGGCGATTTTCAAAAGTGCTGGTAAACCAGATATTATATGGTGATTTCTTCACGTATATTTAAAATATGGGTTAGTATCTTTAATTTTTACTATTAAATCATTTGCAAAGTTTCAATTTGCTTATTAAAAAAATTAGATAAATGTTGTGTATTGATTTATTATAATTTTTTAAATATATGTATTATACAGTGTGTCCACGTAAGTTGGCGGCATATGGGAAACTTTTTTATTATTAGCTTTACGAAAAAAAGTTATTCTTCATAAAAAGTTCTGCATGGTCCAAAACCTAAAATGCAACCATCAGATGTTAAATTTTTTCAGTCATATTACGAGGTTTGTCAAAAAATGTGATTTTTGCTCCAGAGTAAAGTACCTTTTTTTTTGACAATATCGAAAATTTTATAAAGAAAAGATGTTTAGAATTAAAAATAGCTTTCAAATATTCAATATTGTTTATTTACATTAAAAAAATATTTTTTTCTTCATTTTCTCTGCGATTAAGTTTGCACATTAATGCATTGCATTTATTAATTATAAATTTGATTAAACAATTATAAATAAACTTTTAAAAACAATTATCTCCTAATATTTATCGAACACTGATAACCTTTAAGTTGCTTAATCACTAGTTTGTAACAAACAAATACGTCTGTCAAACATAAAACTGTACAATACGGATCTCTAAAAATTTTGAAAAACACTGTTAGACTGCCTAAAAAAGTGTTTATACCGTGGCACTTTTTGAAATACGATTGTTGACGTTTCTTCGAATTTTCGATATTTAGACAGTTCGCAAAGCCTACTTTAATTATCAGTTTTAGAAAATGCCAGTGCATCCTAGATTAATTATGCATTAATGTGCAAACTTAAATTTCCAACGTAATCGCAGAGAAAATGTAGAAAAAAAATATTTTTTTAATGTAAATAAACAATGTTGAATATTTGAAAGCTATTTTTAATTCTAAACATCTTTTCTTTATAACAATTTTCGATATTGTCAAAAAGAAAGGTACTTTACTCTGGAGCAAAAATCACATTTTTTGACAAACCTCGTAATATGACTGAAAAAATTTTACATTTGCTGGTTGCATTTTAGGTTTTGGACCATGCAGAACTTTTTATGAAGAATAACTTTTTTTCGTAAAACTAATAATAAAAAAGTTTCCCATATGCCGCCAACTTACGTGGACACACTGTATATATTGGACTGAAAAAGTCTGGATCGTTACGTATCAATTATGTTTGTGACTTTATTATTTCAAACATGTATCAAGGGTTGTATAGGTGCTACATTCAGCTGCCGCTTCTTGCCGCTGTATTAGCTATGATTTATTGTTTCAGGATTGGCCGACGTAATTTATTTAAAATGTGACACAAAAGACTGGTTCACAGGATAAAAATTAATTCGTTTTTAAACTATGTATGTGAAAATAGTGAATATAAAGACTACGATAAAGAATATCAATACATGGTAAAAAATTGATATATAGTGTAGCAAGATTAATAAATTTAGTAAAATTTTTATAAAAAAGCTATGTTAAATAAAAAAAGCTATAAGCTAGTTACGTACACACACTCTCAAAGTATCAATTTTTCAAGTTTTTTGCTTAAGAGGAAAAAAACGATATGCAACATTATTTTTGGAGGCGACTGTACCATCTCCAGAATGCACATTTCCTATATTTCAGCACCAATTTGTCAAAATTAAAACCATAAAATAATTTTGATCTTTCAGAACTGACAAGCTGACCACAGTATTTTCTTATTTTTTGGCCATAAGTAGGTTATATGAGTTATTATTAATATTTTCTGTTTGAATCAAGTAAATTACGCTTAAAAGTATAATTTTAGCATGGGGTGTTGGGCACATTATAATTTCTTATACATCTGGACTTTGGTTACTCAAAATAGGTTGTACAGGGTGGATCAATTTTGTCGAAATTTGAGGGCAGACTTTCTAGCATAATAGATATCAACAAATGGTGATGTCCTGGGCTCGAATTTCGAGACGAGTTTGAATATGAAAACCTTATTTTGATACACAACACAGTTTTTGAGCTGCGAGGGCTTTTCTAAAAAGTTTTCATTTTGAAAAGACTCTACATAACTTTTTTTAATTTTTGTCTAATTTCTTTTTACCTAGAATTCATTTGTTAAATTGAATTTAATCTGTCATTGTTAGTTTTTGACATATAACATATAGTTGATTATTTTTATGGAATGGAATTTTTTTTATTAGATTTTGAAATTCTGCGTAAAAGTTTCATTGACCCATTTAAGATTTTAATGTTTATAAAATTATATATATATTTTTAATTTAGCTTATTTTTATTTGTTTTCTTTTAATTTTTTTTGTCTTCTTTTAGGTAATTAAAAAAAGTAAAAAAAAGAAAATATATGAAAACGTAATAAAATTTTAACACGGCAAATTTAAACAAAAATAAAAAAGGGTCATTCCAAAAGAAAAAAAATACATAATAAATCACAAAAATTAAATGTTACAAATTTAATTTAATTTGACAGGTCAATTTTACGTTACAAAAAGTATTTTAATGCATTATTCTTAATTTTGTCCGCCCTCACTCCAAAATTAATTTCTATATACGTCTGTAATGAAGTATTAATTAATTAAGGTTTAGTTTACTCAAGAAAATTGCAAAAATGTAGATACAGAAACTTATGCAAAAAGTCAATCTTAGTTCACACATTTTTATAGAATTTCGGGTACAATAATTGGTTTCACCTTAAAATATTTTTTTTTTATTTATACTGGGACTTTTCATCCACTCAGGATCAATCGCCCAGTTTCGCAAAGTTCTAGCAAGTGAAAGCATTTTTAAACAAGTCCCAAGCCAGGAAGAAACAAACATTGCTACCACTACACCACGACGGCGACTACCTTAAAATATCCTTATAATATGTAAAAATACAGCCCCGCTTTTCCATTAGACACTCTAGGCACTTGCCTAGGGCCCGGAGCCTCAAGGGGCCTGGAGGGCCCCGGTCCAGAACCCCAAGTCAACTTTAAATTTATTGTGAAGTAAAAAAAAGGAAGAATGAAATTCCAAGGCATATCAAAGAATTAGAAATCGGTTCAATTGCTTTTTCACAAAAGATCATGTAGAATTCAGTCTAAGTTCTTCTTGAGTCCATCACAAACTTGAGAAATGTCTATCAAGAGGACATTGATTGCTACTCCTTCGAAGACGTAATTATACAGTTTAATTTTGTATGCGAAGGACAAAACCGATTTACAGTTTTTGATAAATTTAAATTAGTGGAAAGACTTAAATCCACATTTCCCAATGTGCTCTTTTGCAGATTTTCCTCTCGCTATCTATTTTGAATGCAAGTGGGGAACGATCCTTCTCTACCCTGGATCGGGTAAAAAATAAGCATCGTGCCAGTTTAGGACAGGAAAAGTTAGATGCACTTTCAGTTTTGTATATTGAAAGTGAATCTTTAAATAAAATTGACTATGAAGAAATTATCAATAAATTTGCTAACGAGAAAGCTCGATAACAATTTATCTAAGTATAAAAAAGATCTAACTTTCAAATTTTGTTAAAATGTTTGTCTGTCTGTCTGTATCTCTGTGTTTGTCACACCACGGATCATTTGTTTGGTGAAAAACCCAACCAAATTTGCCACAAACTTTTTTGTATCTCATGGTGGGACCTTTAGTTTTTGTGTTCTATAGAAAACTCTAGAAACAAAACAGCTAGCAAAATGCAAATTTCATGTTTACATTGCCTTTGTTGGTTAGGGTATAAATTGAAAACCAAGACAGCTAGCAAAAGGTGAAATTTTTATATTAAGAATTAAATATTTAACAAAACATATCTTTGTATGGTAGAGTAGATGTTAGGTACGTTACAGGTTATTTTTAAGAATCATAACTACAGAAACACAGCAGCTAGCGAGACGCAGTTCTTAAATTTTATTTGAAAATATATTTTTATCAGATTTTGTACTTAATGTATATTAAATGTGTCGCTGGTGCAAATTTTTTAAAATAATTTACTTTTTTTTTAGAAAAAAAAATTGCCTTTACCTTGTGGGGAGGGCGGGCTTGTGGGGAGGGCGGGCCCGTATTTCTAGTAGTGCCTAGGACCCGGTAGGTTCTTAAACCGGCGCTGTAAAAATAGAATATAAAATTCTAAATATTTAGTAACTCTGTCAGTTGACCAGTCTCTTACTAGAGTCCCTGTATACATACAGTGTATTTATCTTTTACTGTTTAGAAAATATACAGGGTCGCTTGTAAGTATGAACTATATAATCTGTCAAAAGAAAAATTGTACCTAGGGCTTTAAAATTTGTACTTATCAGTAATTATTTATATTAGGTATACAAGGTTGGGCATAAAGTAGTGGCAACACCCTTTTTTTTCTTTACTTTGCTTAAAACTGAAGGAGAAATTGAAATTTTAATAACTGGTGTTGCCTTTAATTTTAGCTCACACATATGCTATACTATAGTAGTGTGAGCTATGGTGATCCTAATTTGTAGAAATGATTGCTACTGAAGTAGACATTAGAGATCTCCACAATTTTTCTTTTAAACTTTTTTCATTATTTTGTAAGAATATTTTAAAAAATAATCGACTGATTTCATACTTACCAGCGACCCTACATAAGAAAAACCTTTTTGCGATATATTTGGAGGTTAGCAATTACAGATATCGATGAATGAGAAAGGAGTAATTTTAGTATGCCAAATTGTAGGTTTTTAAATCCTTAGGCAAAAAAAAATTACTCAGTGTTTATTTAAAAAAAATGTATACTACATTATTAAAATTAGCATTGATGCATAGGAATATACAAGCACTTTTGAAAAATAAACCACGATAAAATGATGTAAATAATGTAACTGATAAAATATCTCAAATCGTATTTTAGTATTCCTTGTGGGATCACGAAATTGCATGTTAGGAATTACCTATTCTGTTAGCATCAATACGCTCTTACACTCCATTAATTCCCTGGACCTTCTGGCTTACAAATGCAATAAAGTAAATCGATGGCAATGACGGATTGTATAAGCGAAAGATTCTTCGCACTTCATGTTAGTATCGAGGGGTGGCTCGATCGCCGATTTACGGTATTTTCTGGTATTAACCAGAATTTTTTCTCAAATTTCAATGGTATTTCCTAGTATTTTCCAAGCACTTCCTGTGTATAGTATATTTCCCAGTACTTCCCAAGTATTTCCTAGTATTTGGCCTAACCTGTACACTAAAAGAAAATACCGATCCACCTCTCGGTTAGTATACAGGGTTATTCAAACTGGTATGTAGACAAACTTTTAAATGTTATTCTTTTTTAATTTTGAGATAAATATTTCCAGAGGCTCTATAAATGATTTTTTCCTATATTTTTATCATAGTTCCTATTGGCCTTTCAAGCGCAGCTCTCTAGCGTTTCTGGAAGTAGGCAATGTTACTTTTAAATACCTTTACATTTATAGGGGAGGGAACTACAAAAATTAAAATTTTGGGGTTTTTAAATGTTTTCCTATAGTTTTATCGAAGTTCCTATCAATCTGCCAGAGCTAGAGCTGAGCTTTGCGGCGTTGCTCATCATCATTAACGGGAAAAGGATTTGCACTTGTTTCTTAAATCAGGGATGGCATAGATAGGTGGAAATAGTCCTATCGATAAAAATGTGATCAAAACGAAGACTAACTAGAACCCGTTCTCCCCCTTTAAAACCTAGAATTTTCAATGATTCAATGAATTACACGAGCACGCTCTTCGATTGGTGGTAGATGTTTTCAACTTTCGGAGTAGAAGAAGCCTATTTAGGCCTAAAGTCCGTTTTTTAACTAAGAATGGGAATCCGTTGCAAAATTTTGCACTAAATGGGTCACTTCCGGTCGGCGGCGGAATTGTATTCGATATGGGTTCATTTTTTTTTAGATTATCGAAAAGATCCATCCCCTAGGTTTTAAAAGGGGTCGGCCGGTGGTCTGAGACACCCTGTATAGACCAAGGTGTAAATTTTAAGCTAGGAATTGTATTTTAGTGTCTTAGATTATAGATAATTGAAAAATCACGATTTACCAATGGAAATACAATGCCGAAATTACACTGGAAATAAAGTTATATCCGTTCGTTCTTAACCACTTTTTACCCATGGAAGGCTTACCAATATGTGCAACATGAAGCAGCTGAAAGTCTAAGGTCTTAAAAAGTCCGTGTGCTCAAAGTCCTAAAACGCTTATAGTAAAAAAACTAAAGTTAAAAGTAAGTTTAATGTAATTTTTTATAATAAAGTCCTACCAATTGTAAAAAATATGTTTGAAATTTCTTAGATTGTATCTGTACGTGAAGTTCAGAAAAATATGTCATGTTTCTTTTACTTTATACTCATATTGCATAGCAGCATAAATCTTGTTGCTATCTTGATTTACAAGAGATGCACTTTTTACCCTTTTCAGGGTTTTAAAGTTTTATGTGTAGGGATTTGTGGCTTTGTTTTTAGCACAAGGGATTTTTGTTTTACCATCCATACATATTTACCGTATTTACTTAAAGAACATGTAGGCGTTTACCGATTTTATACCTATACAAAGTCTGGGGGGGGGGGGGCGGGAGCGTAATGGTTAAACAGTAAAGGTAAATAGGGGCACAGAAAAAAATCGCAAGGAAAACAGAGCACACGTAAAAAAGCGAGCATAGTAAAAGAGCGCACAGGAAAATCACACCATGAGAAGTTTTTGACTAATTATGCAATGAAATAAAGTTAGGTTTTTAAAATTCAAATGTTTCTAAAGAATGACATCATGATAGGCGAATAGTATATATAATAAATTTTTGACCATGTGAAAGTTATTTGTATTTGACCTTGTAAAGGTGGTCATTTGCAATTGACTTTGTGAAGGTCACTGTTTTTTATATAGAGCCAAATAGTGTAAGTGATATTTTTAAAAGGTTTTAAAGGTCATTTGCATTTGACCGTTAAATTCATTTGAGTTAAATAGTCTAAGTGATATTTTTGACCTTTGTTTGACCTTGTAATTTTTCACTTTGATATGACAATGTAAAGTTTTAAATCACGTGTAAGCATATGTTTTGCAGAAGAGCGATTGTTATAGTAGCATTAATCTGTTACAATATTATTTAAATTTTATTTTCTATAACCGCGCGCTATTAGGTATCCTTAGACTAGGTAAAGTTGTATAAAAAAAACTCTTTTGAAGTTCTTTGTTTGTGCACGTGAAGTTAGTGTCTAAGATTCAAACCAAAGATAAATTTCTGACGACGGCAGAACTATTACATAAGGTAAGGGTTCTTACACATTTTTCGACGGGGTCTTTACAAATTTTTTAAAGGAGTTCTTTACAAAAAAATATTTTATCAATTTTTTTAAAATTAATATTATAATTATAGAAAAGTGACGAAATTTGTTTAAAAAATCTATTTTTAAACTTAATTTTGAAATTTCTTAATATAACGTATTTCTCACACTCATGGCTTCTTGTTGAAAGAATTGTAGTGAGACACAGATTATATTCAGTAAAAATATATTTAAAGGGTGTATAGTGCCCTTGCTTTGTTTTTTTTCACACATTGATTTTCAAAATCTCCAATCATGTTAAAAGCAGGTAATGTTGCTAATAAAGTACCCTCACTATACTGATAAGTCAGCTGGCTTTACTTGTTTTAAAAGCAGATAAATTTATTCCTAAAATAAGATATAAACTATGGTGGGTGTGCTTTCGGGCTGTTCGGCCGTCGTCGTTGGAAATTCGTTCTCGACGTTTCGCCATCTCGAGTGGATGGCATCTTCAGGAGATGTTGCCTGTTTGTCGGCTTCTCGAAGACTGGTGGTTAGTCTGTCGCGGGCGCAGGTTATATACGCTATGGTGGGCGGGGCGTATATCAGAGCTAGTCGGTGATTGGTCACTTTCCCGAGATTCAGTTTTGTTGTTATAAGCGAGCCGTTTAGTGTTTTTAAGAACCGGTACCCATGTTCTGTTAATTTTAAGAGTTTCTTCAGATCTGTTGAAGTTCTGCTGGTGTTTATGAATTTCGATTGCTTCTCTATAGAGTCTTGGATAGTATGAAGAGGAGGCGCAGAGAACTTGTGTGTCTTCGAATTTTATTCGGTGGTCTTGTTTGTCTAGTGTGTGGTCTGCAACTGCGGATTTTTCCGTATGTCCGAGTCGACAGTTGGCTTTATGTTCTTTGATTCTTGTGTTTACGGACCGTTTGGTTGTTCCGATGTAGACACTTCCACAGGTACAGGGAATGCGGTATACCCTCAAAGAACTTAGTGGGTTCCTTATATCCTTCGCAGATCTGAGGTGGTTCTCGATCTTCTTAGATGGCTTGAAGATCGTTTTTATGTTGTGTTTTCCCAGAATACGTCCGATCCTATCCGTCACTCTAGGGATGTAGGGCAGAAAGGCTCTTAAAGTAACTTCGCGGCTGCTCAGTCCACCGCTACTGTTACTTCTAGTGCTCGGCTTTGGTCGTATACATTTAAACTTTAAACCAGAAACTGGAAGAGAATGCGTTGAATAATGCCCCTCATAAGGCTAAGTCTGTTATTGTAACAAGGGGTTTAGCATTACTTTAATACAGTTTAAGTTTATTTCCACTCTTATTTTAAAAATGCGTATTGTGTTTATGCTAATTTGATCGTTAGGTCTATATACCTACATAAAAACGTTAGGGTTAAAGCCGGCTTTGAAAATGTACCCTTAAAACAAATTATGTACAACTTACAAGATTTCAGCAGTGAATAAAATTTCAACGAAAAAATAATACCTACTCTTTATTGAATATAAAAGGCAGTTTTTGTAGATTAAATAAACTAATTTTTGATCTCATCATCACAAAGAGGTAGTAGTAGCTGCAGACATCGATGTTAGCGTTGTTCCCGCAGAAATGAAGGAATAATGAACTGTGAAGGAATTAACTGCGTAACATTGTCAGGAAGAAGAAAATAGCTATGACATAAATTTGTAGTAGAAGAATACCATACAATACAAATACAGCTGGCTTTTGATTAAAAGAAGTCAATGTTAAATTTGACTGAAAGGGTTTGCACCAATGGGTTAGGAAACTTTTACCTTATAGTGAAAATGACACCCGAAACAGTTTGTTAGTATAAATTTTAGTTTAAAAATCCTATATTTTAAAAACTAGATTTTATCTACTTTAATATAGTTTATACTTTGTTGACTCATTGTTTTCGGTGCCAACTCAAGTAACATTTCTTTATTTATAGCAGAAGCTAAAAGGTTGCCAGCGCCTTTCCTTAAAACTATTAGTTTTAATGTATGGTCGCTAGCACGTTCCCATTAGCCTTATATACCCCTTAGACCTCCTAGATGGGACTCCCCAATTGGTGGTGGCAACCTATGTATTAAACTCACTATAAAACCATAATAAATAAACTCCAGCTTCGCCTTCTAGCGGTTCCACTAGTATAGAACCTTTTAGAGCCTAAAGCTATTATGCCAGGTTCTAAAAGCAACTCAGAAACGTCCTCTATCCTATTATAAAACTAGATTTGGTAATTATCCTGGCGATTCTGTTGAATACCATAATACCTTTAGAGTAAAGAAGTTTTCCTATAAAAGCTATGGCGATATTTTAGATTTACAATGGCTTTATAAAATAATTTAGGTCACAAAATTGCCAAAAATGTCCCAAAATTATTTTATCACATAAAAATATACCGAGTTTGTCATTTTGTTGATGATCAAATTGCCTGCCAGATTTATTTTTCTGTTAAATCGTATCTGAAAAGCTCTCAAAACAAGCGCGCCAGCTCAAGAATGCTTTTTAATAGTTTTTTTGATAACAAAATAACAAATATTTAAAATTTAAAAAAAAAATCATTTACACTATTCACCATTAAAAAAGTCTGTTTGGTTTACATAAATCAAAATGAAAGTAAAATTATTGTTAAAAAACACTGCTAAAACGACTAGATAAATATTTTCTCTTTACAATGTTTTTTAAATTAATTTATATACGCCATTATGGTTTTATAGTGGTCACTTGGTTTTATTTGTTACTGTATCGCAACAAGGATTTTTTAGTGCCCTTATGAAACCAAGAAAAAAGAACAATGTAAACATAGTCAATATAACCTCACTTAAATTTTTTGTATTTGTTTTTAAAGTGTTTAAAAGCGTATAATTCAACACGTAAATGTTTTTTATCGTGCAATTTCAACACAATCGAGAGGGCCAGTGCAATGATATTCATTGTGCCTGCAGGTTGGAGGGCAACCTCTTATATTGGCCGTCTAAACAGGCATTATCTAGGCCTGGGTGTCCTACCCAGGAGGACGGAAACTCAACAATTATTAATTATTGGGCTTTAATTATTCAATCTTGCAATAGGTAGGTACCAATCTGTACCTAGGTATATCTATTATTTTTACAAGAAATACCTAAAAAAAAACACGAGTATTTACTTACTTCTGTTAGAACCCTTAAGGAAACAAGGTTTTATATGGCCGCCTATTTAAATAATATGTAATATACAGCTATGGGTAACTATAAACTAAAACTTTTTAAAATGCCTAAAAGTAATGGCAAAAACCAAAAGTCTAAAGTTTATATTTACCACTCTTAAAAACCTTAAGGAAACTAGGTTCTATATGGCCGCCTATCTAATCATATTTACTTTTAAACTACTGGTAATTATAAAAACAAAAGGGTATAAGATAACCTTTAAGCTCTATTTAAAACACTTTTGTGATGACCTAAAGTAATGAAAAAAACTAAATGACCAAAGTTTATATTTATTTATTTTTAAAAACTTTAGGTAAAATGGTTTTATAAGACCATCTTTATAAATCAGAAATCAATAAAACCAAAAGTATTTAAAAGGAACAGAAGGAATATCAGTTTTATTATACTCCCTCTATAAATCACTTTTTGGTTGTATAACACCCCTTCAGATAATTGGCAATATAAATTACATTTATGTAGCCAAATTGATCCTAAAACCCATAACATCACCCTCTAAATAACCTAGGAACCAAATTAATAAATCCTTGAGTGGTAATAATGTTACTTGGGAAACCGACACTGTGGAATGGTGATAGCATGGCCCGGTTGAACTGTGACGATATGTCTTTCTTCCTTATAGACCGTTGGACTTTTTCGTCATGCCATGGAGTTGGTTTCCTTGGTTCGCTGTCATTTCACTCGTTTAATGAAAAATAGGTGTCACCTATTCTTTTTGATTTAGTTAAAAAAGTTAAATTTTGTGTTTGTGCAGAAGAAAACCAGAAGATGGTTATCCCTTTTTGCAGTGTAATACGACACCTACATTATCAAACCTTTTAACATTATCTAATATATTAACTACAAAAAGTCTTTTTTCAGATAACAATAAAACGGAAAGGTCACTTTTAGATTACAACTTTTAAAAGGTTCGCTTTACGGAAAAGCGAGTAGCCTAGTTCCGGATTTCAAATATCGGTTTTATTTCCACACAGCTTTAAGCCATGTGACGCGATAAAAGGCGACCTCCGTTTGTAGTCCAAGAGAATGAAAAACGATTTAGTTTAACTAAAACCAGTAGGTATATAGATGGGTAAAAAGTTTTAGGATCCATGGACTGCTTAGCTGTCTAACAAAGAAGCAAAAGAAAAAAAATATATTTTAGGGTTGCGGTGTCTTGAGACGTGATGTATGCTTCCGCCAGGGGCGACTCGTCCATAGGAGCGCTGGTGCGCGCGCACCCCCAGCAAAAATAAGAAAAAAAATAAATACAAACTATTATTAAATAATTACTGTTGTTTTTTATTTATTTTTTAATGATCCCGATCCCGCTAGTGGCATCTATCGGCCATTAACGGAAGTAATTAATATATTTTCGAGTTGACGCTTGCTGCCGCATATGGTGGCCTTCGATCGCCTCGCTTGAATCTAGAGATATCAGAGGGCGGGCTTGAATCTGGAGGTGCGCGTGGATTCGGCGTTCTTCTTTAATCCAATTTTTGCCACGCAATTGGATCGGAAATGCTCGGGATATCGGCCGAGAAAAGGGCGGGCTGGTGCGCTAAATTAATACACACTTGCATCGTTTTTTTATAGTTCTCAACTGATTACTGTTTATATTATCATTAGTATGCGTGTATTGGGCGTAATTAAAATTTATTTACGCAGTTTTTAAGTGAATTTTATGCTGTTTTCGGCTTCTTGTTTGTAATTTTTGGGTTAATTATTATCTACAAGTGTCGAATATGTCTGAGGCAGTTATAAGTTCGGGTTCGGGTAATCCTGGAAGTATTTCAAGACTTAATTCTGTACAAAACATTATAGCAAGCTTTTCCTCCTTTAATTTAAATCAAAAAATTGAAATTAAAAGATTAGGAAGGCCGACTCCAGAACTAGAATTATCGCAAACTTGCTCCAAAAGAAAAGAAGGTAGGAATTTTAAAAGATATTTACCATAAAAACAACTGGATTTGTGGATGTGATGTTACAAACTCGTTATTATTATTATTTAAGTACTAGGAAATTAAACAAAAAGCAGGACTGACAAAAAGGTGCGTAATATCAATTTAACATTAATTTTCAGCCGATGACCGGATAACATTGAATCAACGTATACGAACATTACAATATGAAATGGTATTTGAATCAAAAGCTAAGATAAAACGGTTTTGTACATTGAATTAATGTTATCCATCGTTGGCTAAAAACTAATATGTACGTATACTTTACGTAATTTTTTTTTGTGTAGGCATATTTTTATTTATTGGAGACCTGTTTTTTTTTACTTTGACAATCTTATTAGCTAGTGGGCACCATAAGTTCTTTTATTTGGCTACAAATAATATGCAAATTTTTTTAACTTTATTTATTTTAAATTTATTTCGACTCACTTATTATAGCGCACACCCATTCTTATACTTCACGAGCCGCCACTGGCTTCCGCTTTGTGGGCTGGTAGTAGGAAAGTAGGGGAATACATCGTGAACTCAAGTTTTTACAATGGTCTTCTATCCTAAAATAATGGGCGTCATTGATTTACCCCTCTACTTTACACCAGCGCACACGGGACAGATATTAAATTTGGGTCTTTTATAATTTTTTCTCGCATACTACATATTATATGCATATGACGAGTCGTTAAATACCGAGATGAATTCCATCAATTATTGGCGCGAATACCGGGATTGGCGCGAGATCGAAGAGCTTAACGTATAATAAAAAATTCAAGGTATAAAATAATGGTCAATTCTAATTTTTAGCTATGATTTTATGTAGGTACCGGGTGGTTTTTTATAACCGCAGCACACAGCAACTTTATCATTGAAAATAAAGGGCTATAATAAATTGTAGATTTTTTTTGGTTAATTATGATGATGAACTTTAAAAGCCAACATAATTTTTTTCTATCCGTCACCATGTACAGGGTGTCCCAAATTCGATGTTTTTGGGGAGTTTCGGGTATTTCTAGAGGAACTAAAAAAACCTCATCAACCTTTGCGACACTCAAATTTCAAAAGAACCTTAAAGGTGAAAATCGCATTTTGATATAGCAAGCCGTTTTTAAACTACGGGGTGTTTTTAAAAAGTCTGCATTTTGGGAAGGGGTCTATAACTTGTTTATTTATTAATATTTTTATTTCTGTGAAATAGACACTTTTTTAAGAAGAATTCAACTGTTAAATTAAATTTCATTTGTCACGTTTAGTTTTTGAGATATCACATAAAATTAATTTTTCTTTATGGGATTAGTGGGATTTCTTTATATTTTTGTTTTTTTTTATTTTTACCACATATTTTAGTTTGCTTAATATTAAAAAATAATAAAGAGGTGATTAAAAAATAAAAATAAATAAAACAATAAAAAAAATTAAAAATTAAAATATTGAGTGTGATACATCATTTTAAAGGAAATTTTAGAGAGAGTTTTAGAGTTATTCTGTAAGAAAAATAACAACTTTATGCAATATTTTAAAAACCAAAAGAGATAAATAAAAACCGTTGACATCTGTCAATTCTACAAGAAAAGATCTATAAGAAAGCTATTTACACAAAAGCAAAATGCAGACAAAAACACTCCGTAGCTTAAAAACGGCTTGCTATATCTAAATGTAGTTTTCACCTTTAGGCTTCTCTTAAAATTTGAGCGTCGCAAAGGGGGCTCAGTTTTTTCTTTCTCCCCTAGAAATACCCGACACCACAAAAAAACAACGAATTTGGGACACCCTGTACAGGGTGTGACAATGAAGTCGATTTTTTGAGAGGGAACACCCTGTATATTTTTGCATTTTAAGATTCGTCTTTTCTTTTTGATTTCAAAAATTTACAATATCTATGTGCTGCGATTAATATTTTTTGAGGTATATGCAGTATTTCTTCTATATTGCATTTCACGTTTATTTTGTTTTGCCATGGGAGTATTGACAAATTTAAATGCGCTAAATCTTAAAAAATGTTTATCGTAGCATAGACATACAGTAGAACCCCGATGACAGTGTTTATTCAAATTAAATTGGGCACTAAATAATTTGTCACACAACTTGCACGTCACCGGCATTTTCACAGAACAAAAACGACGAATTTTCATCAAAAAGAACTGGGAATTATTAAAGTGTTGCTGTATAAAACCATACTGAAATATATCTCAGTTGATTCGTTGGCAGAAGTGACAGATCAACGCTTGCGCACGTCTTGGAATTCATCTCGGTATTTAACGACTCGTTGCATATGCAGTTGCTCTTATCTTACCTACATTTATAATCCAAAACTTTTAACCATATTCCGTTGCGATGATACTGATTACACTGGTTAACAAGATTTTTGTCCCAATTATGTTTTTAGAATTTCTCCATTACCCTTAGTTTTTATGTTCCAGTATATTCGATTGTTCACCTAAAAAAAAAAAACGTATATTTTAATAAAAGAAAAAAATTCTTGTCGTTAGTCAATTTTCTTACTCCTTGTTTTTTATTATTGGTTTTTTTGTTTTGTTTTGTTTTAATTAAATTTTTTGTTTTAATTAATTTTATCAGTTTTTTTTGCTATCTTCTTATTAATTAATTACTCTGTAATATTATTGAAAATAAATAAATATTTTATATAAACAGGTCCAAACGAATATAATTTCTTTAATTCTACTTTTTTTGTAGTCTACTTAAATCTTTTGTGATGTGTTACAGTTTTATATTTTTGCGGAAAATTAAAAGAGAATGCGTATCGGGTTTGATGGAACTCCATTATTCAGTTTAAGCTGGATCCCTACGCCAATTGGAAAATTTTTTGTACAGAAGACAAGTAATCAAAAACACTTTATACTTTAAAACTTTAAGACATTGATAAATTTAAAAAAGTTTTTTACTGTTTCGGGTTTCTATTGGCATAATTTTTATTTATAAATGACGCTACGATCAGTATAAATCCTTGATCGTTTTCAGATGTTGATGATACTTTTAATCTAAAGTGGGTCAAAAGGTTGCCAACAATCCCTGGTACCAGGGTAATCCGTTTTCGCTTTTTTTTTGTATATTTGTTCTGCCTAATACTTTCGGAATATTTTTAGAATTAACCTTTTTTCTACTTTTTATTACGTGTTGTAAACGTAGATTTATAAAGTAATTCTGCGCAGTGGTCAAATAGTCTCTGATTTTTTCGTCTTATATAGAGACCCGTATGTATGACATATTTTTGCAGAGGATTAAAGACACGACAAACTTATGAAAGTGAAATTTATTAAAGTCAAAATCAAACGAGGGAAATATAGGTCCTGTATACTCTAGCCTTGTTTAGAGAGAAATGCACCTTCTGTCCTTGTTAATTCAAAAGTTTCGGAAAATAAAAATAAACTATTTTTATAAAACATAAACATGTGACGTGCCGGACCAACTTGTTTGTTTGTATGTTGCATGATGAGTGATGTCACTCACCGCTGACAACATAAATTATTATACATAACCAAAAAATGTCAGTTTAAGTGACTTTGATAGGTTCGTCTGATGGTTCGTCGCGTCTCTCTTTCTTTAAAATATGTCATTATGGGTGCTTTATCTATTTTAATGTAAAATGTTTATTTGTTGGCTTTGAAAATGTACCAATTTTGGTATCTTCTATGGGTGTTTCCTAATTGAATGTCAATATTTATGGGGGTGATTTTTGGGCCCATTTTAAGAAAAAAACTTCATATGAACATATGTCCTAAACGTCTTACCTTTTGAGACCTAGCCCCTTTGTTACTTCTGCACCTCAATTATTAGTAATATTTTGTGACACGGCCTGTTTTTTCCTAGTTTGAATATTCCAGATAATAATACACATCTTAAGACATAATTTGGCATATATAACCCACTTTCTTAGAAAAAATGACTTTGCACGTTTTTTCCCTGTGCTCTTCAAATGCATACTGACAGCAACAAAAAAAAATGGGAAAAATGGCATGTTTTTGAGTTGTTTTTAATCTCTATATCATAATTTTTGAGATAACTTTTTGACATTTATCAGCTGTATACCATAACAAATAGCATAGGCCAACGAAAAAAAGTTGTAAAAAGTTGTCTCAAAAATAATGATATGAACTGTATCTGTGTGTTTTTTTTGTCAACCTACAGTCAGTATCTGTTTATCCAGAGACAATGACAATTGTACCTTTAATTTTAACAAGACGCTAGCCCTACCAAGTCCACTTTCAATCCTTGACTTCGCATGCGCAGATCTACCAATATTATTTACCTCATGTATTAGAATAGATGAATACAGGGTGATTTTCACTTGAATGATTCTAACCACATGAAAATAGAAAGTTTCAAAAACCTAACCTTACGAAACCTAACCAAATCTAACCGAACCGAACCAAAGCAAAGTGAACCAATAATTTTTTTCAAAAAAAAACCTTCCTGACTTCCTTCCCGGGATCCTAGAGGATGTGAATCCGAACCTAACTAAACCGAACCAAACCCAACCTAACCAAACACAACAACACTGCTAATTAGGTTTAGTTGGGTATGGTTAGGTTTCAAATAGGTTTGGATTCACATCCTCTAGGAGTCCGGGTAGGAAGTCAGGAAAGTTTTTTTTTGAAAAAAATTATTGGTTTAGTTTGCTTTGGTTCGGTTCGTTTAGATTTGATTAGGTTTCGTTAGGTTAGGTTTTTGAAACTTTCTATTTTCATGTGGTTAGAATCATTCAAGTGAAAATCACCCTGTTCATCTCTTCTAATACATGAGGTAAATAAATTGGTAGATCTGCGCATGCGAAGTCAAGGATTGAAAGTGAACTTGGTAGGGCTAGCGTCTTGTTTAATTTTATACCAACATGACAGGTACTTAATTTTTTTAATATTTCTGGTTAGGAAATATGTTTATTTCACGTCACAAAAGTGTAACTGCGTATAACAAGGACTATACTCTAGAGTTAGGTTTTAAATATACATACCACTTATTGATTTTGTGTACCTACCGGTGTTATTATTGTTAAGTTTTTCCTCTGTAGGTTTTTTTTTGCGTGAGATTTTTTGTGCATATTTCTTTTGCGTTTTTTTCTATGCGATACATATCTAATAAAGCCAACAAAAATATTTTTTTAGCTTTTAACTTATCTATAGCAGTTACCAGCTTATAGCTGACATATTTTTTCGGGCTCTGAGGGGGTACGGTACCACCAACCCCCACCCCCTCGTAGAACCGCCGGTGCTTGTGTCCCTTTATCAATATTAATGTTAGTCCTGGAATAATATATTTTAACGAAATACAATGAATCAAATACCTTTCTAACTAAAAGATATTCAAATTGAAGAAATAGTCCATGCGCATGCCTCATTAAAGACGGTTTCTTAGTTATCTTAAGAATAAATTCAACTGCAAAACTATTTACTTGTTAAGTTTATTGAATACCTACTTAATTTAAAAAACCAATAAAAAACGAAAGTAGTTTTTAAGAATCAAAAAAGATTTCGGGGCTAATCGGGTAAAAATAAGAGTTTTTTGTTTCTCTCGTATTTTTTCATGGGTAGCTCGAAAGCTTAACCTCACGGTGGTCTAAATCTAATGAACACCTAATAAGTGTTGACAGTTATCTGTTTCGTCCTTATGGGAATCCTCAGAACACTGCTTGGTCAATGTGACACCCTTGCTAAATTAAGTATAAGGTTTTGTCTCTCACCGTACATTTCTAGTGAGCTAACAAAATGATACACCCCATAAGAAGCGCCACTTATCTTTTTACACTTATCTTAACCCTGGAAATCTACTTTGTCTCTTTCTAAGAAGCTTTTACCACTATTGTATATTTAATACGCCTAAAAACGGCTTTAGTTTTAGGACCATGACAACAGGTTTTGCCAATTGTATAGATAAGCAATATAAAAACTTTCATAAATGTCAAAAATAGAGGCGGGACAAGTTGAAAAGGGCACAAAATCGGGATAGAAATAACCGGCCTTTATCCAGGTGGTTGTGGGCGAGGGTATAGGAGTATTTTGGCATTTTGCACCTTACCGCAAGGCGTATTAACATGACATAACATGACATATCCGCACTGGTTAGTTACTTGATGTGATTGGGTGTCCTAATCCAATCATTTATTTTATAAATCACGGGTGTGTGAGAAAAAGTATATGATCTAAGTTTACAAGGCAGAGAAAGTAAACGACGCGTCATCGTGACGTACATCTAATTAAAACGGAGATAGCGAAAGTGGTTACTGACTGGTAATTATTTTTATGTATTTTTGAATTATATACCTTATCTCTCGCACTCGCGACTAAAAGATTTGCAATGGAACCGGAAGTATAAGATTTTAGTCCATACACGTGCGCCCTTTGTTGATAAATTTTGTTTATACTGAGGATGGCGACTACGCAGTTTTCACCAAATGATCACCTTTTTTTCCTTTTAGGTAAATTGGTGTCGTGAAGCTTCAAGGTGAGTGAAAGAAAGGAAAAAAGAGAAATAATGAAAGAGTGATGATTAATCAAGACGCAATCATTGTTTATTTGATACTACATGATCCCATTGTATCTCTATCTCACTGCACTGGATTAAATAGGTTAACACGTTTTTTAGTTAACTCAAGATTCGATTAAAACTAATTTAATGGATGTATCAAAAATTATTTTAAGCCGATTGTGAGTTGCCATGTTCCAGATAGTTAGACAGATAGACAAACTAAACTAGTTTGTTATTTCGTCACTACGTACTGAGAAAGAAAAATTATTAAAAATGTTTATATTGTTTTAAATTTTTCTAGGCTAAACCTCGTGGTTTTTTAATTTTAATGAAAGCCTTCAAAGTGGCAAAACAATACTCAGATTAATTTTTCTTTGTAAAAGGCATTTTTCTCAAACAATATTATACCAAGTCAGGCACTCACCGTATAAAATTTTGTATTTAGGTCTTTTTTACACAAATAATTAATATTTGGTTATAAAAAAAGACAAACATTATATTTTCACAGTGTAATAGAAGAAGAAGAAGAAGATTTAATAACAAATAAATATAAAAATTTAGTAAGAAACTGCCTTTTTTTTAATAAAAAAAGCCCTAAAAGCAGATATTATGAAAATTAGTCCAACTTTACTGCATGGCGTGTATAGCGCACCGTTAAAATTCGAATAGCTTTTACTATAAACCAGCTGATATTATCAGTGTTTACATGGTTATTTTCATTTTTCGTCGCATAAAATGGAAAATTTTCCCACATAACGTGAATTATATTTTAATGATGCACATAAAGGGGTTGCCAGGCTCTTCTTCTCTAGAACATTAATTTTGTTTTTTTGGCTTTAATTATTTCATAAAGATAAATAGTTTTTTTTCAGTGGTGTACTAACCTTACCCTGAGCCCGTGTATTTATACTTTTGCTGGGCCCCTCTTTTACCAATGAAACCGAACCTAACCTAAGTATCTCTCCGGACCCAAATCGATACTTTTATATTGACCTTGGTAACTTTAACTAAGTAACAAACATAAATTTTAGTACCCATAAATTTAAGAATCAAACAAGTTTCCGTGGCTTATCGGGAAACAAAATTTTTTGTTTCACTCGTATTTTTCCATGTGTAGCTCGAAAGTTTATCCTCACGAGAGTTCAAGATCTAATGGACACCTAATAAGTGTTTACAGTTAACTGCTTCGTCCTTATGGAACTCCTCAGAACATTGTTTGGTCAATGTGACACCCAGTTCTACAAGGAACTTATAAAAATTAAAATTAGCAGATTCTGGAAAAAATTACCGTAGGTATTAATTTAAAACACTTTTTTTATCATATAAATGCAACAAAAAATCCTACGCGCGTGCGGAAAATCATAATTTTTTTAAGAAATATTTCCTTTAATTTTATTAGATTTTTATTAATTTTAGACCGTTTTAATAAATGTTAAGTGCACTACACCAGCGCCCTCTACATTAGAGTTAAAAGTATAAATTGAGTTTTATGTAAAAAGGTTCGGCAAAGTAAGCAGTTTAATTTTCGTTGAATTTGGACTCATTGTTTTAAAGACATCGCGATTTTTGTAAAAATGCGTTTTGTTTGCGTTGAGATTTTTACCTGTTTTTTTATTTTTTTTCTTCAACTCAAAACAGGTTTAATTTAAAATAAGAAATTCAGGAACTGTCAAAAAGTGTAAGGGCAAAAAGTTTTCTCCATTCAGTATTTTTGACTGCAAAAATCTTGCATAATTTGAAAATTCCTCAAAACTCAAAACTATTCTTAAAAACCAACTATACACTTGCCGAAAACTTCCTTGGGTCTACAAAAAATGTTTAAAATTTGGTTAAAATAGATTTCACAGTATTTGAGTAATGACCTAATATATTTTAAAAAACATAAAAAAATACTCTGCCTATATATGGGCCCCTAAGCTCACACTAGGTATTCTAGTTATAGTGTACGTGTGAGCTAATATAACTAAAAACTGAAATATATTTTATTCAACTCCAGACTAAATTACCTTTTGTTTGATACCACCCAAGCCATGTTTTGACTTAGAACTCAAATTTTTGAAATCTACCCCCACCCTTAAAAAAACAAAAACTAAAATGTATTTTCTTAAACTCTGGACTCAATTACCTTTCGATTGATATCACACACGCCATATTTTTACTTAAACTCTAATTTTTGAAATATACCCCCACCCTTTTTTTAAAATAAATTAAAATGTATTTTGTTACACTCCAGACGCCATCTTTTCACATAAACTCTAATTTTTGAAATCTACCCCCACCCTTTTATTTGGTTTGTGTTCGGTGGATTTTGTTCATTTTTAAATGGGACCATCTCGACCTAAGACCCAGCCTACGTACCAAATTTCATTAAAATCGGCCAAGCGGTTTTTGAGTTATGCGCGTTGGTCGTTACAGACAGACAGACAGACAGACAGACAGACAGACAGACAGACATACAGACAGACAGACATACAGACAGACAGACAGACAGACAGACATACAGACAGACAGACAGATAGACAGACAGACAGACAGACAGACAGACAGACAGACAGACAGACGGCGCAACAAAAAAGTTTCAAAATCATCTGAAACGCAAAGATATATAAAAATTTTTGAAATCGGAGCAACTTTTTTTTTCTCGAAAAAATTAGGATTACCATAGCTCACACTACTATAGTATAGTATATGTGTGAGCTAAAAACAATTAATTTCTGACCAATTTTACAGTATGATGAAAATGCGGAAAGGCAGGGGCTTAGAAAATCCCCTAAACGGGAAACTTGTGTTTTCCGATCTGGCTGAAAAACAGTAGAGTTCTTTACCATATATAATCTCAAGTTAATAGAACAATCCCCTGAAGAGTGAGCCAACGGAGGTACATAAAAAAGGCAAAAAGTGCCTTAAGGTTTTTCCCTTATTTCCCCTACTTAAAATTTGTTCTCCCGTAAATTCTAAATAAGTGTGCCTAATTTCATGGTTCAACGTCAAAGTGTTCACGAATAATAAGAGCAGGCGAGTAATAAACTGCTATACAGGGTGTCCCAAATAAAAGCAACTTCGGGGAATTTCGGAAACGGTCAGAGATAGGAGTTTGTTTAAAAAAGAAAAAAGTTGCACTATTCTAAGCCCAATCAGATGCCGTGTCAAAATTAAAAATATCTACAGGGGTTTTTAAAATATCGAGCAAAAACTCAAAATTATGTTTTTTCAAAAATTGAAATGTCGCCGCCATCTTGCAAACAAATTTAATGAAATTTGGTAGTTTTTTATAAAGAACTACGGCCAATTGAATTTGAAACCATAGCCAACTTTGTTATTTCTTATTACAGCCATATTGAATTTATACTTCAATAAATACAGCATAAAAGGAGCTTTTTAACCGTCTAATAAGCCTATCTTTGGATGACGGAAAATGTGAATTTATAAAAAAAAGTTTTTGACTCAGTTGGCTGTGAAAAAAATGCAAAAACAAAAATTTTAAGTTGTATTATTTCTTAGCCAGAGAAAAATTTAAAAATAAGGGCATTAAAGATTTGCATATAAATCAAATAAATTGAAAATTTTTGAAAGGTAGTTACATAGATATGACAACAAACACAACTACGGCATTTATTTCACAGCCAACTAAGGGAAAAGCTATTTTTTTAATAAATTCACATTTTCCGTCGTCCAAAGATAGGTTGAAAAGCTCTTTTTATGCTCTATTTATTGAAGTATAAATCCAATATGGCGGTCATAAGAAATAACAAAGTTGGCTATGGTTTCAAAAAGACTAAATGGCCTAAAAAAAATTGTTAACGTCATTCAATTGGCCCTAGTTGCTTATTCAAAACTACCAAATTTCATTAAATTTGTTTGCAAGATGGCGGCAAAATTTAAATTTTTCAAAAAACACCATTTTTAGTTTTTGCTTGATAGTTTAAAAACCCCTGTAGATATTTTTAATTTTGATACGGCATCTGATTGGGCTTAGAATACCGCAACTTTTTTTTTCATTTAAACAAACTCGTATGTCTTACTGTTTCCGAAATCCCCATGTATTTGCTTTTCTCTGGGACACCCTGGATATCGATCGATGAAAAGATCGATTTGAAAAGAAAATAATCCATCCCTAATTTTCGTGTGACACCCTTGCGAAGTTAATAAGATCGTTTTGTCTCTCATCCTACCTCTATAGTGAGAAAACCCTTGGTGTAAAAGACACTATTTTGTACAGGGCATATATAAATATAAGCCATTTTATAGCTGAGCTCAGTAAAATTTACCAACCTAATAACATAAAGTGAGGAAAATGTTATACATTTTTCATCTCAAATATTTCTATATTTAGGGCCACTTAGCCTTATTGCATTTTGTAAAATATTTAGTATCGCAGGAAAAGTTCAATCAAAGGGTTGAAAAACCTTTTTTAAATTCTTTTAGGTAATGCGAAAAATTAAATAATTTTTATTAAGTCACATATTTTACTAATATATTCTGCTAACTTAGACAACGACCATTGTTAGTATGTACAATTTTAGAAAAGGATTCAACAGTTTTTATTTATTAAGAGCCTGTATTTGGGAGAGTTTGATTGTCAATAAATAATCCATTCAGTTTCTTTTATATGTAAATTGACGACTTAATTTCTTTTTCTTTGGATCTCCACAGTTGTACGGGTCTCCCTGACCATCACTCGTCATAGCCCTGTCAGCTAAGGATATACAAACAAAATTGTATGAGAAAAAACTTTAGCTGGAAATTTACAAATGAAAATCTGAAAATATACAGGGTGTTCGGCACATGAACCGTCAAAATTTTTTGGGATATTGTTGGGGTCATTTGCTACCTTTTCAACCTTGGAACTTGAGTCCTTAGAGTCACGGCTAAAGAGATATGATTTTTGAAATTTTTTTTTTTCAAATTACCCAAATGAACCCACCTTTAAATCCTCGCAAGCTTTTTATTAATGTCTGGAAAAGCACCATTTTTTAAAATAATTCTGTAATCTTATGCTTCTTCAACTAATTAATAGATTTGTTAAAATTGATGTACCGAAGGGACATACGAAGTTTTTTATTGAAGAACATTAGTGATTTTGTGAAAGAAAATCAATTTCAAAATTAAAAATCAAAAAAAGTATCGACAATTGAGAACTTAATTTTCTTTTAAAAACTTCTTTAGTTGATTACCTTTCTAACGGTATGCTACACATTGATAAAAAAAAAACATTTCTGCTTTAAAATACGGATATTCCGTCAGAAGGGCGAGACTCGTTCGGAATTGGTAAGAAAAACAATTTGATGTTTATGATCGTTTACCTACTTAAACAAAAGTTAAACTTTTAACAATAATATTGTGTTCTTTATTTATAAATTTTGTTCAAAACGATCATAAACATCAAATTGTTTTTCTTATCAAGTCCGAACGATTATTGCCCGTCTCACAGAATATCCGTATTTAGTAGGTTTCAGAAGTCTTATCTTAAAATACCACTGTATTTTAGAACATGTTGTGGAGGACTTTTCAAGTGTGAATTTGGCACATGAAAATAACAAGGCTAAAAAAGATGTTATATATACAGCACCAGAGACTGCAAAAATTACATGTTTATAGCTTGATTCCTCCTTCTTTTTAAGTTATCTTTAAGCATGTAGATTTAACAAAACAAATATTACATTGTATGAAGTTGTTTTCTAGTAAAAAATAGTTAATGTGACTTTTGTGCTCTCTGGGTTACTTTGTTTTCCACACTCTCTTAGAAAAATATTAGCAGGGTTCCATCAGGCCCTTCGACGGTCCTAGAACGGTCCGAAAAGTCCCAAAGCGCGCGCATGCAGTACGAGGACTGTTTTAAAACGGTTTTGGTTTGATGGAACGACCAAATAACTGTCCGAAAAACGAATGCTGTTCGAATGAGAGATCGACTTACTTCAGGCATGTGATCATATGCGAGAGGGTTAAATTCAAAGTCACGTGACTAAAAGAAACGGTGGGTGGGAATTCGAGAGCACGAAATTAAAGTTGCACACAGAAAGGATTACACAATTACATAGGATTCTCATAATACATTTTTAATTTTAGTTTTTTAAAATGCAGATAAAATAATTACATTATTTTAATTTATATTCACAAACTATAAACCACTACAGACTGCCTAATAAACTAAATATACCAAAAATTAAAACGAACTTGCATTAGCACATATTTTGGGTTAAACTTGTGGAAAAATATTATTTTTTTTTAATATCACAAGTTTTATGTTAAATTTATATATTTATTTATTTGTATTTTGTAATTTGATTTTTACAAAATATTTGTGAAATATTCACAAGGTTTTTGTGATTTAATTAATTTTTAGGAAATAGAGATCGTGATACTTCTAAGAAGTTGGGAAAATCACATTTTGTAGCTTGTACTTTGTTAGGTATATAGTTATAATCAGTGGCGTATATAGAAAAAAGTTTCGGGGTGGGCCCGAGACAGTTTTGTGGGGGGGCCGAGACCTCATGAGGTTGTATTTAATGCTATTTTATATTTGTATTAATGAAATGTATGGAAAATATCCAAAAAAAAATTAGCTTCGGGGGGGGGGGGGGCCCAGGTCTTCCCCGTATATACGCCACTGGTTATAATGACCTTAATGTCGATGCTTTAAAGCGAAGTTGTTTGTTCTTCCGCCAAATCTGGTGTAAAGTTTCACATCCGGTGTTACCCCTCTTCGTTTAACTTTTAGTTCACAGGTCACCGGGATTTGCTGCGATCAGGGTAAACCCTTATGTTTCTATTCCTATCCAATCACCTGCTAGAAATAACAGAGGAACGAATACCGATCCGAAAATTAAATGATTACTTTCGTTACTTTGATTACTTTGATTCCTTCGATTATTTTAGTATTTGTCTCTATTTTTATTTATTTTTAGATTTATGTAAGGCATTAGATTTTTAAAACAGAGTTGTACACAAGACAGTTCTTACGTAATTCATACCTTTATTTTTTTAATTTTGAAAATTTCAATTGAATATTTTCATAATATCAAACAAAAATATACCTACAATCTTCGAATTAATGACAGTCCGAGAATTTTGCACTAATTGAATGATTGAATTGAATACTGTTAAAGTAATCGAAGTAACGATAGTAACGAATATATAAAATAATTACTTGGAAGTCGAGTTACGATTAGTAACGAGTAATCAAAAGTAACGAAAATCAACACCTCTATCACCCTCTAAACTAGCTTTTCTTTTTCTAAGCAGGCTACCCCATGGTCAGTATAGCTTTTTTCCATGTGGTATACCTACAGCATTCCGCAGTCCCGTAGTAATAAAAATTAAGAGGCTTTTGCAAAAAAATCAACAATCAAGATGTTGCACAATTTGTTTTTGGAAATTTAAAAAATATTTGTATATTTACAATTTATTTTGACAAAAATTTTAATTTTTTAGGATATTTACTGTTTTTTGAATTTTCTTAGACAAATGTAAATTTAATGTAATTTTATGGTATATTTTTATCTCAGGTGATGTAAACTAGAAATGTGTGTGTTTTACATACAATTTTTCCGCGCGTTCTACTGCGCCTGTCTACAATCCTTGTATTTCAGAAGAGTCCGAAACCAGTTTAGGTTGCTTGATGGAACGGAAAACTGACTGTCCGAGAACAGAACAGTACAACGTCGACCTGGAACGCAAACAGGATTTTTCGTACCGTTTTATAACCGTCCCACGCTTTGATGGAACGAAACTAATCGCGTCGTTTGGTCATCGGCAACTTTCCTTACTTGTTGCCAGCCTTCGCTACCTTTCGCTCACTAGGCGATACGTTTTCATACAAATCATAATCTATACCCGCTTGGCCGTTAATAGGTGTCCATTAGCTGTTAGACCTCCGAGGATATACAGCTTTCGAGCTGTTCACAGAAAAATACAAAAGAAAAAAAACCTTTCTTTAACCGCTTAGCCAAAAAAAAATTTGTTTTCTTTATTCACTAGTACTAAAATGTTGTTTTTATGCCAAATAATATTTTTGTTTTTTGACTGAAACTAACGTTATTTTTATATTATATGAAAATAAATGTTATTTGATTTTGACTATTGATCCCACAAGAATGTATAATTTGGTTAATTTACGTTTATTTGAGCTATTTGTGCTTCTATAAATATAATTTGTGGTTTCTCAATTTTTCAATTTTTTTCCAATTTTTCCAAGGTATGTGAAAAAAACGGTAAAACACGAGTTTTTTTCCAATTTTTTCCGGTTTTTTTTCCAAGCGTTAAATTACTACCCAGGTGTACCAATGCCGGGTTAAAGAGGTTGTGGTTGCATGTAGATGTTTTACACTTCTAGTTTTAGCAGCAATCGCAATTAAAAAGTTAATAAAACCTTAAATTTATGCTTGTCATCATTTTAATTGCAGGATTTTATAGTGTATGCCGTTTGAAAATTATGTCCATTTAATCTAGTTTTTATTTTATCGGAGTAGGATAGGAGCTAGGATTTAAAGAAAACAAAAATTATAAAGTAAATCCAAAAAAACACAACTTAAAGATTAGGTTTTTATTTCATAAAAAATTATAAAAATATATTTGTGAGAGAAAGAACTAATGGAAATATGCGCCTGATTTTAAAATTTTACCTAATTTTTTTAACGGAAAGTGGGCAAACTGTCAGAATTTTTTAAGTTAGAAAGAAAATGCATGCTTTTGGATAAAGACTAGACTTAATTTAAATTATTTCCGTTGAAATGCATTGTAATTATTTTGCTGGCTGGCTGAAAGCCATTAAAGAGGTTGTGGTTGCATGTAGACGTTTAGCACTTCTAGTTTTAGCAGCAATCGCAATTAAAAAGTCAATAAAACGCTAATTGTTACTCTTTTCTGCAGCTGTTATACATTATTTTAATTGCAGGATTTTATTGAGGATGCAGTTTAAAAATTCTTTCTATTTTAGTTTAAACTAGTTTTTATGTTATCAGAGTAGCACAATTAGGATTTAAACAAAAACAAAGTTATAAAGAAAATCTAAAAAAACACTGCCTAAAGATTACGTTTTTATTTCGTAAAAAATTATAAAAGTAGAATTGTGAGTGCATTACCTCCTCTCTCACATTTTACCGAGCTTAAATCAAGTGAGAATATGCTTACTCACAGTTACTGGATTCAAATATAAAGCCGCAGACCTGATGAACGTTTGTCCAGCGAGAAAGCACTAGAGGAAATGCGTGCCTTATTTGCAAATTATCAGAACTGGGCAAATTATCAGAATTTTTTTAAGTTAGAAAGAAAATGCATGGATTTGGATAAAGGTAAAAATTAATGTAAATTATTTCGGTTAAAGGGCATTGTAATTATTTTGCTGGCTGGCTAAAAGCCATTAAAGAGGCTGTGGTTGCATGTAGACGTTTTGCACTTCCAGTTTTAGCAGCAATGGCAATTAAAAAGTCAATAAAACGTTAATTGTTATGCTTTCGTACAGCTGTTACACATTGTTTTAATTGCAGGATTATATTGTGTATGCCGTTTAAAAATTATTTCTCTTTTAGTTTAAGCTAGTTTCTATGTTATCAGAGTAGCACAATTGGAATTTAAAGAAAACCAAAATTATAAAGAAAATTTTAAAAAACACTGCCTAAAGATTACGTTTTTGTTTCGTAAAAAATTATAAAAATAGAATTGTGAGTGCTTACATTTTACCGAGAATAAATGAAGTGAGAATATACTTACTCACATTCACTGGATTCAAATTTGAAACCGCAGACCTAATGGACGTTTGTCCAGCGAGAAAGAACTAATGGAAATGTGCGCCTGATTTTAAAATTTTACCTAATTTTTTTAACGGAAAGTGGGCAAACTGTCAAAATTTTTTAAGTTAGAAAGAAAATGCATGCCTTTGGATAAAGGCTAGACTTAATTTAAATTATTTCCGTTGAAATGCATTGTAATTATTTTGCTGGCTGGCTGAAAGCCATTAAAGAGGTTGTGGTTGCATGTAGACGTTTTGCACTTCTAGTTTTAGCAGCAATCGCAATTAAAAAGTCAATAAAACGCTAAGTGTTACTCTTTTCTGCAGCTGTTATACATCATTTTAATTGCAGGATTTTATTGAGGATGCAGTTAAAAATTCTTTCTATTTTAGTTTAAACTAGTTTTTATGTTATCAGAGTAGCACAATTAGGATTTAAACAAAAACAAAGTTATAAAGAAAATCTAAAAAAAGACTGCCTAAAGATTAGGTTTTTATTTCATAAAAAATTATAAAAAATAGAATTGTGAGTGCATTACCTCCTCTCTCACATTTTACCGAGCTTAAATCAAGTGAGAATATGCTTACTCACAGTTACTGGATTCAAATATAAAGCCGCAGACCTGATGAACGTTTGTCCAGCGAGAAAGCACTAGAGGAAATGCGTGCCTTATTTGCAAATTATCAGAACTGGGCAAATTATCAGAATTTTTTTAAGTTAGAAAGAAAATGCATGGATTTGGATAAAGGTTAAAATTAATCTAAATTATTTCGGTTAAAGGGCATTGTAATTATTTTGCTGGCTGGCTAAAAGCCATTAAAGAGGCTGTGGTTGCATGTAGACGTTTTGCACTTCCAGTTTTAGCAGCAATGGCAATTAAAAAGTCAATAAAACTTTAATTGTTATGCTTTCGTGCAGCTGTTACACATTATATTAATTGCAGCATTTTATTGTGTATGCCGTTTAAAAATTATTTCTCTTTTAGTTTAAGCTAGTTTCTATGTTATCAGAGTAGCACAATTGGAATTTAAAGAAAACCAAAATTATAAAGAAAATTTTAAAAAACACTGCCTAAAGATTACGTTTTTGTTTCGTAAAAAATTATAAAAATAGAATTGTGAGTGCTTACATTTTACCGAGAATAAATGAAGTGAGAATATACTTACTCACATTCACTGGATTCAAATTTAAAACCGCAGACCTAATGGACGTTTGTCCAGCGAGAAAGAACTAATGGAAATGTGCGCCTGATTTTAAAATTTTACCTAATTTTTTTAACGGAAAGTGGGCAAACTGTCAGAATTTTTTAAGTTAGAAAGAAAATGCATGCCTTTGGATAAAGGCTAGACTTAATTTAAATTATTTCCGTTGAAATGCATTGTAATTATTTTGCTGGCTGGCTGAAAGCCATTAAAGAGGTTGTGGTTGCATGTAGACGTTTTGCACTTCTAGTTTTAGCAGCAATCGCAATTAAAAAGTCAACAAATCTAAAAAACACTGCCTAAAGATTAGGTTTTTATTTCATAAAAAAATATAAGAAAAATAATTGTGAGTGCATTACCTCCTCTGTCACATTTTACCGAGGTTAAATCAAGTGAGAATATACTTACTCATTTGCCCAGCAAGAAAGCGCTAATGGAAAAGCGCTCCTGATTTGAAAATTTTACTTAATTTTTTTTAACGCAAAGTGGGCAAATTGTTAGAATTTTTTTTAAGTTAGAAAGAAAATGCATAGATTTGGATAAAAGATAGACTTAATGTAAATTATTTCGGTTGAAAGGCATTGTAATTATTTTGCTGACTGGCTAAAAGCCATTAAAGAGGTTGTGGTTGCATGTAGACGTTTTGCACTTCCAGTTTGAGCAGCAATTGCAATTAAAAAGTCAATAAAACGTTAATTGTTATGCTTTCATGCAGCTCTTACACATTGTTTTAATTGCAGGATTATATTGTGTATGCTGCGCCGTTTAAAAATTTTTCCTATTTTATTTTAAAAGTGGTTTTTATGTTATTAGACTAGCACCATTACGATTAAAGCAAAACAAAACCAAAATTATAAAGAAAAATTATTAATGCTGCCGAAAAGAATACTTTTTTATTTCCTAAAAAAATAAAAAAACACCTTAAGGCGTAGGTTAATTGTACCATTATTACCTCAAAACTGAAAATATATTTTGAATCTCTCCTGCGTTACGTATGTCACTAATATCACATAATGATGACCTTAAAACTAGAGGCACTTTTTTTCTGTTTTCTGCTTAGATAAATCTGAGGGTACGGTAGTGCCTCGCCAGCGGCGTAGCGTGGGGGGGGGCGCGGGGGGTTCGTCGCCCCCCCCGCCCCGAGGGTAGTGGCGCCCCATAGGTGGCCGAAGCGCCCTCAGCTTTATTAAGTCGGGCCGGTAATGGCCAATTGAGTGGGTGCCAAAGGAAACTAACGACATGAAGACCTTTTTTTTTTTTGTTTTTTTTTGGTCGCAAGATTCGTGAGAGGCGCCCTTGTGACTTATCGGCCGCCCCCTCACACATGATGACCGTTTTTTGTTTTTTTGGTCGCAAGATTTGTGAGAGGCGCCTTTTTGACCTTTTTGATTTTTTTTGCCACAAGATTTTGCATCAGTTTTCAGAGGCGCCCTGTTTAGCTGTCGCCCCCCCCCCCCCCGCCCTTTCGGGCACGCTACGCCGCTGTGCCTCGCCAAGTTCGCGCAACTGCTGTACCATCTTTTCTTGAAACGTTTCAGCCCACATTTGACCTATCTAAAACTCTACATTGGAATGAGCTACGAAACTCCAAATTGGAACAGTCGTAAATCTTTATAGAGTTAACAACCCGTTTTAATTTCTTGGATAAAACCCTTGAAAAAAGTACAAAAACCCCAAAATTCTCATTTACTACCCTCCCCTATACATGTAAAGTTATGTAAAATTAACATTGCTCACTTCCAGAAACGCTAGAGAGGTGAACTTTGTAAGGCCGATAGGAACCCTAATATTTTAATTAACTTTCCTCCCCTATAAACACCAACATTTTAATTTACTGCCCTCTCCCATAATTATAAAGGTATGGAAAGGTAACATTGTCCACTTCCAGGAACGCTGGAGAGCATTGTCAAGAAAATGCGATTTTGCTATGTTTTATTCAGAATAAAAACTTATCGTGTTTCCCCTGTGGCATACTTTACTTTTTAGCTCACACATATACTATACTATAGTAGTGTGAGCTATGGTGATCCTAATTTTTTCGAGAAAAAAAAAGTTGCTCCGATTTCAAAAAATTTTATATATCTTTGCGTTTGCGTCTGTCTGTCTGTCTGTCTGTCTGTATGTCTGTCTGTCTGTCTGTCTGTCTGTCTGTCTGTATGTCTGTCTGTAACGACCAACGCGCATAACTCAAAAACCGCTTGGCCGATTTTAACGAAATTTGGTACCTAGGCTGGGTCTTGGGTCGAGATGGTCCCATTTTAAAATGACCAAAATCCACCGAACAGAAACCAAATAAAAGGGTGGGGGTAGATTTCAAAATTAGAGTTTATGTGAAAATATGGCGTGTGTGATATCAAACGAAAGGTAATTGAGTCTGCAGTTAAACAAAATACATTTTAATTTATTTTAAAAAAAGGGTGGGGGTATATTTTAAAAATTAAAGTTTAAGTGAAAATATGGCGTGTGTGATATCAAACGAAAGGTAATTGAGTCCGGAGTTTAACAAAATACATTTTAGTTTTTGTGTTTTGAAGGGTGGGGGTAGATTTCAAAAATTTGGGTTTAAGTCAAAACATGGCTTGTGTGGTATCAAACAAAAGGTAATTTAGTCTGGAGTTGAATAAAATATATTTCAGTTTTTAGTTATATTAGCTCACACGTACACTATAACTATAGTACCTAGTGTGAGCTTAGGGGCCCATATATTGGCAGAGTATTTTATAATTTTTTAGTAGTACAGAGATTTTAAAAGCTTTGTGTGGTAAACCGTTTTATTTGTTTTTTGTTTTTAAGAATTAAAAAAAATACTAGCTCATATTATTCTTTAATTTCAAAAAAATTATAATAATATAATATATCATTTTAGGAGGTTTTAAAAATATAGGCAGTATATACAGGGTGGTTCTAGTTGTGAAGAAATATAATAAATAATAAACTTATGTCTCGTAATCTCGTATATCAGTAAATAACAATTGCACAAAAAAAACATCGAACTGCTACATCTACTTATAAATACTAGTCGCAGTTGGGTACAAAATTGATAAGTAGGTTTACCTATGTACGACATGCTTCAACTTGTAGTTTTGTAAAGTAAAGGTGGGGGAAAAGAGAGGGAGAAGAAAACTAGTAAAATGGTGTTGAAAAAAATCTTAATGCGAGTGCAGAAAGAATTTTTGAAATCGCTCTGAAAGTTATATTTGCAATGGTTTATCGAAGGCATGCCATTAAAATGGCCTGAAATTAAGGTAATTTGTATGCCTTAAAGCCGACGTCATGTGACAAAATGACGTCTGACGACCGCCATATTAACTCCTGTTTAAAAAAATATAGCCTTTAGCACCTTCAGGATCAGTAGCAATTCAACGACACCTTTTTCGTCAAACTCGTTTTAGCCGTGCGCCTAGTGCGACACAAACAAACATATTTACATACATACTTATATACATACATATCCCAATCGAAAAACATCACCCTTTCTTTCGCCCTGCTGCAGTTGGGTAAAAACTTAACGAAGTAGGTTCTTGGAACCGTGAAAGGGTACTGTATATGCTTCCAAAATTTCGTATTATTTGGAAATCCTAAATTTTTGCCTGGTTTAACATACAGTGAAGTTCGCATATAGCGAACCCGTTTATAATGAACACTCGCTTATACCAAACCCCGTTCAAAATACCCAAAAATATTTTTACTTAGGTCTACATGTCTTTCATTTTTCATTTTTCATTTTTCATTTTTCATTTTTCATTTTTCATTTTTCATTTTTCATTTTTCATTTTTCATTTTTCATTTTTCATTTTTCATTTTTCATTTTTCATTTTTCATTTTTCATTTTTCATTTTTCATTTTTCATTTTTCATTTTTCATTTTTCATTTTTCATTTTTCATTTTTCATTTTTCATTTTTCATTTTTCATTTTTCATTTTTCATTTTTCATTCTTCATTCTTCATTCTTCATTCTTCATTCTTCATTTTTCATTTTTCATTTTTCATTTTTCATTTTTCATTTTTCATTTTTCATTTTTCATTTTTCATTTTTCATTTTTCATTTTTCATTTTTCATTTTTCATTTTTCATTTTTCATTTTTCATTTTTCATTTTTCATTTTTCATTTTTCATTTTTCATTTTTCATTTTTCATTTTTCATTTTTCATTTTTCATTTTTCATTTTTCATTTTTCATTTTTCATTTTTCATTTTTCATTTTTCATTTTTCATTTTTCATTTTTCATTTTTCATTTTTCATTTTTCATTTTTCATTTTTCATTTTTCATTTTTCATTTTTCATTTTTCATTTTTCATTTTTCATTTTTCATTTTTCATTTTTCATTTTTCATTTTTCATTTTTCATTTTTCATTTTTCATTTTTCATTTTTCATTTTTCATTTTTCATTTTTCATTTTTCATTTTTCATTTTTCATTTTTCATTTTTCATTTTTCATTTTTCATTTTTCATTTTTCATTTTTCATTTTTCATTTTTCGTTTTTCATTTTTCATTTTTCATTTTTCATTTTTCATTTTTCATTTTTCGTTTTTCATTTTTCAGTTTTCATTTTTCATTTTTCATTTTTCATTTTTCATTTTTCATTTTTCATTTTTCATTTTTCATTTTTCATTTTTCATTTTTCATTTTTCATTTTTCATTTTTCATTTTTCATTTTTCATTTTCATTTCGGTGTTCGACACTGTAACTTTGTATTGTAATGTATTTATAAAAAACTGTTTTTAAGGCTGATATAGCGTGGGGTTTACTTGGAGTGTGCCCATATATTATAGTGTTTTTTATATAAAAACAGTATTTTCTTCGGGAAATACGATAAGAAGTTTTGTAACTAAAACAAAACCAGACAATCCCTGAAATGATAAGGAATGTATTTACCAAATCCCGTGTGAGTGTGGTAAATCATATGTAGGTGAAACGAAACGCCCTCTTTAGGTTAGAGTAAATGAACATCTAAAAGGTACCCAATTAGGGGATACTGAAAAATCCGGTTTAGCAGATCATGCATGGTCAAATGATCAGAGGATTCAGTGGTCAGAAGCTAAAGTTTTACATAAGGAGTCGCATTGGCGAAAACGAAAGTTTATTGAAGCTGCGTTTATAATGCAGAATACAGAAGTTTTCAGTCAACCAAGCACCGACATACCAAACATATGGAGTGGTCTTACGGAAAACAGGCATCTTAGGATTAAAAAGGGGGCGGGCCGTCACACCTGACTGCACACCAAGTAGTATAAGTAGTAGCCTAGAAACTAGATTGTTTAGTTTACACTTGATAACGGTTAGAGATACTTACTAACCGAAACGTCGTGTTTTAAAATAAATAAAGACAATGGAAGTCGGAAATTTTATTTCAACACAATCATTGTCTACGAGTTTTAAACAAAATGTTTCTGTATGTTTCACGTCATCAGTGGAGAGCAGCATACCTAGGTAAGCCAATTTGAACCAAAACTATTACCTACAAATGAATTACTCGCATCCGTGAGATACGAGCAAACTTACAGATGTGGCGCTATCTAGCGATCTGGCTCGAGCACTCGAAAGTTGAAGCACACTGGCATCGTCTTGTTTGAGACGCAGCTGCGCCATCTATAGACAAGTTTCGTTCATTGGTTCAAATTGGCTTAACTAGGTATGCTGTTCTCCATTGATGACGTGAAATAAACAGAAACAGAAGTTGAAAACTAACAAAAACCAACTCTTCCCTCTCTTTCTGACACTCACGAGTTAAGCAAACACACCTTTGTGTGAAGTATAAAATTATTTTTTCTTTTTTTATGGATATGAACCGAACCGCACATCTTTTTTCCTTGCAAATATTACTTGTCCCCGCAATCAAAACTCGGTCTTTTATTTAGATTAGTATGTTTATGCCACTGCACTACATTTTTTGTTATTGTTTAAGAAGCACTTTTCTGTGTTATATCGCTCAATATCAGACGGTAATACCCTCAGTATTCACATGCATAATATGTAGCCACTTTACGATCCCATAACAAGTTATATAGCTTCAGAAAAGTATAGTTTTATAGCAAAAGCCATTCAGAAACGACTTTGAAATACGACCTTGGTCTATGAATTTTAATCTATATGCTTCCTTAACAAATATGACATTATACAGGGTTCATCCCAGGTAGCAAGGGGTCATCAAATGACGTCTTTTTTTCGTCGAAAAGTGGTCATTTGGATGACCAGCAGGTTTAAGGCGTCAATTATTTGACGTCTTTTCGTAGTGTAGTTTTTGACGTCTGAAAAACGTCATATATTGGTCACTACCCACACTGCACACTTTGTCCAAGGGACATACACTCATCCTTACATAGATGGTGTCCCAGTCAGTACTTGACCGGATTTATACGAAATGTGGGGGTACGTATGTAAAATAAATTAAATATTAAATCAGGACAAACTTCGAGGCTTCTGTCGCTTCAAGGTGTAGATGTGTACAAGACGCTAGCGCTACCAAGTCCACTTCCAATCCCTGACTTCGCATGCGTAGATCTACCATTATTATTTTCCTCATGTATTAGAATAGATGTACAGGGTAATTTTCACTTAAATGATTCTAACCACATGAAAATAGAAAGTTTCAAAAACCTAACCTAACGAAACCTAATCAGATCTAACCGAACCGAACCAAAGCAAACTAAACCAATATTTTTTTTCAAAAAAAACTTTCCTGTCTTCCTACCCGGGATCCTAGAGGATGTGAATCCGAATCGGACCGTACCGAACCGAACCTATCCAAACCTAACCCTACCCAACTAAACCTAATTAGCAGTACGTGTTGTAGTTTAGTTTGGTTAGGTTAGGTGTGGTTCAGTTTAGTTAGGTTCGGTTCGGATTTACATCCTCTAGGATCCCGGGCAGAAAGTCAGGAAAGTTTTTTTTTTGAAAAAAATTATTGGTTCAGTTTCCTTTGGTTCGGTTCGGTTAGATTTGATTAGGTTTTGTTAGGTTAGGTTTTTGAAACTTTCTATTTTCATGTGGTTAGAATCATTCAAGTGAAAATCACCCTGTATTCATCTATTCTAATACATGAGGTAAATAATATTGGTAGATCTGCGCATGCGAAGTCAGGGATTGGAAGTGGACTTGGTAGCGCTAGCGTCTTGTGGAGATGTGTAAGTCTAGGTTTAGGTCTATTTTGATCTGTACCTCACAGAACACCGCTGTACTTATTCCAGTACTTCCAGGTCTAAGTCACAGAAGAGGCAGGGAATATTTCATATATTCAGGCGAGTTTAAAAAAAGTCATAAATAGGTTTGTGTCTGATGTTCTGATTTGGTCCCAAATACGTCATATTGCTGACGTCTTTAAAACGTCTGAAAATGACGTCATTTTGGGTGTGTCTTTTGAACGTCATTTAAATGTCATTGATACGTCAGGTTAGAGACATCAATGGTCATTAAAAATGACCTGTTTTTGACGTTTAAAAAACGCGACCTTGTTACCTGGGATAAACCTAAATAATGTATGGAAAAAACAGTGTGTTTGAGTACAGACAGATTCAAAGGATGTACCTAGGGGGGATCAAGAAAAATCAATCTCCCCGAAATTTTTAGGACTCAAAAATAAAAAATATTTAGTAGGGATTTGTAGTAGAGATATGGGCAATTTATATTTTTTAGAATTAGCTCTGATTTTTTGATTTTTGCTAACTAAGTATTTATTTGGTTAAGTATTTTATTTTCTAAAAAAAAATAAATGGATTCATGACAGATCTGATACCTTCCTAACTAGCCTATTAGCACACTTCAAGTGATACTATAATCAGCATTAAAAACAGTTTTTTTGTAAATATCTCGGAAACTAAAGCTCCTACGAAATTTTTGGTTATAACACAAATTATTAAGCAAAATGTGGTCTACTATATTCCGAAAACTGCACATTGATGCGATGATCGGTTAAAAAGTTCGCATTTTTTCATAATTTGCCTGCGCGGGCTAGGAAGGTAATAAAATCTTAGGCGTATTTTATATTGGCAAAATATTTTTTGCAAAGAAGAAAGATGGAAGATCGATCCACACACAGCACGTTTTCCATCTTTCTTCTTTGCATATGCTTCAGGCAGTACGGCCTTTTAGTTGCTACGTGATTACGTGGTTTTAATACCACATCACTGGACGAAACTTGTCATAGATGGCGCCTCTGCGTCTCAAACAAGACGATGCCAGTGTGCTTAAACTTTCGAGTGCTCGAGCCAGTTCGATAGATGGCGCTACATCTTGGAGTTTACTCGCATTGCATGGACGCGAGTATTTCATATGTAGGAGTTGGTTTTGGTTAATATTGGCTTACCTGGGTTTGCTGTTGAAACACACAGAAACGTACGTCTAGAGGTGCAACCTTGTGTAAGTAAGAAAACAACCAAAATCAACTCTTCCTTCTCCTTCTGACACTCGCAAGTTAGGCACACATACCTTTGTGTGAAGTATAAAATTCGTTTTGATAAATGTCACTTGTCCCCCAAATTTTTCTTTCAATTTCTACAAACCCCGTACTGGTTTATAACACCAATCATTTTATTTATAAACAGATGTGTTTTAAATTATATTACTTGATTTTACTGCAAAACTAATCCAAGAATTGAGTTGCCGAAAAATACTTTAATTTTTACCTTTCTAGCTCCCGTAGCAATGGATGGAGGAGGTATTAGTTTCGACGAAAAATGTTTTTTTGAGATAAAGCCGAAAACGTGGTATTTGGGGGTATACCAATAGACCACTTGAGTAGCAGTGAAGGGGCGACATTCGCACCACTCATAATCAAACCTAACCAACCAAGAGATTACCCGCAGGGACCTCTCAAACAAAAGCATCAAAATCATCTCAGATAGCTTATAAGCTCTAAACGCATTAAGCTCATACAAAATTCAATCCAGACTAGTGTGGAAAACCTGTGAAACCCTAAGACAGGCCAGCAGAACCAAACCAAACAACCAGATCAGTCTTGTCTGGGTGCCAAGCCACACGGGAGTTGAGGGAAATGAAAAAGCAGACGCACTAGCCAGGGCGGGAGCAGAATCCGCGCTGGTTGGACCGAAGCCTTACTTCGGCTTACCTAAGGCCACAGTCACAAAAGAAATAGGAGAGTGGGTTGTTAGAAAGGGGACTCAAAACTGGCTGGCAACCCCGAGACAACAACACTTTAAAACCTTTCTAAGCAAGCCAGACAAACACAGAACGAACCAACTCCTGGAATTAAACAGGAATAGCCTAAGAATAATCACAGGGCTATACACAGGCCATTGCCGACTCAACAAACACATTAACAGACTGGGAGTAAGCAACACACCAGCGTGTAGGTTCTGTGGTGTTGAGGAGGAAACGCCACTTCATCTAATCTGCCACTGCGTAGCAAGACAAAGAACTAGGGCGAAAATATTCGGACCTGGACAGATAGAGCCTCAAGATCTTGAGGAAATATCACCAAACAAACTGTTCTGCTTCATAAACGAGATAGGTATTGGTGATATTTAAGTTGGGATGAGCCACAATAGACCACTTGAGTCACAGTGGAGGGGCGACAGTCGCACCACTCATAGTCAAACCTAACCTAACCCAACCTTCATCAAAAAGGCAACGGAGGCTAAATTTTGACGCTATGGCTCCGGAATAAGTTGACGCTTCTAGCTTTTGCGTTATGTTGAGGCGCCGGCGTCCAGTTGAGTTTGTGTGACGTTCGTACCGCCATCAATTGAGAGCGCCCAGTTGGGCGTCAAGTTTTTCGATTTCAAAATATTGTCGGTTGAGACGAGAAAATGCGAATACAGCAACATTTAAAAAAAATGCTTTTTTTGGCAATATGAACAGATTTGACTTATATTTATTTCCTGAATCAAGGCCAACATAAAAATAGAGGCCACGACCCTGAAAAAATCAGCTGTTCTCCGGGGGCTGAATTTTACATTGGGTCTTATGGGAGGTCAGACGTTTTCTTATGATATTTTTAAAATGGCACTACAGATTTCCGCGAAATTTCAGTGAAATATTCTCAGACGCCATCCCGATATTCCACCAATGTTTTGTAAGGAAGCAACATGATTAAAAGGTTAAAATCTTCAAGATTTAGCACTCCTTATTTTAAATTCAAATTACCCGCCATGTACCACATGCCAACTGTTATATTTGACATTTGCCGTTGTCATCTGTGTTTGTCACATTCGCTTCTACTTTAAACTTAATTTTTGTGTGAGCTAATGAAGCGGCTCTGACAAATTAAGGATTACTATAGATTTAAAAAAAATTGTTCTGAAAGAATATAGTAAAAACAATCTCAAAACCGGCTTAATTTTTTTTTAAAAATCAAATATTCATGAACCGTCATTCCAACATCAATATTTTAAAGACAATCAGCTGTGTCGTAACGTGACCACAAAAAAAATCAGCCCCGGATGTGACGTCAACAAAATGGAGGATCGTGGCCCCTCCGTTTTGATAGCCCTGCCTGTATTTAAAATTTTTTGTTGGTGTGTAGCTTTAACCAAATACACAGATAGGTTAGGCTTACATAAAGTGTGTAAGTGTTACTCTGGCAAAATTTATTATTTTTGAAGTCATCTTTTTGCTCGTCACAATTTTCCCTTTTAACGTCAGAATTTCCATTAATCAAAGCATCCTGCTTATATTGTTCCGGCCAATATAGGCTCCCAGATGAAGTTACTCAAAAACTTTCTGAAAAGCTGGCTCTCGCTAAATATAATAAATCTTGTCTTGAGTTTTCAATACGTGTGCGTATGATGCGTCGATAATGCGAATGCTTTATTTTGCTTATGTGCATTTTGTGTTTTTATTTAAGAATCTTCTCTAAAAGGTGTCTTAAACACAAAAGGTGTATAGCGTCAACAAACAAAATTTGTTTTTCACTTAATTTCCATGACAGACACAAATACCACTATAATGGTTACAGACTACGAAGTAAATTGCTAAAAAGCTGCCGCATAATAGTGTTTCACTGGCTTTCCACAATGCGTGATATCGCAAGTCGAGCCCGCTCACGACTTTGAAGTTACCGACGCGTCTTTACGACCTAGCTTGAGCCGCGGAGGGTTGCTTCGCGACTTGCGATATTACGTACCGTGGGAAGCAAGCGTTTGTTATACCATGTAAATTAAACTACCAGGACCAATTTAATGAACCACTAATTTTGTACAGCGTCAACAAACAAAAATTTACTTTCACTTAATTTCCGTGACAGACACAAATACCACTATAATACTGGTTACAGACTACGAAGTAAATTGCTAAAAAGCTACCGCCGCGATAGTGTGTCACTTGCTTTCCACAATCCGTGATATCGCAAGTCGAGCCCGCTCACGACTTTGAAGTTACCGATGCGTCTATACGAGCTAGCTTGAGCCACGAAGTGTTGCTACGCGGCTTGCGATATTACGTATTGTGGGAAGCAAGCGTTTATTATACCATGTAAATTAAACTACCAGGACCAATTTAATGAACCACTAATTTTGTATAGCGTCAACAAACAACATTTTTTTTTCACTTAATTTCCGTGACAGACACAAATACCACTATAATACTGGTTACAGACTACGAAGTAAATTGCTAAAAAGCTACCGCAGCGATAGTGTGTCACTTGCTTTCCACAATCCGTGATATCGCAAGTCGAGCCCGCTCACGACTTTGAAGTTACCGATGCGTCTATACGAGCTAGCTTGAGCCACGAAGTGTTGCTACGCGGCTTGCGATATTACGTATTGTGGGAAGCAAGCGTTTGTTATACCATGTAAATTAAACTACCAGGACCAATTTAATGAACCACTAATTTTGTATAGCGTCAACAAACAAAATTTGTTTTTCACTTAATTTCCATGACAGACACAAATACCACTATACTGGTTACAGACTACGATGTAAATTGCTAAAAAGCTGCCGCAGCGATAGTGTTTCACTGGCTTTCCACAATGCGTGATATCGCAAGTCGAGCCCGCTCACGACTTTGAAGTTACCGATGCGTCTATACGAGCTAGCTTGAGCCACGAAGTGTTGCTACGCGGCTTGCGATATTACGTATTGTGGGAAGCAAGCGTTTGTTATACCATGTAAATTAAACTACCAGGACCAATTTAATGAACCACTAATTTTGTATAGCGTCAACAAACAAAATTTTTTTTTCACTTAATTTCCGTGACAGACACAAATACCACTACAATACTGGTTACAGACTACGAAGTAAATTGCTAAAATGCTACCGCAGCGATAGTGTGTCACTTGCTATCCACAATCCGTGATATCGCAAGTCGAGCCCGCTCACGACTTTGAAGTTACCGATGCGTCTATACGAGCTAGCTTGAGCCACGAAGTGTTGCTACGCGGCTTGCGATATTACGTACCGTGGGAAGCAAGCGTTTGTTATACCATGTAAATTAAACTACCAGGACCAATTTAATGAACCACTAATTTTGTACAGCGTCAACAAACAAAAATTTATTTTCACTTAATTTCCGTGACAGACACAATTACCACTATAATACTGGTTACAGACTACGAAGTAAATTGCTAAAAAGCTACCGCCGCGATAGTGTGTCACTTGCTTTCCACAATCCGTGATATCGCAAGTCGAGCCCGCTCACGACTTTGAAGTTACCGATGCGTCTATACGAGCTAGCTTGAGCCACGAAGTGTTGCTACGCGGCTTGCGATATTACGTATTGTGGGAAGCAAGCGTTTGTTATACCATGTAAATTAAACTACCAGGACCAATTTAATGAACCACTAATTTTGTATAGCGTCAACAAACAAAATTTTTTTTTCACTTAATTTCCGTGACAGACACAAATACCACTACAATACTGGTTACAGACTACGAAGTAAATTGCTAAAAAGCTACCGCAGCGATAGTGTGTCACTTGCTATCCACAATCCGTGATATCGCAAGTCGAGCCCGCTCACGACTTTGAAGTTACCGATGCGTCTATACGAGCTAGCTTGAGCCACGAAGTGTTGCTACGCGGCTTGCGATATTACGTACCGTGGGAAGCAAGCGTTTGTTATACCATGTAAATTAAACTACCAGGACCAATTTAATGAACTACTAATTTTTCTTTGAAGAGGTCCACTTACTCAACCTTACCTTACATTCCTGCGTATCGTGCCGGACCTCGAGAAAGGCGGTCTACGCACAAAAGCTTTTGGTTTTCATAGGGAATGACCCCACTTATTCAACAGCCTAGGTATGCAGAAACAACGGTATAAATTTTCTTAACATAGGGCAATTAAAATATGAAAAAATTGATTTTTAATTTAATGCGTCATTTAAAAAGTAAAAAACATATTTTTTATTTATTTTATATTTTTGTTTGCTTATGTCAACCAAATTATTTCGTTGATATTCTTTGTTCATAAGTTTTAAAATGAGGAACCAAAAAAGAAAAAAATAATTTTTAATATTTTTAAAAAATTGGTTGGTTGTTTCTTGTTTTTTACCAACGAAGAATTCGGAATAGGCAGTTGCAGCATTCGTGGTCTCCGTACGCTATAAGGCCTTCGTCTATCTATCATCATCACATATACTATACTATAGTAGTGTGAGCTATGGTGATCCTAATTTTTTCGAGAAAAAAAAAGTTGCTCCGATTTCAAAAATTTTTATATATCTTTGCGTTTCAGATGATTTTGAAACTTTTTTGTTGCGCCGTCTGTCTGTCTGTCTGTCTGTCTGTATGTCTGTCTGTCTGTCTGTCTGTATGTCTGTAACGACAAACGCGCATAACTCAAAAACCGCTTGGCCGATTTTAATGAAATTTGGTACCTAGGCTGGGTCTTGGGTCAAGATGGTCCCATTTAAAAATGAACAAAATCCACCGAACAGAAACCAAATAAAAGGGTGGGGGTAGATTTCAAAAATTAGAGTTTATGTGAAAATATGGCGTGTGTGATATCAAACGAAAGGTAATTGAGTCTGCAGTTAAACAAAATACATTTTAATTTATTTAAAAAAAAAGGGTGAGGGTATATTTTAAAAATTAGAGTTTAAGTGAAAATATGGCGTGTGTGATATCAAACGAAAGGTAATTGAGTCCAGAATTTAACAAAGTACATTTTAGTTTTTTGTTTTTTTTAAGGGTGGGGGTAGATTTCAAAAATTTGAGTTTAAGTCAAAACATGGCTTGTGTGGTATCAAACAAAAGGTAATTTAGTCTGGAGTTAAATAAAATATATTTCAGTTTTTAGTTATATTAGCTCACACGTACACTATAACTATAGTACCTAGTGTGAGCTTAGGGGCCCATATATTGGCAGAGTTTTTTTTATAGACTACACAAACACTTTCTAAGATATAAAATTTAAGGGCAGGCAGAGTAATCCCATGATCGCGCTTAAGGGCTTATGGTGCATCTGAGGGTTACTGGGTAGGTATTCAGGCTTAAATTTAGTTGTAGGAACACAATGATATTCATCGATATACCTGGATTTAACCAACAAGAAATCTTAAATCCATTACTGATTATGCGTTAGGTGGACAACAGTGGCAATTAAAGTGGTATGATGGGCGAGCACTTCGTGGTGTTACCTGTGGATTTGACCACCATCTGGTAAAAGCAAAAATATTATTGCCTTTAAGAAAAACAAATAGGGACGAAACTATTGGAGAAAATGAAAACAACACACAACTTTAGAAATCTAGAAATCGAAAGTACGCAAAGATTGTATCAGAGCCGATTAGATAAAAAATTAATAAACACAGAACACTCATTTGAAGAGATTTAGACAAACATAATAAAAATCTTGAAGAAAGCAAGCAACGAAGCTGTTTTACAAATATACCCATGTTTTTGATTGATTTTAGTTTTTTCTTTTGCAATTGATTATTTGATAAGGTTCAGCAAATTAGTTAAGTATTATTATGCTCTCTCATGTCTCTATTTCGAGATATTGAGTAAAAACTGGAAATGTCGTTTTTTAAAAACAAAAGGTAGGTTTGCTTCATTTTGTAGTATCTGGGTGGGATGAGGGGTAAAAATTTTGGGTTTGTTAAATAGAAACCGATTCTATCAAGTAATTGAAAACAAAAATTTAAAACTTTCTTTTATACAGCCACTCAAAGTTTTAAGTCTAATAGATAATATCTCAAAAACCAATAAATCAAACGATCTAAATTTGGATTTCGTTTTTATTAAGGTGGGCTTTATTATGATTCCCGTAAAAGCGTAGCGGCACTGTTTTGGGCTTACTCGCTGGCACCATATATGTAAGGAAAAATACAAAAACTTGCAGTGGTGAGGAAAAAAGCAGTGGGAGGGAGGCATATTGCCCGTCTTGCCCCAGGCGGTCATTAATCAAGCGTCGACCCTAATTCTAGGTTATCTTTATTAGTTAAAAATCTTGATAATAATATCCTGTGGTGGTCAGCTAACAGTTTAAGTTTCAAAAGCTAAATAAGCAATCTAAATATGAATTTTATCCAGTTGGAGGTTGACCCGTAAGAAAGTTCGATTATTTCTGAAAACTAATAAACAATAACAATTGAACAATGTAAAGATAAAGTAACTCACAGTATTGTATTCAACCCATCACATCACTATACGCAGATTTCGATAAACTGACCACGGACTAGCACTGACCTATGACACATGTGATGTAACTTTACCATCTCTAAACTGAAACTAAATGAAAATCATAAGCACTTTGCCTTTTTGATACCTCGGTTCTTGCCTAACTTCCGCCAAACCTGTGTTCCATTTTTTCCCCAAAACTAAAGTGTATCAACAGGAAACACCTGCATTAGCAGGATACACGTGCGATTTTCTTGGAATCGGATCGACAAAAACAAATTTCGTTACCACCTGTAAGTAGCAGAACAACATGGATTTCCTTTTAAAAAATCGACCGCCAAAGACTATATTTCCTGTCCCAAAAATAAACGCGAAAAATAAACAAAAACCACCTGCTTCGCCAAAATAAGGCCGACACCCGGTCGAATTGCATCGACTTTTCCGGTGGGGGGTTAGCTTAAATACCTGTGATCCTTCGTTGAGAGATCATTATTTCTTCGATTAGTATTCGATTATCGATTCATTATTCTATTATTTGTTCTTAAATTTAAACAGTCAAGATGATCCTTCGTTAAGTGTTAGAATCTTTGATTATTGTATCATTATTTTTACCAAAATTTGACTTGAATTAAACTCGAATCCATCATAGCTTAAGATAGTTAACAGAAAAAGATTATTAAAAGTAAATAAAGCTATGGATAAAAGTAATTAAAGCTATGGTTAAATAAAAGTACTAGTGAGTAAACAAAAGTGCATCAAGGTATGACAAAGTTTTAGTGCAAGCAAAATTATAATGTTATTGTTGTGTAGTGGTGGCTCCTGGCTGTAAATATGGTGAGACTTTTATTTTGAACAATGTTGAACAATAACGTATTCTAGTATCTATCGGTTGTTGGCAAAATTCGTGGACTATGAAAATTGACTTTAAACCGTTTTGCTTTACAATAAAAGCTTTTGTTAATAAGGACGTTTGCTATTAAATTAACTGATAGACTCTGAATCGAAGGTTGTTAATGAAAATGATTATTTTAATGTTATGAATTTAATCTTTATGCGAATTAGATAAATATGACAACATGCAATACTTTGGGAAATGTACCGATATTTTATTTTCACAATATATAACTACTTGCTTTAAAGAAAGTGTTTAATTTCCATCAATAAAAGGGTTGTGATAAAAGCTATTACGCTAAAACGCGTTCGTTCTAAACGAGGTTGAGATTATTGTAACTGCTACCAGGGAAAATTAGGAAAATATTCGCTCGGTTTTTCACGAAACCCTGGGGCAGCTTCACAATCCAACAAAAGTTTAGGTAAAAGAGTCTCGGGAAGAGCACTGCTTCCTATTTCTAAGTTTTTAGTTGTTGTAAACTTTCCCTTTTGTTGATTCTAAAATGATAAGATAGGTGAATGTTTCTCTTACAAAAGAAATAAAACTTCATACGTGGTATGACATAAATAGAAATATTGTCAAGTAGGTAAAATATTAAATCAGATTTTCCTTAAAATAAAATTGTTTCCAAATTATTTAAAATTCACTTTTACCAAAATGCTGATGAGGTAGTACTTCATAAAAGTCATTAAACGAACTTCGCTTCGATGTGCCTACAATTATGGCGTTGGCAACGTGCCATAGCCAATAAGTGCTGACGCAGGAAAATAGTTGTTTTGGGAGGTACTGTTGTTAGTAGAGCAGCGTCCAGAAAATGTGTCCTGACCTGTGCCTGGTTTTAATACTGTATCTGGAAGTCAGTGGCGTATATAGAAAAAAGTTTCGGGGTGGGCCCGAGACAGTTTTGGGGGGGGGCTGAGACCTCATGAGGCTGTATTTTATGCTATTTTATGTTTGTATTCATGAAATATGTGGAAAATATCCAAAAAAATCTTGGCCGGGCCCCCAGGCCCCCCCCCATATATACGCCACTGCTGGAAGTATAGTAGAATATTTATGATCTATACATGAGTAAGTGAGTGAGTGAGTGGCAATTTCGACGTTTTTTGAAATTTCGTAACTAATTTACTACTTTATGCAAGTCAGCGGCGTAGCGTGCCCGAAAGGGCGGGGGGGGCGACAGCTAAAAAGGGCGCCTCTGAAAACTGATGAAAAATCTTACGGCAAAAAAAAAACCAAAAGGTCAAAAAGGCGCCTCTCACAAATCTTGCGACCAAAAAAAAAGAACCGCGCCGTAGAAATTTGAACCGCGCCGTCTCCAAAAAAAAACAAAACAAAAAAAAAAAAGGTCATCATATGTCAGGGGGCGGCCGATAAGTCACAAGGGCGCCTCTGACAAAATCTTGCAACTAAAAAAAAAAAAAAAAAAAACAAAGGTCATCATGTATGAGGGGGCGGCCGATACGACACAAGGGCGCCTCTCCCACCTATGGGGCGCCACTACCCTCAGGGCGGGGGGGGCGACGAACCCCCCGCGCCCCCCCCCCACGCTACGCCGCTGATGCAAGTCCATAAAACTTGGAGAGGTTGTTAACTCCATGAAGCAGTTCCCTCCTCCCTCACCTCTCACTCCTCCACCACCATCACTTAATGTGAGGTAACACTGTACGCGTCCGTAGAAAATCTAAACGTACTTTTTGGATAAAGCATATTAAATGCATAGTGCTTTTTATAAGGCTGAATTTACTTGTAACTACTAGTCGCAGTTGAGTACAGCGTGTCCCATTTTCGATGGGATTAAATGGGAAACTCGGTTATTATTAAAGATATCGATTTTCTGATTGCACCTTACCGTGCTCTTTTTTGGAGCCCTTAAAAATGGTGTAATCAGATTTTTGCTATACCCCGTGGTTTCGCTAATACAGGGAGTTTTTGAAAAAATTGCATTTTAATTAATTCCTTGTATCTCGCTTATTTTGCAAGATATTTTTAATCTGTAAAAACCTTTTTATGGCAACTTTTTTAGAGCAAAATAATGACGTTGTCAATTTTTAAAAATATTGTTTAGTTTTTGAGATATGGTATTTATCATAAAAAAAACTAAATACGGACCTGGATTTTTTTTATTACTACTTTGATTAGTTTCATGCTATTATTACCCTAAAATGATAAAACTTTAACATTTTTTTGATTTAAGGTTAAAAAAAACTATTTAATATTTGAAAAAAAAAATTATAGTCCGAACCTGGAAATTTCCAACGTAATTATAAATTAAAAATTGCAAGACACACTAGTTGAACGATTTTTAGTTTATCTGTTTTGAAATGATAATTAAAAAATTTATAAATAAAGTAAAAAACGTTAAAAAGTTACAAAAATAATATCATACTAATTATTTGATAACCGAACAGCAGGTCGTGAAATTTACAAAACAAAAGCGTGGAATTGACATTGTCATTTTACTTGCCATTTTTGTGAATGGCTTATAATTATTTTAAACTGGCTAGAAATCGACCATATCCAGATTTTGAAAAATGTGATATGTTTGACTGCTTCATTCAAGCAACAAAATCCCAATATTTAAATGGCAGAAATATTTTTATGCAAAATGCGTTAAGAAAAACTACTCAAAAATGCCAACAATGTCTTACACATAATGGTAATCAGAAAAATTAGTTATTTTTTATAACTGTTTTTTTTTTCTATTTTTCGTAGACTTTGTTTCAAATAAATCTGTAAATTAACGTAAAACCATTTTAATATGCTAAGTATCAAAACAGTTAAACTAGAACTTGTTTAACTAGCAATTTTTAGTTGATATTTATGTTGGAAATATCCAGGTTCGGACTAATTTTTTTTTATATTAAATATTTTTTTTTACCTTAAAACAAAATTTTTTTAAATTTTTATTTATATATGATAATACTTGCATGAAACTAATCAAAATAGTAATAAAAAAAATCCAGGTCCGTATTTAATTTTTTTATGATAAATACCTTATCTCAAAAACTAAACAATATCTTAAAAAACTGACAACGTCGTTATTTTCTTCTAAAAAAGTTGCCATAAAAATGTTTTTACAGAATAAAAGTATCTCGCAAAATAAGCGAGATACAAGGGATTATTAAAAATACAATTTTTTCAAAAACTCCCTGTATTAGCGAAACTACGGGGTATAGCAAAAATCTGATTACGCCATTTTAAGGGCTCAAAAACAGAGCACGGTAAGGTGCAATCAGAAAATCAATATCTTTAATAATAACCGAGTTTCTCATTTAATCCCATCGAAAATGGGACACGCTGTACACAATTACCTCATTTAATAACCTGATTCATAAAAATACAAAATTGTATAACATCGTAAATGCGCTTTGGGCATCAAAACTAAAAGTTGAAGCATGTCGTACAATATTATACAGTGAAGTCCGGATATAACGAACCTCAAAAATGAACTAAATACGGTTTGTTATATCCGAGGTTCGTTATAAACAGTAATAAATAAATTTTGTTTAATTTTTTGTGTTTCTTTTTTTTAATAGTATCCAAGATTAAGAAAACTAAAAATATTTCAAAAAATAATATAAATTTTTATATTTTTAGAAAAAGGCAGAATACATACGAATATAGACGTTTATTATTATTGTTATACATATAAATATGTAAAGTAAATAATATGTGGTATGTAGTACACATACATAAAAGAAGCACAAATCTTTTTTTTTTATTATTATAAAATCCATAATTTTTGTTTGTACATTTCTACTTGAAAAATATTCCCTGTTTATATAGCTTTCAAGGTTACAAAATGATGCCCATATTTTATCAGGAACTTGGCGAGATCCCAAAAAATTACGAGTTTCCGAAATTTTGTTTTCCATTTTACGAATGGTTGGAACATAAACCTTAGTGACTTCAACAGAATTATCTTGAACAGGGTCATCATTATCTTCGTCATTATCACTTGAAACCATGTTTGAGATTACGGAGAGGTTATAATTTACTTATCAGTCAACGTTTCTCATGCTACAATGTCTTTATCAATAGTCACATAATCGTTAAAATCGAAGTCACACATTTTTCCCTTAGCTTGTTCTTCTACTAAATCAAGCATATCATTATCGAATTCATACTCGTTATCATATTCTGGGTCTTGTGCTTTCTTTGCAACCATTCGTATCGTTGCCGTATCGTCTAGTGTGAAAACGCCCATTGTCTGCTTATATAAAGTTCGTTTTAAAAGAAAAATACATATTCCAGATTATTAAAATTAGGTTCGCTATATCCGGAAGTTCGCTATAAGCGAGATCGTTATAACCAGTAAGACAATACATGAGTATTTATGGATGACTTTTCGTATAAAGAAAAAAGGTTCGTATTAACCAGAAGTTCGCTATAAACGGGTTCGTTATAAGCGGACTTCACTGTAGTACCCAACTGCGAATATTAGTTACAAGTAAATTTAGCAGCTGGGTGTTTTTTTATTTACATTTTTTTTGTCTTGAAATTATAATAAACCCCCGTTCCCCACCTCTTGTATTCATCAATTTAATTTTGCGTCACGTAGCTTGATACCTACCTGGATTGATGTATTCCTAAAACACTATTGTTTGATAAAACGTACGTTATGTACACAAAGCATTTTTATTTAACGACGATATTTTTATATTTTTTACCTTTATATTTTTTTCCATACATAATTAAAAGCTTTTTCAAATAAATATGCTTCAGACATCGAGGGAGAGATCAGCAATCAAAAATAATTTTTGGAGGAAATGAAAAAACTCGAAAAGATAAGTAGGAAATTGGTACGTTTATTATGTATTCTTGTGAATAACTTCACAAACAGAAAATACTAAAGTAAATAAATTGATCCATGACAGATCTGATACCTTCCTAGCCGGTCTAGGACAACTGGGCGCCGCCAACTGGGCACCGCCAACTGGGCGCCGCCAACGCGGCGCCTCCATCTGGGCGCCAAGCCAACTCGGCGCCAGAATAAAAAAAAAATGATAAAATGTGTAGATGAAAAACAAAATATCGATGGCCTAAATTCAATTATTTGTGATTTAGGCAAAATGGGCTGCCTACTTTTATTGTGTACTTATAATGATATAAGACAATTTGTGGGAATTACAAATATAGCTATGATATTCTTTTATAGCCCATAACCCTATATGTGTTACCTAAACTGTTTTTCGCTTCCCCTGTAAAGTTGCATTTTTTCAGATACGGGGTATTACAGTTAGGTCATCGATATATTATTTATATAAAAACATCTTTAAAAAATCATTTACGCAATTTTTTTGAAATTTGTTTTTGTTAAGTAAAGTTAAATCCTTTAAGTCGACTGTTGAATCTTGGTAGTTGTAGTGTTTGGTAACCTGGTAACACTAGAATTTACGTTTTTTATTACAACAATGGCGGATCCAAAATGGCGGATTTCTTTATTTTTAAACCGATTTGTCTGAAACTTAAAAGTTTGCAGTGCCTGAGATCACTAAATACAGTTTTTTCCTCAAACTTAAAAAATTTAAAATGGCGAATCCAAAATGGTGGATTTTCTTATTTACTAACCGATGTGTCTCAAACTTGAAATATTACATTGCTTCAGGTCATTACACAAAATTTTCTACGCAAACTTAAAAAATCAAAATGCCGGATCCAAAATGGCGGATTTTCTTATTTACTAACCGATTTGTCTCAAACTTAAAATATTACATTGCTTGAGGTCATTTAACAAAATTTTTTACTCAAACTTAAAAAAATCAAAATGGCGGTTCCAAAATGGAGGATTTTCTGATTTACTAACCGATTTATCTCAAACTTAAAATTTTACATTGCTTGAGGTCATTTAACAAAATTTTTTACTCAAACTTAAAAAAATCAGAATGGCGGATACAAAATGGCGGATTTTCTGATTTACTAACCGATTTGTCTCAAACTTAAAATTTTACATTGCTTGAGGTCATTTAACAAAATTTTTTACTCAAACTTAAAAAAATCAGAATGGCGGATCCAAAATGGCGGATTTTCTGATTTACTAACCGATTTGTCACACACTTGAAATATTACATTGCTTGAGGTTATTTAACACAATTTTTAACTCAAACTTAAAAAACTCAAAATGGCGGATCCAAAATGGCGGATTTTCTTATTTACTAACCGATTTGTCTCAAACTTGAAATATTACATTGCTTGAGGTCATTTAACAAAATTTTTTACTCAAACTTAAAAAAATCAAAATGGCGGAGGATTTTTTAAAGGTGTTTCTATATAAATAATATATTTTGTTTTTCATCTACACATTTTATCAAAAAAAAAATTTTTTAGTCCGGCGCCGAGTTGACCCGGCGCCCAGTTGGCTGCGCTCAGTTGGCTGCGCCCAGTTGGCGGCGCCCAGTTGTCCCATTCCGTTCCTAGCTAGCCTATTATCACACTTCAAGTGAAGCCATGATAATGTATTAGCCTTGAAAACACTTTTCTGTAAGTATCTCAGAACCTAAAGCTCCTACGAAGCTTTTGAATTATTGAGCCAAATATAGTCTACTATATTCCGAAGACAGTGATTAGCATTAATGGATTTATGAATTATTATTATGTATTTATGAAGGCATGAAAATGAGTTCAACCTTTAATCAAAATCTAGATCAAGTTTTAACGAATTTAGTACTTTAGCATTTTATACGCTTTAGTAAATACCGGTGTAAAGGTCTACACATACATACAGTTGGTCTAACAATTTGTCAAAATAAATCATCGAAATAATTTGACATATTGGCTTGTTATTAATATCACGACATTGTCAAATTGTAAACTTTAGATAGAAATTCCAAAGCTCCTGAAGCCCATCCGAACATTTGTCCCTTTTAAACGTTTTATGGGAGGATCTCCTTCATAACATATGTGAATCTAAAAGCATTACACCGAAGCCCAACACCCATCTAATTTGGGCCACGGCATTTAATGTTCGTTCGTCGTGTTAATTAGCCGAGAGTAAAGGGCATCGATTTGCTGAAAGGTATGGTGGAGTGATTATAACCGTTTCAGCTTTCAATTTATTATGCTCTTATTCATTCGTCAAGTGTCGGAAATAAAAACCAGGTCCAATTATTTGGCTTTTTTCCAATTTGTAATTTGAGTTTGTGTCCCTATTTATAAACAGATCAGATCAGATAAAACCAATCAATGATTAAAGGGCAGGGTAGGTGCTATTTTAGATTATCAAGACTCCTGTAAATAGTTACGCTATTATTTAAGAAAGTGTCAGCTTATTTAATTTGGCTTGGGGTTGATATTTTAAATAACTGTTGTACTCTTAAGCCTCGTGTCCACTTGCAACTTTTGCGCTAATTACTTTTTAAAGCATTAGTGTTCTAACGCTGCTTAAAGTTTAAATATGGCTTTAAAAAAGGTGGTCTATATTGTAAGTTATTTACGAATTATTAATATGTATTTCTGAAGGCATGAAAATGAGTTAAAATAGATAGATAGATATTTATTTCATTCCGAGAACCACAATACAGTAGAAAGGAACATGTCAAAAAGTAGTACATTAAAAAAAAATACTAAGTAAAAAAAATATTTAAAAAAATCTCTATTTAAAATGACTTAAAACAAACAATAATAAGACTTATAAAATCACAAAAAACACTATAAAATACTAAAATAATAAAACGATCAAGAGACCACAACCCAAAACGTTTGGTATATTAGCCAATAGCTTCTAGGAACTCTGTTATAGAACAAAATGCATTATTGCTCAAAAATGTTTTTAACTGGGATTTAAATTTTTTATTGGACATACTTTTTAGCTCCTCTGGAAGAGGATTATATAGGCGCAGACCAGCGAAAATTGGTGAGCTCTTAAAATACTCATGATTATGTCTGAATACAAAAGTTGTTTCGATTTTTGGTGGCATATTGATGATAGGATCCATTAATTGCAAAATTTGATTTATTTTTATGAATATACATACATACATAAATAAATTGATATCACAGATGATTTCTCTGCAACTGGAATTATAGAGTAGATCAAACATCAGACGAAGGATTCTTTTCTGAGCGATAAGAACCCTCGCAACATCGCTAGCCTGACCCCACACAACAATGTTGTACGATATGGTCGAAAAAGTTAGAGCGTACTAGACGCCGATGAATTTTTAGTAAGAAAATTTTTTAAGGAGCTTAACATAAGTTAAACATAACTTAAAGTTTTTGTTAAGTTTAGAGCACACTGAGTCAATATGCTGGCTCCAAGACAGTTGACAATCGATTATAACACCAAGAAATTTTGCAGTTTTCTCAGTTTTAACAATATGGCCATTAAAATCAAAAGACCAGTTCAGGGTTGGTTGTCTGATTGTTATAATTTCAAGACATACAGTTTTACTGCAATCGATCATTATATTGTTTTTAGTAAATACTGGTGTAAAAGTCTACACATACATACAGTTAGTCTAACAATTTGTCAAAATAAATCATCGAAATAATTTGACATATTGGCTTGTTATTAATATCACGACATTGTCAAATTGTAAACTTTAGATGGAAATTCCAAAGCTCCTGAAGCCCATCCGAACATTTGTCCCTTTTAAACGTTTTATGGGAGGATCTCCTTCATAACATATGTGAATCTAAAAGCATTACACCGAAGCCCAACACCCATCTAATTTGGGCCACGGCATTTAATGTTCGTTCGTCGTGTTAATTAGCCGAGAGTAAAGGGCATCGATTTGCTGAAAGGTATGGTGGAGTGATTATAACCGTTTCAGCTTTCAATTTATTATGCTCTTATTTATTCGTCAAGTGTCGGAAATAAAAACCAGGTCCAATTATTTGGCTTTTTTCCAATTTGTAATTTGAGTTTGTGTCCCTATTTATAAACAGATCAGATCAGATAAAACCAATCAATGAAAGGGCAGGGTCGGTGCTTTTTTAGATTATCAAGACTCCTGTAAATAGTTACGCTATTATTTAAGTGTCAGCGTATTTAATTTGGCTTGGGGCTGATATTTTAAATAACTGTTGTACTCTTAAGCCTCGTATCCACTTGCAACTTTTGCCCTAATTACTTTCTAAAGTATTAATGCTCTAACGCTGCTGTTTATTTGTGTTACAGTTGCTTCTTTCCCATTTTTTATCAGATTCTTTAGAATGAGCCAAAGCGTTTCAAGTAAATTATGAATTTGCCGAAACCGAACGAAACCAACCCCCCCCCCCACCTAAAGTTTAGAGGGCAATTGAAATAAGAAACCTTCCTCGATACGCCCTTGGACTTCAAGTGACATGTGAGAGTAGTTTGCGTAACTTTACTTATTAGAAACTGGGCTTAAGAGTGGTCTCATGTCACATTAAAATGTTATTATTATTATTATTATTATTATTATTATTATTATTATGACATAGTACCGACCTATTAAAAAATCTAAAAATGTAATAATAATAATAATAATAATAATGCTTTTATTGTCAACAACAAAAAATTAACAAAATACACTTCTAATAACTTAAACTAAAAGTGAAGTTGACAAAAGGCAGAGTTCGCACTTTCGAGCTCATAAAGCTGAAAGCAGCGCTCTTCCACTCAACCTAAGGAAGAAAAAAAATAATTGTATAAAAGTTCCCATCGAATGCCCTAAGGGCTACTAATTAGCTTATAATAATATTTGTTGCAGTTGCAAATTTGTGCAGCACAGAGAATCAATGTACAACGGGTGCCACTAAACTTTTGACAAAATGGACACAGGCCATAATGCTATTATTTTTCTTATTTATTTTTATTTTTTAGTTTTAGCTGCCTTGAAAAAGCAATTTTTTAACAGTAGCGCGAAACATACTTCCTTTTAATTTTTTGTGATCAGCAGAGACTTCGTTATAGACTTTGTTAAATCCCCGGTGATGATAAACCGTTCGTATTTAGGCGCTACAACGCTTAACGAGTTTTCCAATTGCAGCAGAAATTGTTCCGCAGGAAAATTGGGTGGCTTATAAAGAATACCTATTTGTTTATTTTTAGCGAGAGCCAAAGTTGTTCCGTGTTTTGAAAATCCAAGTCAGATCACAGAAGACCACGGTTCGGTCCGCTTTGCAGACAATATGTTATGAGTCAGATATAACGCGCGCATCGATTGTGTTTCTCACATAGGCTGCGACCCCACCACCCCTGCGTGCGACTCGATCATTCCGATAAAATCTATAGCCGTCCAATTCCACGCTTTCGTTAAGAATTTCATCGTTTAACCAGGTCTCCCATGGGCGCACCCAGGGGGGCCTTAGAATTTTTAATATATTTTCTATATATTTGATGATAAAACATGAAAAATACCTTAAAATTTGACATCAGGAGGCTTCGGGCCCCCCCAACCCCAAGCAGTGGCGTAGTTGCGAAAAGACATGACCTGTTTTTTTTTTTTTTTTTTGGTCGCAAGTTTTTTGAGGGCGCGCTTCGTAGCTGTCGCCCCCCCCCCCCCCCAAGACACATTCCTGGGTGCGCCACTGAGGTCTCCGACACCGTAATTACATCAAAACTCTGTACTGCATTTTTAAATTCTAAAAATTTTGACAAGATAGATCTGGTATTAATCTGACAAAATGTAAAATTCATGTTTTGCTCTTATCCTCTGTTTCTTAAAGATCTGAAGTCCTAAAAAAATTAATATAACTACGTGATCTAAATTTAATTAAATATAATTATTAAAAAATAAGTTTAAAAAAAATATATATAAAATGTTTATTTTGCTAGCTTTTGTTTAGGTACTGTACTCTTTTGAGGTGGAACCACTTGTTTGGTTTTTTCGACGGCTGGGTCTGCGACTTTACTGTTACTTCTCAGAGTTTTTACTGGTACTGTCGCCGATATCTGTGCGACTGATTCCTGCGATCCAGAAAAAGGAAGTTTTTGGTTTTGTAGATCAGCAACGGTGTATAGTTTGTCTTCAATTTGCAACTTATCGATTCCTTTGATCTTACAGACAATATTATTGGCCTTGCAATCTTTATAATGTTTTATCAATATTTTATAATTTTTTCTGTCCTCTGGGTTTAGGTCAAGCGAAATTGTGATGTTAGTACCTTTGAGTTTAGAAACGTTCTTATAGGCCTCTGATTTTTTTAAAAACACAGATTGGCGCTTCTTGAGTTTTGCCCAGTTTAAAGATATTATTAAAATCGTTGATACTAAATGAGGTACCAAGATGGTCGTTCAACGATAAAACTGTCTTCTCGCGAATGTTTGCTTCTAGCTTTAAACCCCAGATAAGAATATTGTTGCGCCTTAATCTTCTATCGTGTTCCAAAGTTATATGCTCTAGCTTTTGAAAATCTTCCTGAAACGTTCCAAATTGCGATTCCAGACGTTCTGCCGAATCATCAATACGTTGCGTTAATAGTTGCGTCTGTTGCTCGTTCGCAGCCATTAACTTAGAATAAAGTTCTTCAATTGTTCTTGGAATGCCCGCCATCACATTCACAATAAATCATACATCAACTTATGATTTAAAGAACAGCGTGTTTTCGAACGTTCTTATGTAGCGAAAATCACCTTTATGGCCGGCTGAACTTTGTGAGGTTAGGTAAGATGTTTAATAAATAAGCCAATATTTATGAAAATATTGCATTAATTGACGTACCCTTATCAAAGATCGTTCCTCTAGTATTGCACTACACAAATTGAAAGTCAAATTTATTTAATATAAATTTTTATCTTGATTTTTAAGTTAAAATAAAAATACTCAAATTCTGCATCTGCACATGAACAGAACGTTCGAGAAAACTGTCAACTTCCAGTAAGTTTGGTTTGGTTTGGTTCTTTTATAAGAACGACACCTATACGTTATTTTTGCAACGAGTTTAAGGTCTTATCAGTGGCGGCTCGTGACAGTAAAGTTTGTGAGTTCTGCCGATCGGGTATAAACAATGCTATTTTTTTACAGTCTCTAGATCACGTCTCTATTATCAAAAGTAAAAAATTGCCAAGTTTGGTTTGTCAAAAATTACAATGCCTAGGAAAAAATAGCGTTTTTACAAAAGATTTAATTCACATTCACTACCTTAGCATAATATGTACTCACCAATGTTTTGCCTGCACGTATTTTCTAGAGATCTGAGAACTCGTACTCGTACACTTTTGGGCAGTACTCGAATAAGTTTGTATACTTAAATGTATTTAAATTTAACTTCACATTTAACTCACTAATATATTTTTTAAATTTTAATTTTAACATAATTAAAAAATAATTATTATATTATGTTTTAAAAATCAAGTCAATTCTTCGATTTAGACAAACAACAAACACGACCATAACCTCCCGCTCATGCGTTTGGTCTTCTAAATAAATAAATGCGCCCGCAAACACACAACGCTGAGCCCGCCCGGAGTTGTACTGGAACTGCAAGTTTTGCAGCTCTATTTTTGCCTAGATTTCGCAATCTAAGCCTTTGAGCAAGTGCGGTACGGGGCGAAGGAAGGGGTTCCTAGCCGAGCACAGATCTCGTTAGCCGCCCAGCTACGTTGTGTTGCAATTTAGCAGCGCAACAATGCCAATAACTTCATTTGACCGACTGTGAAATGCGGCCTTCGGCGACGGCGCTCAGCATCATACTCAACACACGTACGCGATTTGAAGGCCTACTATACCAACACCGGACCGAAAATATACTGCTATTCCAATAATTTTAGAAATAAAATAATTATATTAGAAAAATAGCAGCGGCTGAAAAATGGTCAAATAATGTGAAAATTTTGGGGGTTCTGCAGCTCTGCAGCCCTTATGGGTGTCTTATTTATTTACATATATCTTTTCTTTTTAGGTAATATCATCGCCACAGTGAGACAAACAACATCACATTTAAAATGCTTGTATGTAAGTATTTTATTTTTAACATTTTTATTGGCTTCTTCGACATTTAATTGTTACTGATATTATTAGTTATTTATATTACTAGTATGAGCTTCGTTTACACTAGCTAGTGGAAAATATTTCCAGGATGAAGTCAAAGACAGACTCCGGATAACTACAATAGCGGGGTTCACACATAGACTCAAGTCACGGTTTTTTAATCCGGGTCTTTATTACCGAGCCACGAGCTTCGAAAAACGAACGGATATTCGCTAGTGTGGACACACATATTGTATCTTGTAACCTAAAAGTTTAGATTTATTCCAATGTAAAAACCAAATTAAAAGATGATTAGATCTAATTAAACATGATGGTAGATCTGCAGTAGGAGTTATGAACACTATCTTGGCTGAAGCCATGCCGAAAACCTTGGAATAGAGTTACAGTAAAATCCTATGAACATTCCAACAAATAACCAGACGGAGCACTTGAAAACATTTTCATTAATAATACCTTATTTAAACAATCTGATAATATCTTTGGAGTACCGCTTTTTGGATGAAAACCTACCAGCTTTCGAACTAATGGCACTACATTCGTTTGTTATGCTGGACTTTGCCATGTATAACAAGTACCGTAGAGCGATTGCTTAATACTCTACTAAGAGTCAAAACAGATCCAAAATGACAGGGGACAGATTAGGCGGTTTGTGTATGCTGGGTTTAGACGAAGAAAATTCAGTAGTGTGAAATTAACAGAAACATATACTGCGAGGGAAAATACTCTTTTCAGTTATTTAGAACAACAAATCTGGCAAAATGAATAGTTATGCTATTTTTTTTTAATCGATCGATTCCGATTTCCTTAACATTTTAATTTAATAAACTTTCTCTCTACGACTTACGAGTAATTCTTGGCAAATTTGATGCCCTTTATCCTCTACACATTAGGTTGTAGACCTGTGAATTGTGGCAATGTATTGTAAAGAATCGTGTACAAAATATTTATTATCATTGGCGTAGCTAGGGGGGGGGCAGGGGGGCCTGGCCCCCCCTGAAGTCCCTCAGGCCCCCCCCTAAGATATTTTAGGCCTCCCCTACCGACTACTAGTAAAAAAACATGACGCTGAAAATACATACTTTTCTATTATTATTCAGGAAATATTCAAATAAAATAGGTGCATTAAAATTTAAAATCATTCAGATAATGTTTACATTTCAGGAAAAAGCCCTTGTCTTGCGGAATTAGGCTTTTTCTCTTTAAATTATCGGAAACTTTTCTGCGCTTATGCAATTTCCCGAAAATATTTTTTAAATTTAAACATAATTATGCATATTGAATATTTCATACATATTGGCGACATCTTCTAAAATATTATAGAAGTGTAAGTTGAATTTCGCATTTAATAAAGACAGCGACCTTTGCCCGTCTGTTTCCGAAATCGGGTTGTAGATGTCGTAAGGTTATAAAAGACCTTTTTAAACTGTTTTTCTAAAATAAATCTAATAATCTTTTTAGTTTTTTTGAGGTTAGCGTTTAGTGTCTTATGGAAATTTTCCGATTTTGGTGACAATTTCATAACCATTTTCATATTAAGTTTTCCCACGTCGTTAAATGGAATAAATTCGTCGAGTAATACCGGGAAATTTTTAATATTAATACTTCTGCTCTAAGAGCAGAAATGACCGTTTTAAAGAATTGTATTTTTCGGTTAAATCAAACTGTTGGTCATGATTCTATCAAACAACATATAGCAGAAAACACCTATCCAAACCTCTACCAACTTTTTAAAGTTGCGAGTATTCTTCCAATTTTAAGTGCAACTTGCGAGAGGTCTTTCTCTGCCATGAGGAGAGTTTTTAATTGGCTTAGAACAACTATGACTCAAGAGAGACACTCAGGTTTGTCATTGTTATTCATAGAAAAAGATGTTGAGGTCGACTTAGACAGTGTGGTAGACGCTTTCAGTCAGCGACGTAGAAAACTTTCTTTATAGAATTGCTGAGTTACAAGTTGGTAAATGTATTATTAAATTTGTTATATTAAAATATTAGAACATTTAATGCGCGTATTTTTTTTTTATTCATTGCACACTTTGCACGACTCTTTAAAACCTATGTTTGCTTTTTGTTCAAGATAGACCGGGGCCACGGCCCCCCCCTGAAAAGCAAGGCTAGCTACGCCAATGTTTATTATTGATAAAAATTTTCTCTATACGTTTTCGCGTACAATGCATTTTTGGCCATTTTGGCGTCCTTTATCTTCTACAAGTGTGGTTATAGAGCTGATACCTAAAAAGTTAAGTTGTAAAAAATTGTATCCTTAACTTTTTTTGTTATCAAAGTTTTTGTCTCCGTTTTCCCGTAAAATCAAATAAAAATGTTTTCAAGCTATTTTTATGACCCGTTGTTAATTTGTCAAAAAAAAATAGCATTACTATTTTTTTTTTCAAATCAACCACTTTTTCTAGGCAGATTTGTTAGATAGTTTAAGTTGTGCTACGTATTTTTACGTAAGCATGAGATTTGACAGTTACGCAAGCGCACTTCGTCACACCGTCGTCAAGGTCACGTTAGGAGCTTACGTATTTACGTTAGCTTACGGCAGTCTGCGGGCACCTTAACGTTACCAAATAATAGAATTGGTTGATTGACCGATCCAAAAATGAGGCCTAGACGATAATTTCCGCTTCCAGTACAAACGATTCTTTGCAAATATATTCCTACTGTAGTTGAAAAGACAAAAAACAAAAGTGTAACATCAAAAAAACACAGTGCCGAATCCATATTAGATAGTTTAAGTTGTGCTACGTATTTTTACGTAAAACTGCACGTTATGTGCTCTACGTTTTTTTCCAAATTTGAATTTAAGTTGAATGTTTTTACGTTACCATAACAAGTCTACTAATAGCAGAGAATATGGAATGCGGCACTGTGTTTGTTTGATGTTACAATTTTGTTTTTTGTCTTTTCAACTACAGTAGGAATATATTTGCAAAGAATCGTTTGTACTGGAAGCGGAAATTATCGTCTAGGCCTCATTTTTCGATCGGTCAATCACCCAATTCTATTCTTTCGTAACGTTAAGGTGCCCGCAGACTGCCGTAAGCTAACGTAAATACGTAAGCTCCTAACGTGACCTTGACGACGGTGTGACGAAGTGCGCTTGCGTATCTGTCAAATCTCATGCTTACGTAAAAATACGTAGCACAACATAAACTATCTATTCTCTGCTATTAGTAGACTTGTTATGGTAACGAAAAACATTCAACTTAAACTCAAATTTGGAACAAAACGTAGCGTGCGCTTAACGTGCAGTTTTACGTAAAAATACGTAGCACAACTTAAACTATCTATTGTACTAGTTTACAAGGAAAATCAACGCAGGAAATCTCTGATGATTGATACATAAAAATAAATACGGTTACCTATGTATAATAAAGATTAATGTCGGGAGCTTGGTTATAAACGAAAGGAATATCTGCGAATTGACCTTTAATAAAAATTCTCTCCATGTCTCCTTTAATACACTCTCATAATATCAATATAGCCTTCCCTTTATCGTCCAGTGATTGCCAATAAAACCACAAATAAAAATAAGAAATTGCTTATCATTTCATGTTTCATCCTGTTGTCGATTTAATAGATTTTAGCTTTTTTTATTTCAGTAACAAATAGAAGCACTCCGTACGTTTGACTGATGTGTTTTCCCAGAGGTGATAAACTCGTATTACTCTTTCTACTACTACTATGTCGGTTTAGAACGTTTTTCTACGTTGTCCGACGCCTATTCTCCACCTCCTTCGATCCTGACAATCATCCTCTGTCAGATTCTTTTGACTCATTGATCTTTGGATTGACTGTTGCCATTCCAGTTTAGGACGCCCTCTTTTTCTGCGCCCTATTGGTTGCCATTCTAGGACCTGCTTTGGTAATCTTTCGTCGCTCATCCTTTGTACATGGCCGTACCATATCAGTTGCCTTTTAGTGATGTCATCCGTTATGCTTCCCTCGATTCCCATTCTTTCTTTTATGATCTCATTTCTTATATGATCTGTTCTAGATATTCTCATTGATCTTCTTATTGCATCCATTTCGACACTTTCCATTTTTGCTTTGTATTTTTCTGTTACAAGACAAGTCTCTATTCCATACAACAGCGTGCTTTTCACCATTGTTTCATATATGTTAAATTTTACATCCTTTTTTATCTCTCTGCTCCATAAAATACTGTTAAGAAAACCATTAACCTTTTTTGCTTTTACTATTCTTTTTTCCAGTTCTTTACAGTCTGTTCCCCTCTTATCAAATGTGACACCCAAGTATTCATACTCATTACATGGAGATATTGTTTGTCTATTTTCTAGTTCTAATTCACTTGATTCGTTTCCAATACATAAGTACTGTGTCTTGTCCACGTTCACTGTTAACCCCCACTTTTGGTATTCTTCCGTTAACTTTCTCATCATGTCTTCTTTATCATTAGCTACAATTACTTGGTCGTCAGCAAACTGTAGTCTGTATATGGTAAATCGGTCGTTAAGTTGTATTCCCATGCCGTGTACTTTGCGTTTCCAGTTTTTTAGAGCTACTGCGATATATATTTTAAAAAGAGTTGGAGAGATACAACATCCCTGTCTTAAGCCTTTCGTTACCAGGAATTCTTTTGAATGTCGATTTCCAATTTTAATTTTAGATTTTGACCCTTTGTATAGTTCTTTTATCGCTTTTATGTATGGATGATTGATATTAGTCTGCTCTAACACTGTCCATAATTTTTCTACTGGAACAGTATCATATGCTTTTTGTAGGTCCACAAATGTAACATGAGTCTCGATATTTCTGGCTCTCCTTTTCTCAATGACTTGTTTAAGACAAAAAACATTATCACTACAAGATCTGCCTGCACGAAACCCACTTTGCTCTTCTTCTTCTTGTTCATGAAAATCATTCTCTATTTTATCATTCTCTATTCTATCTATCTATTACTCTTTCTTTCTAGCATATAACTGATTTCGATTTCTAGATATTACTAGAGTCCCTGTATGTTGACCTATTTGGATATTTATATATATATATATATATATATATATATATATATATATATATATATAATATATAATATATCCAAATATGTCAACATACAGGGACTCTAGATATTACCAATACCTGTTTTCCTCTGAGTTAATTCAATTCAATTTCAATTTCTGGATTTCTCTCTCTCGTGAGACGGCCTCCCAGCTTCTTATCCTAGACATATTTTCGACGTCTTTGTTATTTCATGTTAGGCAATTCTTCAAACGCTGACAACAAAAACAAAAACAACGCTTAGCTAGCAAGTTAAAGCATTCTTGCTGCTGTACGCCTTGTAGTGCAGGTGCTAGAGGTAGTTGAGTATGCAAAATATCAGGACCGCAGTTTGACAATGGATTGATCTGAGAATAGGTCGCAGATTAATGATCCGACAGGCCCCTTTTCGGTCCAATTTTTTGAACCTCCCTCCTCTTATCGTCGTGTTCGACTTTCTGAAAATTTGACTATATTTATTCTACACAGGCAATAATGTGAATAAACTAATTTTTATTTTAAAGTATTAACATTATTGAGGGGTACGGGGTAGACCTCGTCAGATGTCTATCAGGGGAAATGAATCGACCCCTGCCCTCCGTAGATTCCAGGTACTCTCTGACCCGGAGAGTTAGCACCTGTTTAGGGTCCCATTCCCAGGGTTACGGGAGAAGACCACATCGGTATGAAAGGCGGAGAGGATGGACCTCGGTACGGTGATCATAGCGCAGGTGGCAACCCTTTCTTTTAGGGATAGTATAAAAGAAGAAGATGCTGCCTTGTAGTACCGGCGTTGGAATCGTCAAAGGCTAGGGGAAGAAAACCTCGATCAAAAATCACCTGGTCCTCCAGGTTGGGGGTTGGGGCATTAGACTAACTCTCTGATACCCGGAAAAAACGTACACTGTTAAAAAACCCAATCAAACGCCTCGGAAAGAAATGAAAAACCTAAGACGAACCAAGCAAAGAAACAGGAATATGATTTTTGGTACATGGAACGTACAAGGAATGAGTCGAAAAGTGAATGATATAGTCCATGAGTGCAGCAGAATGAAGGTTGACCTTGCTGTACTAACAGAAACGAAGAAGAAAGGAAAAGGATCTGAAAACCTAGGACAGTATGACCATTTCTATAGCGGAGTGGCAAAAGAAAAACATGCGCAACAAGGAGTATCTATTTTGGTCAACAAAAGATTTAGAAAATATATCACCAACTGGGAAGCAGTAAATGAACGGCTAATAAGAATGAATATAACAATAAAAGGAATGAGACTTACGATTTTTGGAATCTATGCGTATAATGACGATGCAAATGTAGCCGTGAAAGACAATTTTTTTGAAGAAATCCACAATGAAATATCAGCAGTAAGTACATCTAGAGAAATTGTAATATTGGGAGATTTAAATAGTAGAACAGGTAACAGAGTAAATGATCTGACAGTTGGCCAATATGGAGAAGATGTTGTTAATGACAATGGAAACCGGCTTATCACAGTATGTGAGCAATTAGACCTAAAAATCCAAAACGATTTTTTCCAACATAAGAAAATACACAAATATACCTGGACCAAACCCTCACAAAACCTGAAATCCGCCATTGATTATCTTATCACTAAACAAAAGACAAAACTAAAAATTCAAGATGTCAGAACAAAGCGTGGATCAACATGCGGAAGTGATCACTATTTTCTGGAGACCAAAATTCTCTTTCCTTATCAAGGCCGAAGCCTCCATCAACAAAATCTTGATGATACAGTGAATGAGGAAATTGATCACTGTCAATATAATCTACTAAGCCTAGAACATGACAGCGTAAAAAACTTATACAAAAAGAGACTGAACGAAAAACTTAATTCAAGTTCAGGTGAAACCCCAGATGAGGAATACGAATGTATCACATTAAGCATCCATCAAGCTGCAAAAGAAGCACTAGGATTAGTGGAAGAAACTCCTAAAAGAACAAAACCATACTGGTGGGATGCTGAGATTGAAAGTGAAATAGAGGAAAAAAGGAAATTATATCACACGTACTTATCCCAAAAGACAGATAGAAGCAGAGAAGAATACAAAATCGCGCAATCAAAGGTGAGAAGAATGATCAGTGATAAGAAGAATCAATCATGGATGCAAAGTGCCAGAAAATAGATTCTTACTTAGGAGGTAGGAGAAGTATCGAAAGCTGGAAAACTATAAGATCGATCAAAAAAGAAACATGCAGAGATATTATTTCACCAATACCAGACAAAGAATGGGATGAGCATTTTAAAAAACTTTTAACTGAAGATAGAGCAGAATTCAAGGAAGACGAAAGAGACAATATCATTAGAACGATGGGATCTCCAGTACCCCACACAATATCTGAGGTCAAAAACGTGTGCAAAACCTTAAAAAGCGGTAAATCTGCCGGACCCGGAAATATCCCAGCTGAACTTATTAAATATGGCACTGAAGAATTGTTTTGTAGATTACGGAATCTTTTCCAAAGATATTTAAATGGAGCTGTAGTACCAACTGAGTGGAAAACGTCATATATATCCACAATACACAAAAAAGGAAGGAAAGATATATGTGACAATTATAGAGGTATATCTGTAACTAGTACGCTAAGCAGAATATATGGCAAAATAATAAGAAATAAAGTGGAGAGTGAATATAAAGATATGGAGGCAGAAGAACAAGCTGGTTTCAGGGCGGGTAGATCGACTTCAGATCATCTCTTTTGTATAACCCAAGTTATGGAAAAGAAAATGGCATACGGACAAGAGCTTCATCTGCTTTACGTAGATTTGCAGAAGGCATATGATAGTATACCACTAAATCTACTTTGGAAAGCGTTGGAAAAGACAAACATAAGCGTACAACTAATTAAGGCCATCAAAGAGTTATACCGCAATAGTAAGGCAAAAGTTAAAATAAAAGCAAAACTAACCAAAGGCTTTCAAGTAAATAAAGGTCTTAAACAAGGTTGCTGTATCTCGCCTACGCTCTTCAAGATATATTTGGAACAGGTCCTTAAAGTCTGGAAGAGAAAATGCCAAAACATGGGAATTCCGTTGAATGAAACCACCTTGTATACTTTATGTTTCGCCGATGATCAGATAGTGGTGGCTCAGGATTATGACGACCTCGAATATATGACACGAAAACTAATAGAAGAGTACAATAAGTGGGGACTAGAGGTTAATATCAATAAGACAGAGTATATGTGTATTGGTGGAACGAAACAGGATCTAATCTTAAATACTGGGCAGCGAATTCAGTCCTGTGATGAGTATAAATACTTGGGTCTAAAAATTACAGCTGACGGAACACTAGACAAAGCTATAAAAGATAGAAACGTACAAGGAAGAAAAGCAATAACTTTATTAAATGGAATAATTTGGGACCAAAGTATATCAAAAAATAACAAAAAGCTTATATATAACACCATTGTAAAAAGTATTATTACATACGGCTCAGAAGTATGGCCAATCAAAGATAGAACAGAAAAAATGCTTTCCGCTACGGAGATGGACTATTGGAGAAGAGCAGCAGGGAAATCAAAAAGAGAAAGAGTTACCAATCAAAGAATAAGAGAAATTATGACAGTGGGTGAACGTACTCTAGTGGATGATATAAGAACAAAACAACTGGTGTGGTACGGACATGTACAAAGAATGGATGATGGAAGACTACCTAAACAAATATTACAATGGAAACCAACTGGCCGAAGAAAACGAGGAAGACCAAGGAGAAGCTGGAGAGAAGGAATAGATAGTGAAATAAGAATAAGAGGCCTAGATGATGAATTATGGGCAAACAGAAACGAGTGGAGATTGGGTATCGGAAGACGTAGAACGTTGTGAAACCGATAAATATATATATAACATTATTGAGTGTTTAGATTACTGATCTTGAGCTTGCATAGATGTCGCTTTTCGTGGGATTGTCATAACTGGTCTCCCGCCAACTTTTTGTTTACCAAATCCATTTTTAACCATATCCATGGGGGTTTTTAAAAAAAACGAACAAAAACTAAAATTTGTTTTTATTTTCGAAAAATTGATATATCACAGCTTTCTGGTAAACAAAATAAATGAAATCTGTTAGTTACTATATATGTACCAATCGAATACCGTTAATAAGTCTTTTCTAGGCCTTCTACTTTTTTTAGAAACCGTTTTCGAAATTTCAATGTATTTTTATTTGAGACAGCCACACCCAGTATGCTAGAGCTTAAACTTTCATTGTTTTTTTTTTGGTAAACTTATCACGTCCTTGCAATGCAACTATAGGTAAATTTAGTTGGAATAAGGACACTGTTGTTCTGGTAAATATACGTTTTAATCCATCGGTAACGTTTCGACAATGGTTTTGATGAAGACAAAAACCATTGTCGAAACGTTGCCGATGGATTAAAACGTATATTTACCAGAACAACAGTGTCCTTATTCCCACTAAATTTACCTATAATTGTTTTTTTTAATAAAAAGTTTTAAATTAGCCTTTTGTTAAGGAATATTTAAAATATTGTTATTAAATGTTTTTATTATGTATGTATCTGTAGGTAGTGGGCGGACGAAGCTGATGATATATCATTCCATCATAAAATACATAAAAGCGGCGACTAACTTGTAATTAAACAATCCTATTTGACTGCTTAGTGTGAAGTTATTACATAATTATTTCATTTATTGCGTTATTCAAGTATACCAAATCTATTGTTGTGTTAAAAGTAAAACTTCCTTGAATAAAAATATTAAATATATATTTTTTATTTTCGTTTCCAGAGGAATTTTATTTTGTTGATAATTTAAATATCTCTAGGGTCTTCCCAAGCCTAATTTTTTTTAAAATATTTTTAATAATTTTATTAATACAAAAATAAAATAGCACAAAATACGGAATTATAAGGTCTTGCCCCCCCCCCCTCCCAACACAAATTCCTGGGTCCGGCACTGCCTACAGACCAAGTTCTATGTCAGTATGCTACCACTGCAGTAAAACAATTTTTTTTCCATCAAGAATGCCCTAGTACGTAAGTGTTCTTGATTTCTTTTCTCGTAATTTTTACGTAAAAATGGTGTGGGTACTTTGGAAATGTCGCTCTAAGCAACTGATTTTTAGATGTTTTATGAACAATTTTTATTGCGTACGTTTTGCAATATATAAATCAAGGTAAAAATGTAATAATAATAGTAGATTTTTAGAAGGAATTTTTAAATTAAATATTCTGCAAAACTTTGCAAATTTTCTCCGTTTTTTTTTTGCGTAGAAATACTTATATAAAGTGGAAAATTGTAAATAAATTATAATAAAATTGAAAATTAAAAAATATCTTGTATTCTATATGTTTCTTTAAATTTTCGATTAAGGAGTGTATGGTCAAATCTTAATATTTTAGTAAGGAATCTACAGATTTATTCTGTATCATTATAGATTATTACTATTATATTAAACATCAACATACCGGGTGGCCTATAAAATTTTGCACTAAGTTTTCTGTAGTAACTTTTTTACATACTTGACTCATTTAAACAATTAGACCACTTAAAATTAAAATAAAAAATTGTAAAACTGATATAAATAAATTAAAAAATACACAACACATACAGCAAAATATATATCCACACAATTATTAGTAAAAAAATTAATGCCGCATTAAAAAAAAAAAATTAATGCCGCACGATGGATTGCAAGACTTATGTTTTTTGGTAACGGAGCTAAGAGCTTCAGGATGTTTTATTTTTTGGCAGATTTGTTTCGTTAGGTTTTCAGCTTCGTTACCCCAAGGTACAAAGCTCTCGACTGCAAATGGCACAAATAGAAACACTCCCTGTAATTCTTTGTGCTTTAAATTTTTTTTGTGTCTCTCCCAACCTTGCAGCTTCGCCAGCTTCCACTCTTCCTGCACTTTTTTGGCAATGAAGCATAAATTTATCAATGGCACGTACACAAGTCGACCAGCTCGAAGAGATATATTCGCCCAATGTAATGCACCCTTAAAAGAAGGCAAAGCATTTAACCAAGCACTACTCTCCTCTTCTTAAAGTGCGAGAAGTCTGGCTTTCTCCATATTTGAATTTGTTTCCAAAATCATTTATAATAGCATTTGCATAATTCTAAATCGAAATCTTTTTAAATTTTAAATTCGGAAATATCTGGAATACTTGTAAAAATTTTGTAAAGATCTCTAGCTTTGCACAATTTAAGGCAAAAAAAATTTCTGTTGAATGAACATAGTGAAGAAGAATCACTAATGCCCAGTGCCCCCCCCCCCCCCAAAACTGTCTCGCCCCCCCCCAACTTTTTTCTATATACGCCACTGCTAATGCCCAATTAACCGAATTTCACTAGTAAATCAGAAAGCGCCCAAATATTTTTACCTAAACCGCAATTTCTGATATATTTATTCTAAAGAAGAATTTAAAATTAAATCAATTTTTTATAGTGTCTGGTATTTTCCAGCAAGGAGCACAATGAAAATTGAGGTTATTCTGGTATCATTAGTTCTGGGACATTCTGTATAGTTACAGTATTAATTAATTAATAGAATTAGCACCATCGTACAGCGTGTCCCATTTTCGATGGGATTAAATGGGAAACTCGGTTATTATTAAAGATATCGATTTTCTGATTGCACCTTACCGTGCTCTTTTTTGGAGCCCTTAAAAATGGTGTAATCAGATTTTTGCTATACCCCGTGGTTTCGCTAATACAGGGAGTTTTTGAAAAAATTGCATTTTAATTGATTCCTTGTATCTCGCTTATTTTGCAAGATATTTTTATTCTGTAAAAACCTTTCTATGGCAACTTTTTTAGAGCAAAATAATAACGTTTTCAATTTTTTCAAATATTGTTTAGTTTTTGAGATATGGTGATTATCATAAAAAAATTAATTACGGACCTGGATTTTTTTTATTACTACTTTGATTGGTTCCATGCTATTATTATCTTAAAATGATAAAACTTTAATATTTTTTTGATTTAAGGTTAAAAAAACTATTTAATATTTGAAAAAAAAAATTATAGTCCGAACCTGGAAATTTCCAACGTAATAATAAATTAAAAATTGCAAGACACACTAGTTGAACGATTTTTAGTTTACCTATTTTAAAATGATAATTAAAAGATTTATAAATAAAGTAAAAACCTTAAAAAGTTACAAAAATAATATCCTACTAATTATTTGATGGTAGCACAGCAGGTCGTGAAATTTACAAAACAAAAGCGTGGAATTGACAGTGTCATTTTACTTGTCATTTTTGTGAATGGCTTACAATTATTTTAAACTGGCTAGAAATCGACCATCCAGATTTTGAAAAATGTGATATGTTTGACTGCTTCATTCAAGCAACAAAATCCCAATATTTAAATGGCAGAAATATTTTTATGCAAAATGCGTTAAGAAAAATTACTTAAAAATGCCAACAATGTCTTACACATAATGGTAATCAGAAAAATTAGTTATTTTTTATAATTTGTTTTTTTTTGTATTTTTCGTAGACTTTGTTTCAAATAAATCTGTAAATTAACGTATAACCATTTTAATATGCTAAGTATCAAAACAGTTAAACTAAAAATTGTTTAACTAGCAATTTTTAATTTATATTTATGTTGGAAATATCCAGGATCGGACTATTTTTTTTTTTAAATATAAAATATTTTTTTTTACCTTTAAACAAAAAATTTTTAAATTTTTATTATTTTATGATAATACTAGCATGAAACCAATCAAAATAGTAATTAAAAAAATCCAGGTCCGTATTTAATTTTTTATGATAAATACCATATCTCAAAAACTAAACAATATTTTAAAAAGTTGACAACGTCATTATTTTCCTCTAAAAAAGTTGCCATAAAAAGGTTTTTACAGAATAAAAATATCTCGCAAAATAAGCGAGATACAAGGGATTATTAAAAATACAATTTTTTCAAAAACTCCCTGTATTAGCGAATTTTAAGGACTCAAAAAAAGAGCACGGTAAGGTGCAATCAGAAAATCAATATCTTTAATAATAACCAAGTTTCCCATTTAATCCCATCGAAAATGGGACACTGTACATTATGCGTATTCGGCAGATGCTTATAACGGCAGCAACAGATTGTTTTAAAGTGAAACGTTTACATATAATATGCGTAAAATACGCAACCAAGCACATACGCACACTGTCGGACTGGGTACATAGAGGCCCCGGCGGGAGAGCAGAGCCAAGAGCCTGTAACTAGTGACGGATCCAGGATGTCCGTGGAAGGGAGAAGCGCTAATAGGTGGGGCGCTAATGACCCAAAAAAGCAAAAAAAAATGCGGGTTTTATTAAGTTTGAGCTCAGAAGTTTGGCACTACATTAAACCTAAATGCGCCTAAAAATTTTAACACAATAAGGTAATTTTTAAGTAAAAATTTTGAGATAGCGCCATAAATGTGTTAAGTAGGTGTAGTTTGACCTATTTTAGCAATATCGTTGCGATGTCTTTCCGTGTATGTATCTGTGTGTATGTCTGTCTGGACCACAATAGATCCTAAACCGTTAACCGATATTCATGAAATTTCCTGTCAAAATAATGTAAAATACTGTAAAGCTGTGATTAAATTTTGTTTAAAATCCATTTAAGCAAACAACATTTTCATGAATAAAAAGATAAAATAACATAAAATACGACATTATGAGGCCTCGGGCCTCCCCCCCCCCCCAAAGGCCTAGGGCCACCCAATATATATTTGTGGGTGCGCCATTGTTTCAGATTTGATATAGCCTGGAGTTCACTTTGAGTGTGCTAATGGGTTAGGAAGGTATCAGATCCGTCATGGATGCATTTTTTTTATTGGAAATATCGATTATAAGCTTTATCTCGAGTAGAGGGGGCTCTGCTCCTCCTGGATCCCCTACTGCTCGTTATCTGGAACAAAGCAAGGTTAGAAAAGCAATATTTCCAGTTCAACTGAACGTTTAGCAAAACCTAGGCAGTTTTCTTAAGGCTACTTACTAGATCAATCAACAGTCAAAAATTTTTAAATGTAAATAAATATAATCATCTTAGTAAATTATTCAGTAATATTATCTTCTTAGTTTTGATCAAAGAAGGGTCCCAACTTACCAAATAATGACATTCTCTGACTAAAACAGAGAAACATTCTCTGACTAAAACAGGGAAGGCCTAATTGTACTTTTACATCCGTATATAAAGGCCCAAGGGAAGCCGCGGGCTCTAAGTGGCCCAGGGCCAGCGACCCCAGGGCCTCGGCTGGGTTACAGGGGCCCCCTGCGGGGATCCCCGCATTCCCACCCGGGCCAGTCCAGGCTTGCGTACGTACGCATGCAGGTGGCAAGCGTTTAAAAATTTTAATTTATTTCCCTCCCCTATAAATGTAAAGTTATGTAAAAGTAACATTGCCCACTTCCAGAAACGCTAGAGGGCTGAGCTTTCGAATGCTAATGGGAACTATGATAAAACCATGGGAAAAAATAACCTCAAAATTTTAAATAAGGCATTGTAAAAGTTTTGAACAATATTCTGCATGTTTTATTATTTTAAAACTTTAATCTTATCCAAAACCTTCAAAAAAAAAAAGAATGAGATCATGACAAAAACATTTTATGTAGAAAGAAGCCAACTACATAAAAATGATATTCCGCAAAAAGAACTGAGATAAAAGTAAAGCCAAGTTCTCCAATACAAATTTAAAAAAAAAAAAAAGGTGAAAGGTTTTTACTAGTTTGTAACACCAGTATTACTAAGATGGTTTAGGGTTTAAAGTTTAGGTTTAGGTTTAACTTTTAGTTTATCTTTTGTGAAACGTTTTAACTGAATTTCTTTCAAACTTAATAAAAGTTAATGGAATTTTGGACTAATTGTAACTACATAGGTTATATCGCAATGGAAAAACCGGTTTTAAATAAGAATCTGCAAAGATTTCGTAAAAAAAAATGGAAAAAACGGAAAAGAAATGGTTTAAACTATAGGTTTAAGTTTGTAGGGAACGAGGTTTAAGTGAAAATGCAGCGATATTTAAGTACTTACATTTTTCAATTTACACTTACTTCTCAAACTTGACATTGTCGGAAAATGTGTTCTAATTTCGTAATTTTTATTATATAACTTGCACAAACAACGCGAAACTGAAAAATATTTTTTTAAATTTATTAAAATGACGTAAAAGTGACTTGACTGACACTTGCTGGACTAAGTACCGGGATTGTCATTTGCTGTCATCTCGGTGCACGTACATCTTAAATATATCTGTATGGCTAGAGCGTATTAAAACCATTAATGGAAAATGACTGCTACAATAAATAAATAAATAAATAAATAAAAACATTTTTTATTATATTCATTTGAAGATTATTTGCAAATAAACAAATCGCGTGTCAGTTTATTTGGATTTTAATCTGAAGATCGTTTTTTTTACTTTCCTCGTCAAGGCAAATATCGTTTAAAAGCTACATGCTAAAATATATAAGAGATATAAGAATTTAGTTCTAAACGGTTTATCGAGCCTTGTGTACATTGCCCTAAAAACTCGTTCTAATAGTTAATTGAAGCTAAAAATCGTATAAAATTTTGTCATATCGTTCCTAAATATGATCAAATTTTACATTTTTAACAAATAAATTAACAAAAACGTGATTGTTTTCAAGTTACAATGAGATAAACTACCCCCCGGAGGTAGTTGAAAATTTAGGACGATTTTTAGTCGGAATCCCATAACCTAGGGGTTTAAAGTGACGTAGTAGCAAGGGCGCACCCAGGGGGGGGGCCGGGGCCCGGGCCCCCCCCAAGCCTTAGATTTTTAATATATTTTCCACATATTTGATGATAAAACATGAAAAATACCTTAAAATTTGACATCAGGAGGCTTCGGGCCCCTCCCAAGCCCAAGCGGTGGCGTAGTTGCGAAAAGACATGACGACCTTTTTTTTTTTTTTTTTTTTTTTTGGCCGCCACTTTTTTGAGGGCGCGCTTTGTAGCTGTCGGGGCCCCCCCCCCAAGACACATTCCTGGGTGCGCCACTGGTAGTAGCCTAAATTAGACAGTTGTAGAAAAATCAGTTTTCCATGTTTTATTCTTTTTTCCGGTCTATATGGTCCATTTCAAGAACAAATCGTCTTAAATTTCAATTTTTAGGACATTTTATCGTCAGTACAGGTAAAAATACCAAATCAATTGCGGCCTGTTTCGGCAAAAAATCAATTTTTCCAAACCAATGCACATAAAGACGTTTGCCTATAATAGCGAAGTTTAAAAGAACATTTCCAAACTAGTAAGAACCTTTTATTTTGACATTTGTAGTGAAGAACTTGACTTACTTTTATCGCAATTATTTTTACGGAATATTATTTTCGCGTACTTCGCTTCTTTTTACATGAAATGTTTTTGTTATGATACAATTTTCAACAAATCACTCTCGTATTTTTTTTCGACAATCGCTAGCATTTATTGAGGTCACAAAACAACTTTTTTAATATAAAGGACAATCCAGCATTTGCAGTTTAGATCTAAAGCATAAAGGGACGGAAAAAGTTTGGCGTTTGAAGGGGTGTATTTATATTAAAAAACGACTTTTACATTACCTTTGATTTTTAAACAGGCCTTTCAATAATGTTTTCGTCTTCATCAAAAACAAATTATTAGTAATTTTCGCAAGATTGGCCGCTAAAATTCTTCCACGAATTGGAGTATTTTAAGCCTGTCTTTCGAAAACCGCAAGCTCCCATTCATCCTGTCCATCCAAATATTTTTTAAGAGGCTTAGTAAAACAGCATTCCTTTTTGTTGTTATAAGGTAGTGATTATTTTTTTTCAACCCAATTCAAGTGGATTTTTATTTTCTTGATGACACTTGGTGATATGCCAAAAGAAATGGAATTTGATGGGATCCGGTGCTAGTGGAAGTTTTGTGAAACTTAGTTTACTACAAGCAGGTTTCTCCCTTCGGTATGGTCAGTATAGCTTTTTCCTATATGGTATACCCGTTCTACTTTGCATCGGACTTGTTTGACTTTACCCAAATAAGTTAAAGGATAAATACATGGCCAAAAAGTCAAAAACTGAAAATTTTGATTCCCAGACGCAAATTTTTAAGTGTTTTAAGTGCGCATGTGTGGTGCACGCCATATTTGTTGTTTATTTACATTTGGCGGGGTTTTGAGTGCGTCGTCTAAAATTATGTTTTTTTTCTGTGAAAAATATGTGCGGTTTGTGAAAAAATTTCCGGGAAAAGTAAGAGAGTGCCATTCCAGGGTAAGAAATTGTATTTTTCTTTATAATTTGTTAATAAAATTAAGAGTAGTTTTTAGAAAAACTGCAATTTTAATCAACAATTCTATAAAGGAGGAGGCACTAAATACATTGTTTATCGGGATGCGTCGACAATCGCTAGCATTTATTGAGGTCACAAAACAACTTTTTTAATATAAAGGACAATCCAGCATTTACAGTTTAGATCTAAAGCATAAAATGACGGAGAAAGTTTGGCGTTTGAAGGGGTGTATTTATATTAAAAAACTACTTTTACATTACCTTTGATTTTTAAACAGGCCTTTCAATAATGTTTTCGTCTTCATCAAAAACAAATGATTGGTAATTTTCGCAAGATTGGCCGCTTAAATTCTTTCACGAATTGGAGTATTTTAAGCCTGTCTTTCGAAAACCGCAAGCTCCCATTCATCCTGTCCATCCAAATATTTTTTAAGAGGCTTAGTAAAACAGCATTCCTTTTTGTTGTTATAAGGTAGTGATTATTTTTTTTCAACCCAATTCAAGTGGATTTTTATTTTCTTGATGACACTTGGTGATATGCCAAAAGAAATGGAATTTGATGGGATCCGGTGTTAGGGGAAGTTTTGTGAAACTTAGTTTACTACAAGCAGGTTTCTCCCTTCGGTATGGTCAGTATAGCTTTTTCCTATATGGTATACCCGTTCTACTTTGCATCGGACTTGTTTGACTTTACCCAAATAAGTTAAAGGATAAATACATGGCCAAAAAGTCAAAAACTGAAAATTTTGATTCCCAGACGCAAATTTTTAAGTGTTTTAAGTGCGCATGCGTGGTGCACGCCATATTTGTTGTTTATTTACATTTGGCGGGGTTTTGAGTGCGTCGTCTAAAATTATGTTTTTTTTCTGTGAAAAATATGTGCGGTTTGTGAAAAAATTTCCGGGAAAAGTAAGAGAGTGCCATTCCAGGGTAAGAAATTGTATTTTTCTTTATAATTTGTTAATAAAATTAAGAGTAGTTTTTAGAAAAACTGCAATTTTAATCAACAATTCTATAAAGGAGGAGGCACTAAATACATTGTTTATCGGGATGCGTCGACAATCGCTAGCATTTATTGAGGTCACAAAACAGCTTTTTTAATATAAAGGACAATCCAGCATTTACAGTTTAGATCTAAAGCATAAAATGACGGAGAAAGTTTGGCGTTTGAAGGGGTGTATTTATATTAAAAAACTACTTTTACATTACCTTTGATTTTTAAACAGGCCTTTCAATAATGTTTTCGTCTTCATCAAAAACAAATGATTGGTAATTTTCGCAAGATTGGCCGCTTAAATTCTTTCACGAATTGGAGTATTTTAAGCCTGTCTTTCGAAAACCGCAAGCTCCCATTCATCCTGTCCATCCAAATATTTTTTAAGAGGCTTAGTAAAACAGCATTCCTTTTTGTTGTTATAAGGTAGTGATTATTTTTTTTCAACCCAATTCAAGTGGATTTTTATTTTCTTGATGACACTTGGTGATATGCCAAAAGAAATGGAATTTGATGGGATCCGGTGTTAGTGGAAGTTTTGTGAAACTTAGTTTACTACAAGCAGGTTTCTCCCTTCGGTATGGTCAGTATAGCTTTTTCCTATATGGTATACCCGTTCTACTTTGCATCGGACTTGTTTGACTTTACCCAAATAAGTTAAAGGATAAATACATGGCCAAAAAGTCAAAAACTGAAAATTTTGATTCCCAGACGCAAATTTTTAAGTGTTTTAAGTGCGCATGCGTGGTGCACGCCATATTTGTTGTTTATTTACATTTGGCGGGGTTTTGAGTGCGTCGTCTAAAATTATGTTTTTTTTCTGTGAAAAATATGTGCGGTTTGTGAAAAAATTTCCGGGAAAAGTAAGAGAGTGCCATTCCAGGGTAAGAAATTGTATTTTTCTTTATAATTTGTTAATAAAATTAAGAGTAGTTTTTAGAAAAACTGCAATTTTAATCAACAATTCTATAAAGGAGGAGGCACTAAATACATTGTTTATCGGGATGCGTCGACAATCGCTAGCATTTATTGAGGTCACAAAACAGCTTTTTTAATATAAAGGACAATCCAGCATTTACAGTTTAGATCTAAAGCATAAAATGACGGAGAAAGTTTGGCGTTTGAAGGGGTGTATTTATATTAAAAAACTACTTTTACATTACCTTTGATTTTTAAACAGGCCTTTCAATAATGTTTTCGTCTTCATCAAAAACAAATGATTGGTAATTTTCGCAAGATTGGCCGCTTAAATTCTTTCACGAATTGGAGTATTTTAAGCCTGTCTTTCGAAAACCGCAAGCTCCCATTCATCCTGTCCATCCAAATATTTTTTAAGAGGCTTAGTAAAACAGCATTCCTTTTTGTTGTTATAAGGTAGTGATTATTTTTTTTCAACCCAATTCAAGTGGATTTTTATTTTCTTGATGACACTTGGTGATATGCCAAAAGAAATGGAATTTGATGGGATCCGGTGTTAGTGGAAGTTTTGTGAAACTTAGTTTACTACAAGCAGGTTTCTCCCTTCGGTATGGTCAGTATAGCTTTTTCCTATATGGTATACCCGTTCTACTTTGCATCGGACTTGTTTGACTTTACCCAAATAAGTTAAAGGATAAATACATGGCCAAAAAGTCAAAAACTGAAAATTTTGATTCCCAGACGCAAATTTTTAAGTGTTTTAAGTGCGCATGCGTGGTGCACGCCATATTTGTTGTTTATTTACATTTGGCGGGGTTTTGAGTGCGTCGTCTAAAATTATGTTTTTTTTCTGTGAAAAATGAGAAATAATTCACGCAAAACATGTGCGGATTGTAAAAAAATTTCCTGGAGAAGTAAAAGAGTGCCATTCTAGGGTAAGAAATTGTATTTTTCTTTATAATTTGTTAATAAAATTAAGAGTAGTTTTTAGAAAAACTGCAATTTTAATCAACAATTCTATAAAGGAGGAGGCACTAAATACATTGTTTATCGGGATGCGTCAGATGAGCTGAATTTGAGATATGTTGAAGGCCAAATCTTCCTAATATTTTTTCCAAAAAAAATTGGGGGGTCATAGGTTTTGTTTTTGAGCTATACTTATTTGATTGCGCGCCACCGAAATATGAAAATACTCTGCCAATATATGGGCCCCTAAGCTCACACTAGGTACTATAGTTATAGTTTACGTGTGAGCTAATATAACTAAAAACTGAAATATATTTTATTCAACTCCAGACTAAATTAGCTTTTGTTTGATACCACACAAGCCATGTTTTGACTTAAACTCAAATTTTTTAAATCTACCCCCACCCTTAAAAAAAACTATAATGTATTTTGTTAAACTCCGGACTCAATTACCTTTCGTTTGATATCACACACGCCATATTTTCACTTAAACTCTAATTTTTGAAATATACCCCCACCCTTTTTTTAAAATAAATTAAAATGTATTTTGTTTAACTCCAGACTCAATTACCTTTCGTTTGATATCACACACGCCATATTTACACATAAACTCTAATTTTTTTAATCTACCCCCACCCTTTTATTCGGTTTGTGTTCGGTGGATTTTGTTCATTTTTAAATGGGACCATCTCGACCCAAGACCCAGCCTAGGTACCAAATTTCATTAAAATCGGCCAAGCGGTTTTTGAGTTATGCGCGTTGGTCGTTACAGACATACAGACAGACAGACAGACAGACATACAGACAGACAGACAGACAGACAGACAGACAGACAGACAGAGACAGACAGACAGACAGACAGAGACAGACAGAGACAGACAGAGACAGACAGACAGACAGACAGACAGACAGACAGACAGACATACAGACAGACAGACACTCACTACTATAGTATAGTATATGTGTGAGCTAAAATTACCTTTTTGTAGTTTTTTTGCTAAACCTTATCGACAAATAAAAATAAAAAACCGATATTAGTTCTGTTCTGTCAATTTTTATCATATATAGTTTGTATCACATACCTCCTACAGAGTGGCTCAAAATAATTATAAAAAAAATAGAGGAAAAATACCTGAGATTTATTAAATATAAAGAAAGGAAACTGAAACTGCATGATCAAACTTAACTTGCTTTCTTGTGAGTCGTTTTAACTATTCTAAAGTGATGTTTGCTTAATGGGTTATGTGATAGAATTACAGGGTATTTCAATATTGGTTTTTATTTCTATTTGACCAAAAGTTATAGCAAAAAACTACAAAAAGTCACATTTTTCCATATTTCAGTGGCGCGCATTAAAATAATTATAGCTCGAAAACGAAACCGATGAGTAAGTGAGTGGCAACTTCGACGTTTTTTAAAATTTTGTAACTACTTTACTACTTTATGGAAATCCATGAAACTGGGATGTGTTGTTAACTCTATAAAGATCCAGGATTGTGCAAAGTTTTAGTTTCGTATCTCAGTCCGAAGTAGAGTTTTAGATAGATGAAATATGGACTGAGATCTCATGAAAAGATGGTAGAGCAGCTTACGCGAACTTGGCGGTGCACTGCCGTTCCCCCAGATAATTTATTTATTAAGTAAAATTTTTATTTAAATTACTATAAATGTTTTACTCTTAACTTGCTGCGGGCGCGCTTTTATCCTAAGGTGTTTTGATAAAAGTTCCGGAAATTTCATTTCGATTTTTTGAAGTGATGTAGCGTAACCGGAAACATTTGCTCTAGATTTCTAGAAAAGCCATTAAAGTAAAAAGTAAAAGGGACCCGGCACATTTGACCCTTTCGACAGAATGTGCTTCTTATTTGCACAAGTGTCTGTTTGGATTATTTCCCTAAACAAAATACTCTCTGTTTAGAAGCTAGCTTTATATCCAAAATCAAACTTTAGGTTTGGTTATTTTCATAAAAGCTATAGTTGTGCGAAAGTAATAATTTGTTACAAAAAAATATTAATTTACCGAATGAGGAAACCGACAAAATCATGAGCATGAAGTTAGCGAAGCACCCATCGCAGATCGAATCGTGACTAGGTGGATAATTTGCCGTTAATTAGTCGTGAATTAGTTGGGAAAAAATTAATTTTGTCGCTCTTATTTTTGACCGTTTTTGAGGGTGCTTCGCTAACTTTATATGAAGTTAGCGAAGCACCTTCGTAAAAATGGCTTTAGACATGACGTATCGAAATCGAATATGGTGGATAATTTGCCGCTAATTAGTCGTTAATTAGTTGTGGAAAAATTAATTTTGTCGCGTTTAGTTTTGAGTGTTTTTTGGGTGCTTCTCTAACTCTATATGAATTAAGCGAAGCACTCAAAAAACGGTCAAAAATAAGAGCGACAAAATTAATTTTTCCACAACTAATTAACGACTAATTAGCGGCAAATCATCCACCATATTCAATTTTGATAAAAGCCATTTTTACGAGGGTGCTTCGCTAACTTCATATGAAGTTAGCGAAGCTCCCTCAAAAACGGTCAAAAATAAGAACGACAAAATTAATTTTTCCACAACTAATTCACGACTAATTAACGGCAAATTTTCCACCTAATAGCCATTCGATTTGCGATGGGTGCCAAAATATGAAGTTAGCGAAGCACCCAAAAAAAGGGTCAAAAATAAGAGCGACAAAATTAATTTTTCCACAACTAATTAACGGCAAATTATCCACCTAGTCACGATTCGATTTGCGATGGGTGCTTCGCTAACTTCATGCTCATGACAAAATCTAAACTTTGATTTTTTTGATTCTTTTTTAATCTAAAAATATTGAACAAAAGTATACTTAATTGAAGAAATAATACATATTGGGTGGAGACGATTTAGAGATTAAAGAAAGTCGGTCATTCTCTGCTACTTGTTAACTACAACCATCGAAGAAATAACATTTCGATGCTTTAATGATGTTTCGATGGCATACCTCGAGTATCTTGATAAAAAAGATATTTTTTTAAAAAGTGACATTTTAAGTTTATCTGCCAAAGCCTTTTATTATTGCACTTTGCACAAAGTCAAAGATTTCGGGACGAAGCACAGAAAATTTTTTGTATAATTTTTCGTTCTTTGATTTCACTCCTGCTATGGATAATAAGTTCAGTTAAGTCAGTTACTTAATAATAAATGTTAATTTAACACTTTTGTTATATGACGAATAATACTCACAAAACCGCCGTAGGGGAGACCGGGAATACATTGGAGACGGTGATAGAATGGACATGTTAATATTTGCTGGAAAAACAACGCTTATACTGCAAACACACAAACACTAGAGTTATATTTTGGCGAAGAATCAGTTCCAAGAAACAAGGGTAGTATATAAATGTTGTTTTTAGCTCTGAGATCTTGACAGCTATTTGCCCCAAAATACCATTGAATCATCTGTACTTTTTTCTGAACGCTAAATGTAATACGCAGCATGGCTTGAGCTAGAGTTTGCATGAAAAACAAATAGCCACTTCTCACCTGTTTCGCTCCACCAGACGGAATGACGAATAACTTCTTAAAGACGAGAAGTCACGAGGTATTCCCCCACTTTCCCACTACCACCCCAAATATGGGTCTGAATCAGCGAAAAATATTTCAAAGCATCGCATGTTTTTAACTCTTTTACTTCTCTCTTACACACATTAAGCACCGCAAGCAGTTTATGACTCCTAGAGCTTTTAATATCAGTGGCGGATCCAGGGAGAGGGGGCACTAGGGGCACTTGCCCCCCCGAAAATTTTTTGAATATACAAAAAATCAGTCAAAGGTAATGTTTTTGCTAATAAAAATTCAAAATTTTTGCCTGCGGCGCATGAAAGTGTCTATTGTTGTTATCATCGAAATTTCAACCACTGACTAATTCAATAAAATGCTGCTTAAAAAAATATATACCGTTTTTTACCAACAGAGAATGTCACCTAAAGTGCCCCCACCGAGCAGCACCTCTGGATCCGCCCTTGTTTAATATCTTATATTTTCTTTGGCTGGTTATCCCTTGTAGCTGATGCCCATAATTTCTTTTAAAAACAAGGACTTTTTGTGTTAAGCTAACCTTAAAATTTTTGTTTTTTTTCCACATTACTGTTGGAAAATATTTTTTTTACGAAATTAGTTTTTAACTTGCCAAAACGTTTATAAAAATAATCACACATGTTTGAAACATAAGCAAAATATAAATTAGGATCACAATTTAAATTTTGGTTAGCTACAAATGTCAATGTCAAATAACCATAACAGCTCATATAAAGTTAGCGCGAAGCGTTCATAGATAACATTTATTATAGTTATTAACAAGCAACGGCACGACAGGTCGCTATTGTGTCGACTCACAATATCAGAAATGTACACACCACCCAAGTAACATTATTACCACTCAAGGTTTTATTAATTTGGTTCCTAGGTTATTTAGAGGGTGCTGTTATGGGTTTTAGGATAAAGGTAATTTATATTGCCAATTACCTAAAGGGGTGTTATACAGCAAAAAGTGATTTATAAAGGGAGTATAATAAAACTGATATTCCTTCTGTTCCTTTTAGATACTTTTGGTTTTATTGATTTCTGATTTATAAAGATGGTCTTATAAAACGATTTTACCTAAAGTTTTGAAAAATAAATAAATATAAACTTTGGTCATTTAGTTTTTTTCATTACTTTAGGTCATCACAAAAGTGTTTTATAATAGAGCTAAAAGGTTATCTTATATCCTTTTATTTTTATAGTTTAGTAGTAAATATGATTAGATAGGCGGCCATATAGAACCTAGTTTCCTTAAGGTTTTTAAGAGTGGTAAATATAAACTTTAGACTTTTGGTTTTTGCCATTACTTTTAGGCATTTTAAAAAGGTTTTATAGGAAGGCTGAAAGGTTAACTTAATTCTTTTGTATTTATAGTTACCCATAGCTGTATCTTAAATATTATTTAAATAGGCGGCCATATAAAACCTTGTTCCCTTAAGGGTTCTGACAGAAGTAAGTAAATACTTTCGTGTTTTATTTTTTTTAGGTATTTCTTGTAAAAATAATAGATATACCTAGGTACAGATTGGTACCTACCTATTGCAAGATTGATTATTTAAAGCCCAATAATTAATAATTGTTGAGTTTCCGTCCTCCTGGGTAGGACACCCATGCCTAGATAAGGCCTGTTTAGACGGCCAATATAAGAGGTTGCCCTCCAACCTGCAGGCACAACGAATATTATTGCACTGGCCCTCTCGATTGTGTCGAAATTGCACGATAAAAAACATTGAAAAGTGTTGAATTATACGCTTTTAAACACTTTAAAAACAAATACAAAAAATTCAAGTGAGGTTATGTTGACTATGTTGACATTGTTCTTTTTTGTTGGTTTCATAAGGGCACTCAAAAATCCTTGTTGCGATACAGTAACAAATAAAACCAAGTGACCACTATAAAACCATAATGGCGTATATAAATTTATTTAGTAAATATTGTAAAGAGAAAATATTTATCTAGTCGTTTTATCGGTGTTTTTTAACAATAATTTTACTTTAATTTTGATTTATGTAAACCAAACAGACTTTTTTTAATGGTGAATAGTGTAAATGATTTTTTTTTAATTTTAAATATTTGTTATTTTGTTATCAAAAAACTATTAAAAAGCATTCTTGTGCTGGCGCGGTTCATCAGAAAAATAAATCTGGTAGGCAATTTGATGATCAACAAAACGACAAACTCGGTATATTTTTATGTAATAAATGATTTTGGGACTCTGACATTTTTGGCAATTTTGTGACCTAAATTATTTTATATAATAGCCATTGTGAATCTAAAATATCGCCATAGCTTTTATAGGGAAACTTCTTTACTTTAAAGGTATTATGGTATTTAACAGAATCGCCAGGATACCAAAATGACCAAATCTAGTTTTATAATAGGATAGAGGACGTTTGAGTTGCTTTTAGAACCTGGCATAATAGCTTTAGGCTCTAAAAGGTTCTATACTGGTGGAACCGCTAGAGGGCGAAGCTGGAGTTTATTTCTTATGGTTTTATAGTGAGTTTAATACATAGGTTGCCACCACCAATTGAGGAGTCCAATTTAGGACGTCTGAGGGGTATATAAGGGTAATGGGAACGTGCTAGCGACCAAACATTGAAACTAATGGTTTTAAGGAAAGGCACTGGCAACCTTTTAGCTTCTGCTATAAATAAAGAAATGTTACTTGGGCAAAAACACCTAAATATAAACTCTCAACTGGAAGATACGAACGTAGCTTTAACTAGAGTCCCTGTATGTTGACATATTTGGTCAACATACAGGGACTCTAGCTTTAACAACTGCAATGACGGTACAGAGTGTCTTTGGTTGTAAAAACCATCAAGAGTGTCAAAAAAATTGAAAAAGAAAAATATAACTAAAAATAAGTAAGTTGCGAAAACCGGTACAAATAAACGTTCAAAGAAAAAAAATGTTAAGCCATTCAAAAGTCGTCCCGGCTTAAAATAGATTAGAGGAAAACGAACATTGATCACCTCGAGTAGAACTAATCGAAAAGGGGATGAAAAACATCTCGTTTTTACAAGTTCGACCGAATTTCCACGTAATTTGTGGGGGAAACGTTAAAAGTTACTTTAGTTAAAGACAAAATTTAACAACTTACAGAAGTCTTATAAAAGATTAAATAAAGTAAGAATAAATGGAGTTTTGACGGACTAATAGCTAATCTATTAAATACACCTAAGATACACATATGTATGTATGCTGAGTAGGTTTCGCAAAGAGTACGGAATAAATATTTTGCAAAAAATCCAAAGGAATTGCCAGTGTGGGACTACCAATAATAATAATAATGGGACTACCAATAATAATAATAATAATGTTTGGGTAAAAATAAATAATTAAGAAAAAATATCAACATATTTCAAAAAACTTACATAAAGAAACCTTTTATTAAAAAGAGAAAAAGTTTAACTTATAATTTTGCAGAAGTTCTGTGAAATAAGTTACGGTTCTATTACGTTTTACCTAGCTCGTCAAAACTCACTACTTATATAACGATTTTTTTGTATGAAAATGATTCTTTCGACTATTTTTAGTCCAATGGTGGGTGCGCTTTCGGGCTGTTCGGCCGTCGTCGTTGGAAATTCGTTCTCGACGTTTCGCCATCTCGAGTGGATGGCATCTTCAGGAGATGTTGACTGTTTGTCGGCTTCTCGAAGACTGGTGGTTAGTCTGTCGCAGGCGCAGGTTATATACGCTATGGTGGGCGGGGCGTATATCAGAGCTGGTCGGTGATTGGTCACATTCCCTTGATTCAGTTTTGTTATTGTAAGCGAGCCATTTAGTGTTTTTAAGAACCGGTACCCATGTTCTGTTAATTTTAAGAGTTTTTTCAGATCTGTTGAAGTTCTGCTGGTGTTTATGAATTTCGATTGCTTCTCTATAGAGTCTTGGATAGTATGAAGAGGAAGCGCAGAGAACTTGTGTGTCTTCGAATTTTATTCGGTGGTCTTCATTGTTTAGTGTGTGGTCTGCAACTGCGGAAATTTCCGTATGTCCGAGTCGACAGTTGGCTTTGTGTTCTTTGATTCTTGTGTTTACGGACCGTTTGGTTGTTCCGATGTAGACACTTCCACAGGTACAGGGAATGCGGTATACCCCCGAAGAACTTAGTGGGTTCCTTATATCCTTCGCAGATCTGATGGCTTGAAGATCGATTTTATGTTGTGTTTTCCCAGAATACGTCCGATCCTATCCGTCACTCTCGGGATGTAGGGCAGAAAGGCTCTTGAAGTAACTTCGCGGCTGCTCAGTCCATCGCTACTGTTACTTCTAGTGCTCGGATTTGGTCGTATACATTTATCTATGTCTCATAATTTTGAAAATTGGTACAGTTGACCTTCTCACAGATATTTTGACACATGGGCAGATATTTTTTCTCCTGGGCCGACTATTTCCAGGTCATTCGGCCATATCATATTTCCCAATTCGATTTGCTTGCTTGCTGGATTATTTCTATTGTTTTTCGAACTTTATACCACCCCTCAGGGGTGGTACTACACTTTGAGACTATTTTTAACGAGAATCCTACGACGGCACGGACCAAGTTTCTAAAAAATAACGTTTCGTTACAAAATTTTTATTTGGTTTTTCTTTATTTCTAAAGTTAACTTGAATTTATATGAGTAGAAACTCACTGAGAAATGCTTTGCACATTAGGGTGAACCAAATCTTTGCAGTTATTTGACCTTTGAGTATTAAAAAAATAAACTTAAAGTCGGTATCAAGTCTATAGACTTGATACTTAAACCCAGTCTACAATGCTAAATCTTAAGGTCTTAGTAAATACTGGTATATAAGTAAAAATATTTTACATCTTGGCCACAAGATTTTTAAGTTTTATAAAAAAACACTTGATTTACTAAGTATATTTTAGTGTATAATTCATAAAATCTGTAGGCTGTGTAGGTGCGGTACAACAATTACATGAAAACCCTGTGTATATATAAAGATAAAAACACAGTTAAAATAATACTTAAAAAACCCTATTTAAAACATACCCAAATATAATTAAAATATTAATTATAATATAATGAAGTCGTGGCATTTACTAATCTAATTATTCCTGTTCCAATTTAATAAAAGCTGTTGATTTTCGTACGCCTCCCCAATCGCGTTGTTGTTTTCGTAATTAAAATGGAAAATTTAATAAGAATTTTACTTTTAAATAAAACATTAAAAGGGCTATTTGATCAGTGACGTGTCGTATAGGGGGCCAGGGGGGGAGAACGCCCCCCCAGCCCCTCTGCGCTTGGCGCCCCTTGCCACCTTTGAGAAAAGAATAGAATTAATAGTGTTATTATTTTAAAAAAAGGTTTGTAATTTATTTGACTCTCATACCTATATTTGCACCCCTTAAGGTCTTCCCCCCCCCCACCGCCCTTTTATCCACGACATGCTACTGTATTTGATTTTTTTGTCTTACCAACTTGTTAATGATATAAGGTTGCAAAATACCTAATCTTTTGTTTTATGTATTTAAATTTAAAATAATCCTTCGTATTTAGGTTTTGAACTGAAATAAATATATGGACAGCATGAGTTTTTGACAGTGAAGTCCGCTTATAACGAACCCGTTTATAGCGAACTTCTGGTTAATACGAACCTTTTTTCTTTATACGAAAAGTCATCCATAAATACTCATGTATTGTCTTACTGGTTATTAACCGAACGATCTCGCTTATAGCGAACTTCCGGATATAGCGAACCTAATTTTAATAATCTAGAATATGTATTTTTCTTTTAAAACGAAATTTATATAAGCAGACAATGGGCGTTTTCACACTAGACGATACGGCAACGACACGAATGGTTGCAAAGACATGCACAAGATCCAGAATATGATCACGAGTATGAATTCGATAATGATATGCTTGATTTATTAGAAGAACAAGCTAAGAGCAAAATGTGTGACTTCGATTTTAACGATTATGTGACTATTGATAGAGACATTGTAGCAAGAGAACGACTGATGAGCAAATTACAATCTCTCCGTAACCTCAAACATGGTTTCAAGTGATAATGACGAAGATAATGATGATCCTGTTCAAGATAATTCTGTTGAAGTCACTAAGGTTTATGTTCCAACCATTCGTGAAATGGAAAACAAGATTTCGGAAACTCGTAATTTTTTGGAATCATGCTAAGTTCCTGATAAAATATGGGCATCATTTTGTAACCTTGATAGCTATATAAACAGGGAATATTTTTCAAGTAGAAATGTTTAATTATGGATTTCATAATAATAAAAAAAAAAGATTTAGGGTTCTTTTATGTATGTATTACATACCACCATATTATGTACTTTACATATTTATATGTATAACAATAATAATAAACGTCTTTAGTCGTATGTATTCTGCTTTTTGTAATATTTTTGCTTTTCTTAATCTTGGATACTATTAAAAAATGAAACACAAAAATTAAACAAAATTTATTTTTTACTGTTTATAACGAACCTCGGATATAACGAACCGTATTTAGTTCATTTTTGAGGTTCGTTATATCCGGACTTCACTGTATATTTAAAGTTTACGCGTACGGTCACTTCTGTCACATTCCATACAAGTCGAAAATGTTACTATTTTAAATCTTGGGGGATAATTGACCCAGCTGAAAGTTGACCCGGCGATGAATTGGGTCGATGGCGAATCTGCTCCGGCGAATTGGCGGCAGCGAATTGTCCTAGACCCTACCCGACCGTTATTGAAAAACTATTGAAAAAGCTAAACTTTTTGCCTAAACTTTAGATTATGTAATTTGACAAGTGGTTTTTCTGTCTACTGCTTTAATCTTTAACAATAAAAATGTAATTCCTACTTATTTAAGTTTAGTATAGTTTTTATATTACGGAATCTTTTCCAAATATATTTAAATGGAGCTGTAGTACCAATTGAGTGGAAAACGTCATATATATCCACAATACACAAAAAAGGAAGGAAAGATATATGTGACAATTATAGAGATATATCTGTAACTAGTATGCTAAGCAGAATATATGGCAAAATAATAAGAAATAAAGTGGAGAGCGAATATAAAGATATGGAGGCAGAAGAACAAGCTGGTTTCAGGGCGGGTAGATCGACTTCAGATCATCTCTTTTGTATAACCCAAGTTATTGAAAAGAAAATGGCATACGGACAAGAGCTCCATCTGCTTTACGTAGATTTGCAGAAGGCATATGATAGTATACCACTAAATCTACTTTGGAAAGCGTTGGAAAAGACAAACATAAGCGTACAACTAATTAAGGCCATCAAAGAGTTATACCGCAATAGTAAGGCAAAAGTTAAAATAAAAGCAAAACTAACCAAAGGCTTTCAAGTAAATAAAGGTCTTAAACAAGGTTGCTGTATCTCGTCTCTTCAAGATATATTTGGAACAGGTCCTTAAAATCTGGAAGAGAAAATGCCAAAACATGGGAATTCCGTTGAATGAAACCACCTTGTATACTTTATGTTTCGCCGATGATCAGATAGTGGTGGCTCAGGATTATGACGACTTCGAATATATGACTCGAAAACTAATAGAAGAGTACAATAAGTGGGGACAGGTTAATATCAATAAGACAGAGTATATGTGTATTGGTGGAACGAAACAGGATCTAATCTTAAATACTGGGCAGCGAATTCAGTACTGTGATGAGTATAAATACTTGGGTCTAAAAATTACAGCTGACGGAACACTAGACAAAGCTATAAAAGATAGAAACGTACAAGGAAGAAAAGCAATAACTTTATTAAATGGAATAATTTGGGACCAAAGTATATCAAAACATAACAAAAAGCTTATATATACCATTGTAAAAAGTATTATTACATACGGCTCAGAAGTATGGCCAATCAAAGATAGAACAGAAAAAATGCTTTCCGCTACGGAGATGGACTATTGGAGAAGAGCAGCAGGGAAATCAAAAAGAGAAAGAGTTACCAATCAAAGAATAATAGAAATTATGACAGTGGGTGAACGTACTCTAGTGGATGATATAAGAACAAAACAACTGGTATGGTACGGACATGTACAAAGAATGGATGATGGAAGACTACCTAAACAAATATTACAATGGAAACCAACTGGCCGAAGAAAACGAGAAAGGCCGAGGAGAAGCTGGAGAGAAGGAATAGATAGTGAAATAAGAATAAGAGGCCTAGATGATGAATTATGGGCAAACAGAAACGAGTGGAGATTGGGTATCGGAAGACGTAGAACGTTGTGAAACCGATAAATATATATATATATATATATATATATATATATATATATATATATATATATATATATATATATATATATAAGTTCAAAGGTGTTATACCCATTTGTAATGACGTCATTTTTGTTTATCTTTGTTTGGTATATTATAAACAGCGGTGACAATAACCTTTTTAAAAAAAGTAGTGTCTATGATTTAAATAGGTAGGTAATTGGTTATGTGAAGTATCCGTCACTGTCAATCAAAAAACATTGATTGACAAAAATATCTACGCCATACTTTCTTTTTTTTTCTTACCTGGTGACGTCATTACAAATGCGTATAATTTAGACTATAAGTATTTGTAAAGTTAAAAATAGGGTTTGTTGTGATTTGTAATTGAGTTCTTGTTTGTAATTCAGCTGAAAGGTAAGAAAAACCTAAAATTTCTTTTATTGTAGTACAGAGTGGTCCAAATAGGGCACTTTTGATAAGAAACGCCTATTTCTAGAGGAGATAGAAAAAAACTAACCTGCATTTTGCGAGCTCGATTTTCGTTAAAAAGTTAATGCCGAAAACCGCACATCGATATCTTAAACTACTTACAAAATATAGGGTGGTTTTCAACTAGGTGCATTTTCGACCCACCCCCGTAACTTGTTTATTTATGAATATTTTTTATTTCTGTAAAAACATTCTTAAAGCACTTTTTTAAGAGCAACTGTCAAATTAAATTTTATCTTTCACTTTTAATTTTTGAGATATTACATAAAGTTTATAATTTTCTTATGAAATGAACTTATTTTTATTTGATTTTTGAAATCAGCGTAAAATTTCCATTAAAATGATGTGTCACACTTAGTATTTTATTTTATTTTTTTTTATTACCTCTTATTTTTAATTTTTTTAATAATTATTATAATAATTAATATTTATTTTATTTTGATTATTTTAAAATATTTTAAACCCATTCAGCAAACTAAAAAAAAATAAAAATGGTTTTGCGATAATCGCCTTCGCATTTTCATTATTTCCCATTAGCAAAATATTTTAGAAAAAACGCTCTCGTGAAAAGCTACCAAAAACCTGGTAAATAGGTTTTGCAAAAGTAGGACAGAGTACCCCCCCAAGAAAAAAAGCTATCGACGCCCTTGGGATCAGTCCTTAAGTTGCCACACTTCACTGCCGTATGTTACGATACTGTTGACTACGTTGTTCAGTGGCGTATATAGAAAAAAGTTTCGGGGTGGGCCCGAGGCAGTTTTGGGGGGGGTAGGGGCCGAGACCCCATGAGGGCGTATTTTATGCTATTTTATGTTTTTATTCATGAAATATGTCGAAAATATCTAAAAAAATCTTAGCTTCGGGGGGGGGGCCAGCCCCCCCATATATACGCCAGTGACGTTGTTGCAAGTTCGGTGATTGTTAGTTTTACTGATCTTCTGGTGCCACAGTATTCCATTAATCAATATTTTTGCTTGCGGCAATAGTTTTGTGCCTCTTTTAGTTTACCCGTTATTTCGAAAAACTCGGAAAACCCATTGTTTAGAGCATTTTTTATCGCTAATTCATAAATAACGGGGAATCCCTCTACACAGACTTCCGATCCCTTTAGGAATATTTATTAAGAATAGTAGGATTTAGTACTTATAATAATTTAAAAACTAAATGAAAACAAATCGAAACGTCTCCATTAATATACAGAGTGTCTCTAAAAGGTCTGGACAAAATCATAGCACATATTCCTGAGGTCAAAATAAGTCGATTTTAAAATTAAATTAACTCCAAAATTGCTCAGTTTCAGAGATACAGGGTGGTGAATTTAAAAATTAAATTTTTAAATTAAAACATTTCATGAGCGAAATTTCCGAAAAGCAACAAAGTTGAATAAAACTTTGAGAACAATAGTCAGTAGAAAAATGGCCGTTGCTATGACATTTTGCCAGTGTAAAACACTCTAGTGAAATAATAATTCAAAATAATTTCAGTATTCCGTTGCGGCATCGAACACTAAAAACGGAAGTATCTCGAAAACGACTTACTTTAGCGCATGTTAACAAGAATAATTTTTTGGGTTAAAAAGATTCAGGAACACATTTTCTTAACATAGAAAGTTAAAAGTTACACTGAGAAAAAAGTTATAGGTTTTAAACTATAAAAAGAGCATTGTGAAGCGCCCTCTAACGGCCACAGTGAAAAGGTATCCATATTTAGGTTTCGCATGCCAGAAAACCCCCGAGTACCAATTTTTAAAGTAATGCGTTGAGAAATGTTCATAAATTTTAAGACAACCCAACTAACATTTATAGTAGCGGCTACATGTTCTAAAGGCTTTGCTACTTTCTTAAAGTAGAAATGTGGTGATCCCAACCAAAATTTGTTACTTTTTAGTTCTAACTACTATTTAGTATCAGGAAATAGTAGATGTTTCGTAAAAACGACCCTCTAAACTACTTCTTAGGATTGTTTCCTGATAGTCGATTCTGATTGTCTTCTATACCACAATAGGACGTTGCTAAAGTTTTACTTTCATTTTAGTCGTTATTTGGTAGTCGCCCTGACTTTTATATCCTACTTAATTACCACTGGAAATTTAAGCTTCATTGGAGTCCCAAACAAGTGTATCCGACAACTACATTATAACTTTAATTTTTACCACAAAAGTTTGTGTCATCATAGTAACATCTGATGTAACAATGTAGACCAAATAACTTTTTGGATCAACTTTAAAGCCGCAACTACTTTGACTTTTTTTTAATGTCGATCTTTTAAAGTAATCTCTCCTTCCCGTTTCTACTTTGAAAACGTAGACTTTTTGAAGTCGCATCTTGGTCGCACACATTCTTAACCCTACTTTTCGTGGCTCCTTTTATAATATGGGAATATTAGGAATAGTTTTGCAAATATTTTTTTATCTACCTTGAGCAGTCCATTTTTTCGAGCTCATTGCTTGACCATTTTGCACAACAATTAAAATGCAAAATATTCCCTGGTCCATGCTTAATCTCCATCCTTAATCTTTTACGCTACTTGTTGCTGTTCTATTCTTGTACTGTCTTTACGGTCGTTCGTGGTTTGTGCTGTGGCACCACCCTATCGCCATCGTAACCCTCTTGTGCGGACTAAACCGAATTCGTTTATCTATGCCTCTTGTGCTGACGTGTCGTGTCTCACTGTGATTCATTTTATGTGTTGAGCTTGGGTTTTTGGTTTTCTTCAAATTTGTGCTGTTGTTAAAGCTTGGTTTGAAGTGAATAAACTTAAATTTGTGCTGTGTTTTGTGCCAGGCTTTATTGCAATAGGTCCCTAATATCTAATTTATGCACGGCCCCTAAAATAACCTCTGGGATATGCTAGACTTCATTTAGGAACTTTTGCGCTGTTTGCGGCTAATAAAAAAATAAGTTAGATATATCGTGGTTACATGCGGATTTCTAAGCGATCTAACAAGTCTCATAGATTGTTTTTTAACTTATAGGGCTTATAATAATAAAAATTACTGAATATTGAATTTGAATTTTAATTTTTAAATTTACCACCCTGTGAACCTGTGAACCCTCTGAACCGACTTATTTTGACCTCAGGAATATGTGCTAAGATTTTGTACAGACCTTTTAGAGACACCCTGTATAAAACACTTTCACTTAACTCTTTAATGAATCACCTAAAATTGTCTTTTGAGATATTAGGGACCTATTGCAATAGTGCCAGGCACAAATTGTGCCGGGCACTATATTGACAGTTTCGCATTACAAACTGACAGGTGAGCTTTCAAAATTGTCATACCAAAGTCGAACTTATAGATCCCGTAGTTTATTTTCCATTAATAGTGGCGTCACTATTAAATCCGGCTCGTATAATACACACAGGCCTAATTTTAAAAGGACACAGCTGTTCTTATAATGAGAAACTGTCAATATAGTGCCCGGCACAATTTGTGCCTGGCACTATTGCAATAGGTCCCTAATGGGTAAATATTAATTTTAAATAAAACATCTTCAAAACGAATTAGTTTGTTTCAAAAAAGTTACTTTTGAGAACAAAAGTTATTGAAATACCTTCTCAACTAGAATCCCATATTTCCTAATTAATTTTAGAGGAAGGTTCATTCAGAAAATTATAACTAGCAGCATAAACGTGGAAAATAAAACCATTATAGACTTTGATAAAACTTTATTAAATTAACAAGAACATGAGTTCCTTGCATATATAAATATCATATATATATATTATTCTTTTATTATTCATTTTTATTCATATTTTTTAATGTTTTTATTAGTTCTCGTATATTGCTTGTTAATTCAACATTCGGGTCATTAGCGCGCCTCTGACCTGTACACGTGGGTTCGATTTAAGGCGATCGTTTAGTGTAGAATCAGAAAAGAAAACAATTCCTTTTTAAACATTTCTTAAGTATTAAGGTATTTTCTTTTACTTTGCTCTTTTATACCGTGTGGAATAAATTCTATAACGAATAAAAGAGGGCGTATTGGATTTTTTTTTAATGAGCCTTAAAATATATATATATATATATATATATATATATATATATATATAGGGAGTGTCATGAATATTATTTATTTTTTGGATTGCTCAGAAAACTCTAGACATAATTTATAAACAATTCAAAAACGACAATTTCCAATTTCGAGACGGAATATTTCGAAAATGGTTAGAACTATTGAAATCACCAGGATATAAATTGAGCCATTTTAACTTTAAAACTTCATTTAGCAAGAATATGCTACAATTTTAACAATAGTAAAGTAAATTACATTAAAATCTAATTGTTAGCTATATAAATATTAATAGACTAAGTAATATTTTCAACTGTAACACAATAATTTATTCTACTTGCATCCAAATGAATAATACTATAATTAAACAAACTGCATTGAAAATAAATATTTTTTTTAACTTTTTTAAAATGTGTTTAATTTCTTTTCATTTTTTATTGAGTTTTTTAATTTATTGACTTCTGACAAACCTTTACAAAAAATTGATTTCTGGACAATTAATTTTTGGGAATTATTTAAATGAAAATCGTCTTTGTATCTTGTATAATGTGAATGGAAATTTGAATTTTGGAGGACAAAATCTTTAAGTTGTTCTGGTAGTAGATTGTTTTGAATTTTGTAAATAAATATACAAACATTATAGAAAATGAAATTTTTTACATTAAGCCAATTTAATTTTTTTAACATTAGTGTAATTTATGTTTATTTATCTGCTTTAAGAATTATTCTCATTACTCTATTCTGTAATATTTGAAGTTTATCTAAAATATTTTCATTCGTTGTGTATAATATAGTTGAGCAGTAGGAAAAATGTGGTAATATTGTTGTATTGTAAACACATTTTTTAGAAAAAAAATGATAAATAATAACTAATCCTTCCTAAATATCCAATTTTTTATTCGTAGTATTTATCAAACTTTAATTTTGAATCTATAATGATACCAAGATATTTGAATGAATTTGTAATTTCTAATCTCTCATTATTTATTGTGATTGCAAAATTTGTTAAGTTGCTTTTTGAATTTAAAATCATACATTTTGTTTTGTTTACATTCAATTTTAATTTGTTTGCGTTTAGCCAATGTACTACATTTTTTAATTCTGAATTTATCTCAATAGTTAGGTTTTCTAATGAAGTTCCTTCTAAATAAAGTAATGTATCATCTGCAAACATCTGTATCATACAATTTTTTAAAACTGTTGGTAGATCATTTATATATAAAATAAAAAGTAATAGTCCCAATTTACTTCCCTGTGGTACCCCTATATTGTTTTGATTTTTTAATAACCTTTCCCTGTCAATAGTTTCAAATGCTCTTTTAAAATCTAAAAATACCCCAACTATAATTTCATTTTTCTCAAAACTTCTTTTCCATCTTTCTATAACGTATTGTACTGCAATTTCTGTAGAATGTTTTTCTTAAGTAAATAACAAAAACTATATTCCCAAGCAATATAATCCGCTGCAACATGATTAGGTACACATTTAAAGGCAGGAAGCAAAATGTCATTTACATACTTCACAGCGCCGCATGTCCCACGTTATTTAGCGGGTACGCAAATTTTTCCTAAAAAGCAAAATTAGTTTGCAAACTTATTTAATTTAATGGCATACCCAACCGTCTTTTCGTTGCGTCGATCCCATGTCGACAAAAGTTATTAAACATATTTTTTGCCAGAGTTAATGACTTTTGCCGAGATCGCTTCTGCTTTAAACAACCATAAAATGAACTTTGCACGCCTTAACGAGGGAATATCGGAACGACACGAGTTCTCTAAAAAAATAAATATGTTGTTGGACTATGCTTTAAAAAACTCTATGCGACAGGACTAACAGTGTGACCAGGGTAACCGCCCGGAGCGCAGAGATCCCGGAGCCAAAATCAATTAGAATGACGCAACAAGGATCTACAAAATTGGTTTTTGCAATTCAGGGACTAAAAACGCATTTTAGTCCCTCATTTTAGGGACTAAAATAGTACTTTTTATCCCGGGGACTAAAATATTTTACTCCTGGGGACTAAAATATTTTAGTCCCTGGATCCGAATTCATGGTTTTTTCAAATTTTGTATTTTTGTATTTGGGAGCATCTAAAAATAGGCCTATACACTATCAAAATAAACTACCTAGCCTAATCTATACATTCCTACGTTATTTGACATTATTATTGTTTGTTATATTGATATTCAAAATAGCGCCGCTACAGCCAACTAAATGAATCAATGATCGTGGATCTGAATCGATTTCGCTTCGCTGTTGGTTGAGGTTGATGTTTTGCAGTGGAGATCCGAAAACTGCTGGTTCGGTGTGATCAGTGCTGCTGTCTTCGTTGATTGTGGGTTCTGGAAAATTGCATGCTGTTACGGTACATGATTGGCCTTGGCTTTTATGACTCTTGACATCTGTCCTCAAGTTTTGACTGAATATTTTATCCGCCACATTTTTTTTTGTTTTCGATTGATTGCTCAACATACCCTTCAGCAACGGTAGCACTTTTCCAACCACCGTGTCTTTTGAGCTGGTCAATATTCGCTCCAGAATCTGCTAAAAGGGAAGCAGAGGTACGCCTGAAGCAGTGTCCTGTGTATGAAACGGCCTCTGGCAGGTTCAGGAAGGCAGCTATTTTTCGCGGGAAAAGCCCAAAAGTATTCTTTCCAACAGGTTGTGATAAACATGTGCCGTCTTTATAGCCAATGAAATATCTCGATATTGTCAAATTTGTTGGTCTCAGAGCCATGTAGGATTTACAGATTTTCACTACGTCTGTAGCGTTGCTTTCTTTGGAGTTCTTCACTATGAAGCGGTCAGTTTGATTTTTCGTGTTGCGAACTGTGACAACAAGATGAAAATCTTGGACTTGAACATCTTCATTCTGTAGCTGGCATAGTTCAACACCCCTGCATGCACCGGCAACTCCCATTATCAACGCCACCTGGAAAAAAAAGATTTTTCAGTTACTAAGTAGCAATACAATTTTTTGTACAAACTACGTAACCTGATAGCAACAAATGATATTTCGAATCAGTGACGTTAACATGGTTCAAAATAATGTAAAAACAGTTCACTTTACCATGATCATCAAATATTCTTGATTTGGTGCTTCCTGGAGGAACTGCTGAATATGATCCATGTCCAGTATTCGAGACTTCTTTAGGCGGTAGCCATCCCCATTTCTTTTCAAAAATGCCTTCAATTTTGAATATTTTACAATGTCCAAACTTTTTTCAACGATCAGCTTTGATTTAATCATTGAATAATGTGACCAAACCGTTGAAGCCTTCAAATTTTTCGCATGATGGAAGAAATATGCAAGAAGTACCTTCTCCTGTGTAACATCAGCAACATCCTTAGCTTGACACCAATCCAGGAAATGTTTGTATTGTTTTTCATATATTTTCTCCGATTTAGCGGGCAGCAGTGCCTTCACTGCCTCTGCGGCAGCTGTATCAATATCAATATCCATTTTTTTTTTTACTTTTGGGAACGCACTAGCAAATCGCAGAAATCTCCACGGCGTTGTTTGTATTTTAACAGTTATTTTATGGTACCTTGACAACACCCTGACAACCAAGTATTATCCAAGGCTATGTAAGAAATATCATCTGACTTAACGTCAGAGAATGAATGGTACTTTATTGGTTGTCACATTTTATAGGCCAATCAATAGTGCAGTGGAGATGACTTTCTTTACGAAAAATTTAATTAAAAATTTGAATGAAACTATGCCCAGAATTGCAAAAAATAGTATATATACCACTTGACTAAAGTGTCTTTTTATCCCTCAGCGAATTGTAGCCCTCCCTGCGGTCGGGCTACAAACATTTCGCCTCGGGATAAAAAGTATCACTTTAGTCCCTGGGTATATAATGTACTATTTGCAGAGATGATTACAAAGAAAAAACTTTGAAGATGGCGCTAAATTTCGGTTTTTCCCGGAGCACAAAATATCGGTTTTGCCCGGAGCGCAAAAATCTATAAGGCTACCCTGCGCCTACTAGTTCAGGCCCTACGGGGTCCGATACTGCGTTTAATGACGGAAGCAACACGCTTGGCATGGATAGGCATAAGAATCGCCCGACATTTTATGAGTTGGAGAGTGGTTTCCCCCCCTTAAACGTGTTTTTTGACGGTTTTTTTTGCAAGCGGATAAAATTACCTTTTTAACCATGTACCTTAGTACCGCAGCCAACTATAAAGACCGGCCATGGCGCGTTATAAGCAAGTCGGCGGTCACGTGATCTTAGGAGTCCCAGGATTCTTATTGTATTGCTTAATATATTATATGTTTTTACACAATTTAAATAAATCAACAAAAAATTTTTGTTCTTTTATAGGCAAAAATTGAAAAAAATATTTTGCTGATATATGTGTTTATTATGGATAAAAGAACTGAATCTATAAAATAAAAAATTATACAAAATTTGCACTCTAATATCTTCAGGTACATATATTAGGTACATAATATCGTAAGTAACTTCAAATCTATACAGGTCTTTCAAAATTGGACATATCAAAACTAAGCTTTTAGTTTTTTAATTTTTCTTTGAGTGTCATCATCTTTGTCTGAGTTCTTATTCAAAGATTTATTAGCAGACACTAAATCATTGTGCTTTTTAATAAAATTATTTTAAAAAACTTTACATGCCCTTAAACTAATTTTTTCAAGCTTTGACAATAGTTTTTCTCCACAAAAACACTCGCTAGAATTATCTGAAGAAAAATTTTCAATATAAAACATTTCACAATAATTTATTAAAAAGATATAAGTGATTTTGTGAATAAGTGAGATGGTTTTCACAATCAATGAACTGAATGTAGTGGTCGTCAATAATTTTTTGAAAAATTACCCAGCACAAAGTTTAATATGTATTTCATTAAAGTGTAAGTTAACTACCAACTCATGTTCTTTTAAAAGCTGTATCTTACTTTTTAAATATTTCACACTACCAGAGAGATTACTATCTGTTAACAATATTTTACAAAACAGTTTTTTAATATTGCGAGGGTGCGGAAGACATATTACCTTAGAATTGTAAATTGACGTGTATGCACTGGATGACTGGATAAACAAAGAATGAGCCAACATTAAAGTGTATCCACAATATCTTCGATTCTCAGGTTACCTTGTCAAGAGACCTAATTGTTCAATAAGAAATGACAACTGAACACATTTTTCACTCTCACTATCGAAAATGTCACTAAGGATGTCTATTACTTGATCAATCTTATCGAAGATCTTATCTTTTACCACTTCTTTCCCGTTTGCAACATATTAGGTTTCAGTTTTATAGTTGGACCGACAAGGAACAACACTAATTACACCTTCGCGGCATTGTTTATCTTATACGTATTTTCTTTATAATTTACTCATTAGCCATTAATTATTTTAACGCAGCCCACTACAGTCTTTTTCGTGGGCTGCGTTATTTTAATAACTTTGATAAAATTCACATAAAATTCGTGCACGAATTAAAAAAAAATCGACGTAAACAAACATACCAAAATTGAAAACACACATGTTTTATAATGACAGCGGGCCGTGAGGCGTTTTTTTGTGAGCCTCCTCCGGTCACGTGATATTTCCGCGCCCGGGCTAGTCTTTCTCGTGGGCTGCGCTTAGTACCCTTTAAAGGTGCAGTGGTGCACGTTCCATAGGCCTACGAAAAAAGGAGAAAATATTTAAAATATGTTTTTTTTATTTTTCTTGTAGCATTTTGTATCCTTAACACATTGTTTTTTTCAAAGAAGGATTTTTGTTTAAAAACACATTGTATACAATTAAATATTTATAAAGTTAGACATAACTTTTAAAATTAGCCGCCTTGAAATAAAAATAATTGTGTTTGTAGAAGTCCTCAAATCAAATAAAAATTCTGAATATTCATTTTTGAAACTCTGTAAATAATACTCAAGGTGCGTAAAAAAAACTTTTTGATTAGTAATAACTTACAACGTAATTTTTCGAGTTAAATTCATTTAAATTGGGGGAAGAGCTGAAAAAATTTCCTATTCAAGGCAGCGGTAGATCTAGCAAAGCCGCACTAAAAATGGTCAAATTTGGTATACACTTGAATCTTGATTTAAGACAACCATGTTCGAACAGCACTAATACATACACTGCGTTCAACGGTCTAAGACAACTGGGCGCCGCCAACTCGACGCCGCCAACTGGGCGCCGTGCCAACTGCGCGCCGGGCCAACTCGGCGCCGCCAACTGGGCGCCAGGTCAACTCGGCGCCGGACAAAATTTTTTTTTTTCGATAAAATGTGCAAATGAAAAGCAAAGATTTGAACACGAATATTATATATTATTTATACAAAAAAATCTTAAAAAAATTTTTTATGCAATTTTTTTGGAATTTGATTTTGTTAAGTACAGTTGAACCCATTAAGTCAAGTATTGAAATTTGGTACGTGTAGTGGTTTGTTACCTGGTATCACTACAATTTACGTTTTTTATTACAACAGTGGCGGATTCAAAATGGCGGATTTCTTTATTTTTAAACCGATTTGTCTCAAATTTTAAAGTTTGCAGTGCCTGAGAACACTTAATACAGTTCTAGCCTCAAACTTAAAAAATTCAAAATGGCGAATCCAAAATGACGGATTTTCTTATTTACGAACCGATTTGTTTTAAACTTGAAATATTACATAGCTTGAGGTCATTTAACAAAATTTTTTACTCAAACTTAAAAAAATCAAAATAGTCGATCCAAAATGGGGGATTTTCTTATTTATGAATCGATGTGTATTAAATATAGATATTCAAAATCCGCCATTTTGGATCGGTTATTTTGATTTTTTAAGTTTGAGTAAAAAATTGTGTTAAATAACCTTAAACAATGTAATATTTCAAGTTTGACACAAATCGGTTGGTAAATAAGAAACTCTGCCATTTTGGGTTCGCCATTTTGATTTTTTTAAAGTTTAAATAAAAAATTGTATTAAATGACCTTAAGCAATGTAATATTTCAATTTTGAGATAAATCGGTTAGTAAATAAGAAAATCCGCCATTTTGGATTCGCCTTTTTGACTTTTTTAAGTTTGAGGATAAAACTGTATTTAGTGATCTCAGGCATTTCGGATCCGCCATTGTTGTAATAAAAAACGTAAATTGTAGTGTTACCAGGTTACCAACTACAGTCGACTTAATGGATTTAACTCTACTTAACAAAAACAAATTTCAAAAAAATTGTGTAAATGATTTTTTAAAGATGTTTTTATATAAATAATATATTTTTGTTTTTCATCTACACATTTTCTAAAAAAAAAAATTTTTAGTCCGGCGCCGAGTTGGCCCGGTGCCCAGTTGGCGGCGCCGAGTTGGCCCGGCGCCCAGTTGGCGGCGCCCAGTTGGTGGCGCCCAGTTGTCCCATTCCGACTAGGGTATATCGTTGAAAAGGAAATTGTTAAAGTTGACTGTTTTCGATTTATGAGCAAAAAACTCTCAAAAAGCACGTTTAAAGAGGGTGAACCACCCCCCTGCCAGGGTTGGGGGGGTAGTTCCCTTTCTTAAAATTTTCGGGAGAGTCTTATGTATATCCATATCAAGTATGTTCCTTCTATCACTAAAGGCAGCATATCGCTTGAATCTCGGATGTAGGGCCTGAACTAAAAGGTCTGTTTATGATCCTTCTGTATAAAAATTAATAATATTCAGATCGCTGGCGTTGTTTCGCCAGCAATATAAACATAATAAATCCCGCAAATTGCCTTTTATATTTCGCAGCGTAATAATTTTTGAAAATGCCCTTAACCAAACTAATTTAATTATGACTATGCAATGTTTAATATTTTGTTAATAATGTTTGCGGTTAATAATTGATGGATTTCAGCCCTGTGTTTAATGTAGAAGCTAGGTACTTACCAAGAGTTGAAATTATTAATTGCTTACGGAATGAAGAGGCAGTGGCAAATAAATTTAGAAAAAAAACTTTTTGAAAACAAGCTTTTATAAAATGGACTAAAAAGCATAAAATAATATTTTGAGTGTTCTGATATCATAACAATAAAAGCGATGGGCGTATTAAAGGAAATTTACCCGTTTTTGTTTCAGCCTTGTTAACTCGAAGTTTAGTGAAAATTCATTATATTATAGCAGAGAAATGTAAGGGTAGACAATTTAACCCAACCCAACCCAACCCTACTCAAGCTACTCTTACATTTTTCTGATATGGATGGTAATGACATTATTACGCCTGCTTCATATTAGGCAGATCATCCGCGACCGGCTGTGTGTCGATTTATTTTGTCACATTGAAAAAGAAGAGTGGGCCCATCATCGGTTGTGGACGATCCACCAAATGCGCATGGAAAGGCATTTACCTATTATTAAATACGCCCATCGCTTTTATTATTATGATATCAGAACACTCAAAATATTATTTTATGCTTTTTAGTCCATTTTATAAAAACTTGTTTTCAAAAAGTTTCTTTTCTAAATTTATTTTTTAATTTTTAGATTTGTCCAAGTCTATGCATTTCAGCTTACGCATCGATATTGCAGGGAGTCTTTCCTGTCAATTTTACAATATCATTCTTCGATGAGAAGGCGGTCCAATGAAGGCGACATATGCTAAAACTGTCGTTATTATTATGATCATTATACGCAAGGATTAATTAATTGGTTTGGTCGAGATCGAACAAACTAAAGCCTTACTTCTTCTACGCTCCCCCCCTTTTTAGTGAGAGAGCATGTAAATTTTGAAATCAATCAGATACCTACGTGGAAGTCAGTTGAAAGTAATCAGAAAAAATCGTCATTAAATCGTCCATTTTGAATCCGCCATATTGAATTTTTGTAATCAAATCAAAAATTCGTAATCCTCATTCTCCAAAACCCCCAGATACCAATTTTGGTGGAAATCCGACAAACTAAAATTTTACCCCCTCTCCGTCTTTTACGTTAGGAGGGAGGTAGGCAGTCACTGATACCACATTATTGGATTCTCATCGGAACTATAACGGTATGCGAAATTTGAAGTCAATCGGATACGTGGAAGTCAGTTGAAAGTAATCAGAAAAACTTGACTTTAACTCGTCCATTTTGAATCCGCAATATTGAATTTTTGTAATCTGATTAATAATTCGTAATCCTCATCCTCAAAAACCCCCAGATACCAATTTTGGTAAAAATCCAACAAACTAAAATTTTACCCCCTCTCCGCCCACCAGGTGAGGTAGGCAGTCAGTTATCCACATTATTGAATTGTCATCGGAACTATAACGGTATGCCAAATTTGAAGTCAATCGGATACGTGGAAGTCATTTGAAAGTAATCAGAAAAACTTGACATTAAATCGTCCAATTTGAATCCGCCATATTGAATTTTTATAATCTGATCAAAAATTCGTAATTCTCATACTCAAAAACCCCCAGATACCAATTTTGGTTGAAATCGGACAAACTAAAGTTTTACCCCCTCTCCACCCCCACGTTAGGGGGGAGGTAGGTACCGGATGAAACCATATTATTGTATTGTCATCGGATCTAAGACGCTATGCGAAATTTGACGTTAATCGGATGTTTGGAAGTTCTTCAAAAATGAGTTGCAAGATTTGATTACATACATACCCACATACATACATACATACATACAGGTGAAGTTAAATAAAAGCTTGTAAAAAAAATATTAAACTTTGATCATTGCTTAATTTAATTAATAATTACCCCAAAAGGAATTCACTAAAGACTGGAATATTATCTAGACATTAATACCCGGTATGTATGTGGTTGTATTCGTGTTCAAACCAAGCTCGAATCTAATTCTTTAGGGTAATTTACTGGAACCAAATTCTATACATCGTGGATGTTATATCGCATGCTAATTACGAAATATAGAAAGAGAGGACGACATGTCTCAATAGAATTTTACAGTCTATAGAATCTGAACCTTTCTTCGGCACAGCGCTTATCCAAAAACTAGCTCCGATGCCACCCGCACCCCCGTGATGCCTTCCGCGTCCATGGTTCGCGTTGCATTTTAGAGCAGTTCACGCGCACTTTTTAGTCGTGCGCGCTTAGAAAACTTCCTATTATTGGTCGGGCGCTGGCGGTTTGTTTTGATTTCGACGATTTGGTATTTACGACAATGGCCGAATTCTAATTCTGATAGCATTAGCGTGCAATATTTAAAGGCAAATAAATTTTCATCTTTGCCATTAGAAGAGAAAATATATTTTAACTAGGTATGATACATTTATTGTTTATCTATAATTACAATAATAATAGGTAGGTAACTAATATCTAACTAAATATCTCTATCTATCTCTACATTATCCGGTAGAAAATTCCCAGGGGGCAAGTCTAGAGACGTCTGGTGTACTGTATATTTAATGCCTTTTTATGAATATTTTTCTATTACTTCAAGTTTTTGTATCCAAGCATTTTATATTTAACTTCGACAGACAAGAAGTTACACAGTTTTTTAGCATTTCTTTTTACATTAAAAAACTTTAAATATTTAAATACCCACACCCCGAATTTTTCGTATGAGCAGAAAAGTAATTCCAATTCGAAAATAAAATTCGCCACAGGAAATGCTTTTTAATGGTTTTACGTTTTCCACGCCTCTGGAAAACGGTTAATTTTAAATTTGTATGCATTGGCTCATCGACCCAAACATGAACTTCATTTTTTTTGTTACATAGAGTTATTTTTATTGGAACTTTTTCACCTATAAAATCAATAGGCTAAAACGATTTTTTTTTTATTTGTCTGTATCAGTATCATTATTGAACTGCGCAGAATCGTTACGGGACTTCCAATACCTAGACTCCCTGTATGTTGACATATTTGGATATATTAATCCAAATATGTAAACATACAGGGACTCTACCAATACCGTAAGTAAAACAGATAGCTATAGCAAAGAAGATGTATACTATAGCATCCAACCAACCCGTGGCATGTCTCACCGTTCAGGGTGGCATGCCAAATAAAGCAAAAATTATAATGTAAGTTGCTGACTCAAGGGCGGATCCAGAGGTGCTTCTCGGGGGGGGGGGGGGGGGCGGGCACTTTAGGTGACATTCTCTGTTGGTAAAAAACGGTATATATTTTTTTAAGCAGCATTTTATTGAATTAGTCAGTGGTTGTAATTTCGATGATAACAACAATAGACACTTTCATGCGCCGCAGGCAAAAATTTTGAGTTTTTATTAGCAAAAACATTACTTTTTACTCATTTTTTGTATATTCAAAAAATTCTCGGGGGGGGGGGCAAGTGCCCCTAGTGCCCCCCCTGGATCCGCCACTGTGTTGACTTTTGATTAACTATGCAAATTGTACCTTTTAGATTTATGAGTTTTTGTGTATTGGTCATATTATAACCATCATTCACCTACTTATCAGTAGTATTTATCCAACAAAAATACAACACTTACGAACTCTGCATACAAATTTGTTTTTGGAAGTACATGTTACGCACTTGCACCACTGGTCTGGGGCAAGAGCGTAACATGCCATTATTTTTGTTAATAATGCGTTGTTTTGTATGTGGGGCTATTGCACATTTCCTTTTTTGAATGTAATTTTTTTTATATGTTCATTTTTGAGTAGTTTCGAGAAAAAAATTTACGAAATATATTTCAGGGGAAAGTCAAGACAAGCTAAAATAGTTTTACTTCAAAAGTATTTATTTGACTTTATTATCGACAACACAGTTTACAGACTGCGGTATATTTCTTGCTCCCGTTACTTTTGCGAATGTAATTTCTCACCATGATTAACCTGAAAAAAAAGTTTCACACACACTTTGGGGTAAGGCCGTTATTATGCCGCTCTTACCCCACAACTTTGTCCGCACTAGCCCCGGGCTGATAAAGTCAAGGGGCGAGAGCGGCATAGTAAAAAAAAGCTGTGGAAGCTTTAATTTGAAAAAAAATAATATGTTCTCCTCTCTAATCTCCAAAAAATCTTTAAGGATTGCAGAAATATAAATGGATTTTGTTTTGCACCTGAACTTGCTCTAAAAGATAAAAAAAACACGAACCGAACCGAACCGAACCGAACCGAACCGAACCGACACTCTTAGCCCTGAAGCGTCAATGATACCAAATAACTAAACTCTGTTATAATTTATATTGATGGCAGAAGTGTTAAGGACGCCAAATAATAGATGACGACATGGCTGTTCAGTCAGTCCTAATACTCACACTAAACAGACTAAATTAAAATAGTCAAATTCAAAAATCACATTTGAAATTCCCTTAAGGCCGCCAACACATTTTAGGGGATTTTTGAGAAAAGACAAACAATGGATAGAAGTAAATTAATAGATTTCCCTGGCCTGGTTACCTATAATTGGATTTTGTCTTTTAAGCACTAAAAAATTCATCTCTCTCAATATTCCCCCACCCTTTTTGTGTCGGTTTACCAGCTGGATGTTCAAGTAGCGAAAAAGGAAAATGTTGGATCGTATGCCAAGAGGTGCCACCAAAAGCCTAAAGGCTCTGATTGGTTGATTTAAATATCAACAAATTTTAGCCAATCGAAGCCTAAGAACAAAATCGGTGCTGATAATACGGGTCTACCTATTTTACTGACCAGAATTTTACTGACGATTTTTATATACTTTTCGATGTCGGAGCGAATTGAGGTCTTAACAAATCCTAATTAACAAATCAAAGCTGCTATCACTCCCAAATAGTTACCTATCTCTCACTTCGGTACAGATCAGTTTTATCTCAAAAATATATTTTTTGCACTACTACCTTCGATTAGCTTCTATCACCAAAGAACCAAATACTACTACGTTCACATGCCTTCTATCACCAAAAAACCAACTACTGTTACCTTCCCTCACTTCGTGTGACCAAAAAACCAACTACTACCACCTGCCCCTAGCTTCTATCAGTCAAAAACCAACTACTACCACATTCTTCTAGCTTCTACAAGCCAAAAACCAACTGCTATCACCTTCCTCTAGCGCCTATGACTAAAAATACAACTACTACCACCTCTCTAAACGAACTACGACCACATTCCTTCCCCTAGCTTATACCACCATAAAACTAACTACTTTCACTTGCCCCTAGCTTCTATCACCAAAAAATTATTAACCACCACTTTCCCGTAGTTTCTCGCAGTACAAACCCAACTACCTTTCCTAAGCTTCTAGCAGCAAAAAACCAACTGCTACTATCCCCTACCCCTACACTGAAAAAAGTGTTTTGTAAAATTCCAGTAGAAAACATTGTAACTGTAATTTTACAGAGCCTTAAAACATTACACTTACCATCACATTACAGGATTAGTAATATTGGATGATATATTTTGTACATTTTTTATGGAAAATAAAAATTTACAAGATAATGTTTATTTTTTAATCCAGTTGTGTAAAAACCCAATGTATTCTCTAAAAATGGAAAAATTCATCTAAAGTACTGAAAAAAATAATGTCAAAAAATTACATGATATATTATGGAAAATTACCAAAATATTTTTCAGTGTAGCTTCTACCACCAAAAAACCAACTACTTTCACCTGCCCTTAGCTTATATGACCAAAAAATCAACTACTACCACCTTTCCATAGTTTCTACCGGTAAAGAACCAACTACTACCACTTTCCTGAAGCTTCGACCAGCAAAAAATCAATTACTACGACCTTCCCCTAACCTCGAACACCAAAAAACCAACTACTACTAGCTTCCCCTATCTTGAACCTGCAATGCAAAAAAGCAACTACTACCACCTTTCTCTAGCTTCTATCGGCAAAAAGTCAACTACTACCTTCTCCTAGATTCTACCATCAAAAAACCAACTACTCTACCACCTTTCCTTAGCTTTTACCACCAAAAAATTAACCACGACTAACCCCTTCCCCTAGCTTCTGTCAGCAAACAACCACTACCAGTACCTTCTCCTAGCTTCTACCATCAAAAATCAACCACCACCTTTTCTAACGTGTGTAACGGGCGAGCGGTCATTATGTATATTTATATAATTATTTATTTAAGGCAACTACTTTATTTAGTTTTTATGTGAATATTTTGTGAGATAGTAATGAATGAATTAACCCAATAGAAACAGAGGTAGAGTGGAACACAACACCAAGATGACACATGCGAGTCTTTCCTGGTGCGCTTCATCTGAAACAATGTAGACCTCTGGAAAAACAAAGTAGTTCTCGGGGCTGAATCCATGTTGGCGTTCTACAGTCTTGTTAGTACATGAGTAAGCTTACTTACCAATTCAAATCTTAAACCTCTAGACAACTGCTACTCGATTGGATGATATTTCTTTTTCACTATATTTCACTGTTTTGTTTTGATATGTTTCTGATATGAACTGCCCATCAAAGTTATTTAGATCAGGCCAATCTGAGATTAACTAAACTTCTTGATTTGATCTGAATTAGCTTTTTACCAATTTTTAGCTATAATACACTACTATACTCAGCTTGCTCTAACATTAAATAATCGATAGGTTGTTCATCAGATCTGTAGTTTTATTTTTAATTTTGTTGTTAAATAAAAAGGCCTTGTTTCTGGACTAGGCAAGTGTATATTTTAAAATAAAAAGATGAAAATATGAAAATATGACAAATTAAAAACAATTTGAGAAAAATGGGACAAAATTAATTATTTGACAAAATTAAACAAACAAAGCTAAATCATGTTTTATTTTAGGCAATTCTATTTCCACCCTCTTCCCAAGTATTTTAGACTTTAAATAAAAATCCCAAGTATAGGCAAAAACTTGATAAATTAATAAAAATACCAACATTACCCATGTTTTAATCAACTGATTTAAAACCCATTTTGATCCCAAAATAGTTTCCCACAAATCAAAAGTAAATACACAGAATTGTCTAAAATTATCCAAGTTTGTCAAATAAAGAAAGGGTTGAGGCAGTGTAATAATTGATACTTGACATTACTTACAAAAGTTAAAGTTTAAAGCACGCGCTTATATTTTAAAACCCGACTGACTTTTCAAAACTCTAAGACGGAACTAAATTTTAACTTTACAACTTGAAAAAAACTGCTCTCAGATTATCCCTTCTTATTTGACATATTTGGGTAGGCGTACCTAAATTGGAAAAAACCTATACATATACATATTATTCCTAAAATTTTGTGTTTAAAAACAGAGACAAGAAATACAGTCAGTGACATAAAAAAAAGAACAAAACATCAAATTTTCCCTGACTTAATTTAAGTAAAGATGGCCTACTCTTAAAGACGTCCCACGGGAACACCCACAAATAAGAAAATTCAGTTAAAGCTCAAAGTCACCCTAGATTACCTAATTTCGGAAAACAAAGAAAGCTACTTCAAAAGTTACCTAAACTGATCTAAAAAATGAAACGAACATCCTAGTAATGTCCAGTTTAAAATGTATTAATTATTTATCAAAATTGACCAATTAAAAAAAAATCACTTTGCCTTTAAAGAAAGTGCCTACGATTTTTTGCTTTTAAAATCGAAACCGGGTTGGCATATAGCCTAAGTTGAGAAAACCCGGTGAAAAACTCAACTGCTATTTTCCAGAAAATTTCCAATTTTCTCTTAAAAAATATGACAAATCAAATCTTATATTTACATAGCCTTTAGTAATTGTTTGATTTTTCTACATTTAGTAATTACTAATTAACCACTTTGAAGTATTTAATGAACCACTGCTCAAAACAATACGTGACCTTTGAAACTTGCAATACTACGATATCCAAACGAAATCAATATGATCAAAATTAAGTGACACGGAAAATCAGTGAAAACTGGATCTATTTACCTGAAAATCAAATAAGGAAGCAAAGTCCATCAAATCTAAAAAATAACTCAATTTTGTCGTTTTTGATATCGCTATAATCAACTTTAAAAGTTCTGTTCATATGTATGATCGTGACAAGAAAATTCGCAACATAAAGAAAAGCTACTATGAAAAGTTGGTTTTAATTTAGGGAAATATAAAATATTTCTCGGTCTATATATATCTGTCACTAAATCCGAAAACATTAAGAAAAGTATAAATCAATAGACAAGGGTCTTATCTTATAAATCAATAGACAAGGGTCTGAATCTAAAAGCCACTTAACATTTTTAAAGCTTAAGAGTTTGTTTAAAGCGTGACATTTATTGGCTATATATTTTCCTAAAATTACAAATATTATGTCAAAATTAGAAAAGCTCTCTTGTCTGGTCTTTAAGAGTGTAAAATATACGAACCACATGTTTTCCTGCTATGGGAAAAACTTTAGCCGATATTATATTATATTTAAAGAAATAGACCTTAACAAAAAATCTGAGAAATATTCAAAATAAAATATGGGAAATTCTGTTACATATTTACCTCCCTTCTTCGAAAAAGTGATTAATTTTTTTAAAAATATCAATTATTTTGAAAATAAAATTCATCACGTCAAACAATTACTTATGGCCTTACAAGTTTTAAATCTATATGTAAAATAACTATTCATCAGAACGCACAGTTCTCAAACATCATTTGGCTTGGATAGTTCTTTCATACACTCGGGATTATGACACACTTTGGGATAAAGTTTTTGGTCAGAGTCTTCAGCTAACGGAGCTGATGGTACCGACGACGTTATTGGAAGAAGGGTTCGCGGACCGGTTTCACCCATCTCCACATTTTCGCGTTCGCGCATTTCACGTTCTACTTCACTCTTCATGAACTCGCGATATAGTTTGTACACGTACCTGTGAGTTAGTGCATTCCACAGGCTTGCCCAAAGGTAACGTTTGCGCTTTGGGTGTTCTTTCGCGACGCGGTTGATAGTAAAATAGTTCATTACCACTGTTGCAACATAACTGATTAAGTGGATAACTGCAATAAGAAATCCAAAAATTGAAAATAAATTTCCCATATAGGATAAGAAACCCCATACTTCGGTTGCTGCTGTCATTGCTATATTTTTGATTTCTTGGTCATTAAAAATATTAGGTACATATAGTTTCTGATCTTCCATTGATCTTCCAGTGATACGCCTGGCTATTTCATTGGTAACGGCTCTTTTCTCATTAGGAAACAATAAAGATGTCTGAAATTTATACATTTCTTCCGTTGTATAAACTCCATGTGATGATATGGGTGAGATTCTGGAAAGAGTTATAGTATCTTCTTCAACATTCGCATCAAGCACTAATGCGGGTTCTGCTCTTCTGAGTTCTGGTGACAACTCAACCCAATTACCTTCTAAGTAAAATGTTGCTGGTAATAGTCCTTGACAATCTATTTCTGTTCCATATTCGGAGATTATATGGGTAACAGGCGTTCTAAACATAGACTTGTTTTGATAAATGATTGGCAATTCTTGATAGCAAGATTTGGTGCGTCTAAAATCAACAATCACCGGCTTACATTTTGCAATGTAAAGGACTTCTCCCATAACTCTACCAATAAATCCAGAATTTTCTTTAATTAAATTTCCAATAAGTTCTGGGGATTGATGTGCTAATGCAATTCGATTGGCTAAGATGGCTTCTCTGAGCTCACATCTTTTTACAATAGCATCATATACTAATTCAGCCATTTGCTTTTTGACAGCGATTTCTAAAAATAATAACTTACTTAAAACTTGAGCCATCAGATCGGTGTTTTGAGTTAATAAGAAAGATTTTCTATAATAAAATCCCAATTCATCTTCAATTATTATGAGCAGTCTGTTTTGTTCGGTTTGCCAAGCTCTTTGGTGACAAAGCTCTTCAGGTTTCGTTAATTTTAGTGCAAAGACAGTATCTTCAGCATCTACAATGATGTATCTAATGATTGGCTCTTGGCTTACAGTTAGTATGGTCGCATTTCCTTCCCATAAGACATCAACTCCTTGGGTGTGACAAACTTCTTTATGATCTTGTTCCCAAACAACTTCTCCAACTTGATCATCAAAGCAGTAGCCATCGTTGTAATGACAAACTGTGCCTGTTTTTAAATGAATTACATTTCTTTCTACATTTGCAGTTGTTTGATAATCTGACAGTTTAATTGTTATGGCTGCTGAAACGATTACATTTTCGTAAACAGTGTCTCCAATTGAGTAACGTACTCCGTTACATGAACCATCTGACTTGATCTGTCCTTGAATTGTGGTTGAAACTTCTGTCGTGCCATTTAACAACAGTTGAGTTATAGTACCTGCACCAATCCCATTAAGGTTCACTGCTCGGAATTTATGTGCTTTTAGACAACCATCACGGTTTAATGTTTGAACCGTTTTAACAAGTCCTCCAGGAACTGCACTAGTATGTGAAAACATTCCACATCTTTGTACTAGTTGTTGCACCATTACTAGGCAGTTATACGTATGTACTGATACATGTTCTCGTTTCTGTACGAGCTGGATTCGGCGTGAAACAGATAAGGTTGCATTCTTCGGATCTTTGCATGGCACTACGCCTAACAGCGACAGCTTGGTCAGTTCGGTCGTCTTGTCCTGGCAGTCGTACGCTATAATGTCTGCGCTCGTCATGGTTGATAGTTGGGCAATGGCACAAAGGATGGCGAAAATGGCAAAAGTCATCTTCTGTAATAAAGAAAATCTCGCAAGTGCGGATTAAGGTAAAACACAATAAAATGAGGGCAAAAGGAAAAAGAAACAAAATTTTAGTTAAACAAAGTAATTTGTTTAAACAATAAGGGTGGGCAATTGAAATGTTTTGCTTTCGCGCACGCAAAACAAAGAAAAAGGGGACAAGAACTTGTTTCTTCTTTTAAATTTTTGTTTTAGGGAAGCTTATAAAAATTTAAATGCCTGAATCCCGGATCCACTTTTCGTCTGGAACTGGTCCTTGACTGCGAGTGTATCTACGGAACTCAGTAGCGGGTGATGAACTAAGGCTGGTTGAGGGGCCTTGAGGTGACTCTTTTGAAGGTGAGGGCTCAGGAAGCTGCGGAGAAGGTGTGACCTTGGAATCTCCGGAACTTCTGGAATGAGAATGGCCGCTGGAGACAGTCCTCGAACTAGGGCTTGATTGACTGCACTTGGTTGTGCTGGCTGAATTTGAATGTGTAGTCGAAAGAACTTCTCCAACTATGGTCTTTTCATTAGTAGAGGAAGAGTCGTTTGATAGGGTTAAAGGTAATGTGTGAGCGTCGGAGTTATTTAGTTCCCTATCATGCAAACTAGTTTTATTACTTACTTCACTCTTTCTTGCAGTTAAAATGTCTTTTGCAATCGGCAAGTTAATTTCTACACTACTAGTACTATTACTTACTGATTTCATACTTAAGGTATTGTTTTTATTTGAAGATGCTTTTTCCATTACGTTTGTTTTTATTTCACTATTGTTATCCTTTCTCTGATCTTCACTTGATGTATGTAAAAACTCGTATCCCTTCTCGATCTTAAGTGGTGTGTTACCTAGCTTAAATTTTTCTAAATTAGAAGCTAAACATGGCTTAATTCTATTTACATGTACTTTTTGCGTCTTACCGGTATGTAAACCCTTAATCGTGGCATTTACGTTTTTAAGATCTAAAATCCTATAGGGTCCTGACCACATTTTTGCTAATTTCTTCGTAATACCTTGCTTTATTCCTTGTTCCAGTAAATAAACTTTTTCTCCTACTTTAAACTTATGTGGTTTTGTTGTTTTATTAAAGTGTTCGTGAACTTTGCTCGTATTTTTCTCTATATTATACAGGGCATTTTGATGTGCGATTTTCATCCGTTGCAAAAACTCTGATACGTAGTTTTCATGCGTATCATATCTTATTTTCATTGGTCTAAATAAATCATCAAATGGATAATCCATATCTCTACCGTATAGTAGGAAGAATGGACTCTCTTCTGTAGTAGAATGAGTCATTGAGCTGTATGCAGCGAGAGCATAGGGTAGCCAGATATCCCAATCTCTCTGATCTGGACTTATGTAGTGACTCAACATGTCTTTAAGTGTTCTATGGAATCTTTCCAAAGCTCCATTGGTTTGAGGCCTGTACGCTGTAGTTTTTAGATGGTTGATTCTTAGTACTTCGCAAATTTTTTCCATTAATCTACTTGTGAAATTAGTACCTAAATCAGTAAGCAACTGTTTTGGTGTTCCATGTCTTAGGATAATTCCTTGGATAAAAGTTCTAGCTACTGTATCAGCAGTTTGATCTTTCATTGGAAACGCTTCTACGTACTTCGTCAAAGAATCTTGTACAGTGAGAATATATTTATTCCCTAAATCTGTAATTGGTAATGGACCTACAACATCCATAGCTATTCTATAGAATGGTCTTGTTGGTGTCTTAAATTTTTGAAGTGGTGCTGGTCTTAAATGTGGCGAAGTTTTTCTTTGAGCGCACGAAATACATGCATTCACATAAAGTTTTATGTCGCTGCACATTCCTTGCCAATAAAATATCTTTTTAATTCTCTCATAAGTCTTGTCGTAACCTACATGTCCTGAGAGTGGCAGATCATGATAAATTTCCATAATACTTAATATAAGTTCTTTTGGAGCTACAAGGGTGTCATCAATAGTCCATTGTCCGGACTTTTTGTAAACAATTCCATCTTCATCTGCGTAAAAGTTTGTTGTTTCTCCTGATATAATTTTGTTTAAAATTCTTAACACATCTGGATCTTTTCTTTGCAACTTTTTTATCTTTTCTCGACTCCATATGGGATCTAATTCGTTAACATTTCCTAGGTAACGTATTGTAGTTTCTTGGGTTGTTTTTATCCTAGATAATGCATCGACATTGGAGTGGTTTTTTCCAGGTCTATATTCAATCTCAAAAGTATACTCTGATAATGCTAAAGACCATCTCATTAATCTATTATTTGGTTCTTTAACACTCATTAGCCACTTTAGAGGTTGGTGATCTGTATAAACAGTAAATTCGACTCCATAGAGATAACATCGAAACTGTTTTATACCCCATAATAGTCCTAGACACTCTCTTTCGGTAGTTGAATAATTTCTTTCTGCTTTATTTAGTTGACGACTTGCATAGCCAACTGGAAGTTCTTTTCCATCGTAAATTTGGCTTAAAATGGCTCCTAATGCAAATCCTGATGCATCTGTTGATAAACAAAAACGTTTTGAAAAATCTGGATATTTTAAGATTGGTTCGTTGATTAATGCAGACTTTAATTCTTGGAAAGCCTTCTGGTTTTCTTCTTTCCACAAATATGGAGTATTTTTTTTTTGTGAGGCTAGTTAAAGGTATTGCGATTTTTGCAAAGTTTGGTATAAACCTTCTATAGTACGATACTAAACCTAAGAAAGATCTGATTTCTGTTATGTTCTTTGGTATTGGAAATTCTTTAACTGCCTTAATTTTTCCTTCGTCTGGTCTTATTCCATCGCCTCCTACAATGTGACCTAAATATGTAGTTTCTCTTTTCAGAAAGACACATTTTTCTGGATTTAATGTAAGTCCTGCTTTTTTTATTCTGTCAAATATGGACTTTAACTTTTCTAAGTGTTCTCGAACACTGTTTTTAGAGAAACAAATTATGTCATCTTGAAAAACAAAACAATGACTTCCGGTTAATCCTGATAGAATTGCGTTCATCAATCTCTGATATGTAAATGGCGAATTAACTAATCCAAATGGCATTCTAATACATTCATAATGTCCCCAAGGAACTGAAAACGCAGTCTTTTCTCGATCTTCTGGAGCTACTTCTACTTGCCAGAAGCCTTTTGTCATATCCAATGTTGTAAAAACTTGTGCTCCGCCTAACGAATCGATGGTTTCTTGTATATTTGGAATGGGAAAATAATCTCTCCTTGTTACCTTGTTAAGAGCTCTAAAATCTATACAGAACCTATATTTCTTTTCTCCATTTTTATTAGTTTTTTCCACTAAAACAACTGGTGCACTCCATGGTGATATTGATGGCTGTATAATCTTGTTTTTAAGCATTTCGTCAATTTGTTCACGTAAAATTTCTTGTTGTTTAAAAGGAACCCGGTAAGGTGCACGTACAATAGGTGGTGAATTATAAGTTTCTATTTTATGCTGCACTAAAGTCGTCTTCTTTAACGGCTTGTCTCCTAGGTGAAAAATATCTTTGTATTTTCTTAAAAATGATATTACTTTATCTCTTACCAAACCAACTAGATGTTTTGTTGCTTCGTTCAAAACCTGCTCAAAAGACTGTTCTTGACTAGGTTTATCACGAGTGAAGCTTTCTACCAAATCTTCTGTCATATCTGCTAAGTTAGCTATAGGGGTATTTTTTGGAAGAAACTGAGGTGTTGGAAAAACATTTAAAATTCGTACAACCACGTTCCTTTGCAGTTCTTCTGGGCTTGGAATAGTTACTATTGAACTAGCACACAACATTCCCATTGGAAGTTGTAAAGGCTCTACGATTCTATTGCCAGCAGGGATACGTCTATCAACTGAGGCTAGAATATCGCAGCCGCTGAAAGGTGGTATCTCCAGGAATTCTCGTAGACGTGCAACAGAGGCATTCGCTCTAACTGTTTGTTTGTCCCTTGAAAACGGCTTTTCTCCATCCTTTTCGTTGTACGTATTATTTGGGCTATTGTGTAACCAATCAAGGATTTTTTTTTCCTTGTTACGGACTAGCAAACTGGTATTACTACTCTTTTCTGAGCAATCCATCAAATTGAGATCTCTCATCGGCTTCATACTGTTCCCACTGTAAATACTTATATTTTCATTATTAGTATCTGTAAGGAAAACTTCCTTATCAGTTAGGAGCTTCTGATGTTTTGACTTTACTTCCCCTGTTTTATCTAATGTCGCTTCTAGCCGACAAAATTTTGAAAGATTAGCTGCAGATGGTTGAATGACGTTTTCATCCGGTAGTTTAACCATTTTAGAGTTACTGTTTTCTGTAACTCCATGACTCGAATTTGGCAAAACATCTGTCATGGCTATATTACAACCATTGATCACAAATAAATTGTTTCTAAAATCTATAGTTGGCAAAACTCTTGATATAAAATCCATACCTAATAAACCTTGTGAAGGAAAACTTAAATCATCTTCACAAATTGCGCATTTCTGCTGAATGTCTCCTGATTTTAATTGAAATAGAACAAAAGTCAAACCATATTTATTAATTACATTTCCTGAGATGTCTGTTATTTTTGTTGGACATTCATTTATGATTGGTAAGTTTAATCTTTTGACTAAACCGATTTTAATGAGCGAAACTGCGGCTCCCGTATCTAATAGCCATTTTGAAGGTTGATTTTGTATATAAAGCTCAATAAATCTAACTCGTTCAGTTAGCAATCTAATAACAATTGTTGACTTTTGAGATTTTTCCACGTTGACATTTGTAATGTTTTCATCTATGGTTTGGGCTTTAAAGGTTGGCGCTTGGAGTTTAAAGACCCGGGAGGACAAACTTCTCCGATTTTACCACAGTGAAAGCAAAACAATTTTTGATTGCTAAAACAAGTTAGCTTGCTATGACCTTTTTCTCCACATCTATAGCATCGGTCCACCATATAAGGATATTCTTTTGGAGGTTGTCTGACTCCATTATTTGACATAGTAACTCTTGGTGAATTGGCCCCGCGCATTTGAATAGGGCTACTACGGTTGTGAGTAAAACCTCGGTTTTGTTGATATCCACCGTTTGGTTGATATCTTGCACTTTGTTGATTAAATGTAGGATTTTGTTGATATCTCTCATAACCTCTCTGATTTCCATTATTTTGGAATGTTCCTCGACTCTGTTGTTGATAACCTCCTCTTTGATTAAATTGAAAATTGCCACGAGTTGGTTGAAAACCACCTCTTTGATTAAATCCACCGCGGCTTGGTTGAAAACCTTGGTAATATGGTCTTGGATTAGGCACGTTTTGATAGTGTTCTTCTGGTGATTGATTAAAATCTCTTCGAGCAAATGAGTACTTTTGATTGGGCAAATCTTCCCTTTTTGACGAAAAATATCTTATTGTTTCCTCAGGTTGTTGCCTACTGGTTGATGGATAACTTGGTCGTTCTGATGTAGACACTTTTCTTATCGATATTATGTCGTACTTAGTTTCTTTGATTAGTCTGGCTACTTTTTGTTCACTAATGAGAGCTTGTTCTAGACATTCCTCAAGGTCATAAAATTCTCCTTTGGCTAAAACATCGTTGGCCAATTTGGTATCTATGCCTTGGAAAAATTGTTCTACCAATAGTAGATTTCTATGATATAATTGTTGTGCCGTCATGGTATCTATCGGGAAAAATTTATTCGCAATTATCTGTAATCTTTGAACATACTCTCCTAGAGATTCTAGTGGCTTACGAATACAAGATCCTAATTCTCTTTTCCCTTCTGACATTGGAATTTTTCTGCCAAATACTTTCTGTAAGTAGTTTCTCATTTCAAACATGTTTCTTGGTCTTTGACCTGGAAGCAACGAGCTGTAATACATCTTAACTTTCTCTCTAAACTTGGACTCACAGACTTTGACCATATCTTCCTGACTCCATTTGTGTTGTCTACCTAAGTTTTCTATGGCGTCCAAAAATAAGTCAAAATCTGGACCTCCAGTGTAATTTTCTAATAATGTCATATCTTGTGTTCCTCCAGTAAATGACATTTTCCGCAAATAGAAGTTTAGCTCAGCTAATTGTTCATTTTCTAATGGTGAAGTTCTTTTGGGCGGGGCATCATGCCTGTTTGTTTGTGAGAACTGTGACTCATCATATCTATTATAATATTCTTGAGGCTGAGAAAATTGAGTTGGCCTTCTTAAGTTTTGAGCGAAATTTTGAGATTCATCCACGAACTGGGATTGAAATTGAGCTGAACTTTGTGGTTCACTTCTCATTTGCTGTTGAGTCTCGGAGGTTATCTGTTGCTGTTGAAAATATGCTGCTACTGCTGCAGCTAAATCCGCATTTGTAAAGGTGACTTGACCATTATTCTGAGTAAGTAAATTACCTACATTTCCATTTGTACCATGAGTCTGTGCATTAGAGGTTGTGTTCGCAGTTGTGTATTGCACACCTGTGACGGTTGTTGTTGAGATATTTACTCCTGTAGTTTGATTTTGTATTATTCCATTTTCTGTATGAAAATGGCCGCCGTTAGTTTCTTGGTTGACCGATGTTACAGGGGGATCGATTAAATCAGTGTTATTTTCATCTTTTTTAGACATTTTTGTTTAGTTTAGTTTTAATTAGGTTGCAATATTAGGAGAACGACAATACTTACTAAAAAACTATAGACCAAGTATAAAATATAATTATAAGGTACCTGAAGCAACCCTCTCGAGTTGGAAAGGAAATCAAACGTCACTGGTATACCAAGTACTCCTTTCAATATACAAGGTATAATTAAAGCAAATTCCGACTTGACACGCAATCCTTTTTTTGACTTATTTTTCTTTAAAAATAAAAAATATGATTCAAAGCGACACGAGATAAAAAAAAATAAAAATTACCAGAGTAACTCTACTGTTTAGGGTTTACTCTACTGTGCTCCTTTCTTCTAACACCTCTGGTAATTTCTTTTGGTCTATTGTTTTTTAAATACAAACCATGCATATAAATATGCAATCCAACACTATCCAATTGTCATAACCGTAAGCACAAAATTGAAACGCTACATACAAAGTTAATTCACTAATATCTTAAATATTTCAAAGTTATTTAAACTAATTAATGCTATTATAATAACTAGCGAACGATTAAAACTATTTTGCTTAGCCAAAATTACTACTAACTTAATGTTACTTGATTATTAAATGCATAAAACAAATCTTAAGTTAAAAATAAACCCACTAACAGCTAAAAATGAAAGTCTCTGAGTGTATGGAAGAGGATAGGAATACTTCGGAAAAATGCTTCCTTTCGTTCCAAAAAGGATTTGATAGCAGTATTTCCTTCAATACTCCAAAGATGCGTCCTGTAAAAATAATATTTGATGGATCCAATGAACTATTGATCTATTTTAGTATATATGTTATATACAAATACATCAATATGTCACAACACTAATCTTGCGTAACCTTGCCTTACTTCAAAAAAATTGTTCTAAATGAAAATTTACTCATCAGCAAAACACAAAAATAATACAAGAAAACTAGAGATAAATTTATTAAATTTTGCTAAGTTTTTTCCAACTAAAAGATACGTCATGAACCTAAAGAAAACTTTTTTATACACTAGTAGGGAATATACTATGTAGCATTTATTTTATTTTAATCACTAACTTTTATGATTATCACTAGAAAAGAATTACACTCAGCACGAGCATTTCCAAAGAAATCTTATCTTCATTTCTTAATTATACTTTTACATAAAAAAACAACTTCAGAATCTTCAAAACACTAAAACTGTATTATATTATGTAATAAAACATAGACTTAGACTTATAATATAGATAGATAAATAATACATAAGCTTATAATAGTCATGATGATAAGCAAAACAATTATATTTTTGAGATAAAATGGATTGGTGTTACGTCTGATAAGTTCTAAATAATCTAAATGGCTATATAATTATTGTTTTCATAGCAACATTTTACTACGCTAATTTGTTATAAACAAATATCATTTATGTGATTCTTAGATTATGATTGTCGATAAGACTATAAGAACAGTTACCATTCTTTATAAAGCTTGTTAAAAAGATTACAAGGTATAATTTATGAAACTTATTATGTTGATGCAAACTACTGAGACGATTCTCATGAACGATGAAATCATTATTTTTTTATCAAAATTATTCCAAAGATTTATCTTGTTTTTTAAAAAGGTATAGCCAAAAATTGTACTTGCAAAACACTTAATTAGGAAATTAGCTATTTAATAGTCAATAGATAAAATAAGTAAAAAGAATAGAGGTTACACTTCAGTTAGTTGGCATACTATTTTCGTACTAAGGCTACATATACAGGTTTACGGTGCTCCTAAAGAAGAATAGTGTCTAAAGAAAGAAAAATGATCATATACAACTTATTTGGAGAATAGTGAAATCTTTAACTAGATTCTCTGTCTAGCGTAGACTAAATATGATACTAGATAGCAAACAATACAAAATAGTATCTGCAGTTACATAGTTTTTTATTAAGTAAAAATTGATTTTCCAATCTCAGATTACTTTTAACAGCAAGTAATTTATTTAACGCATATTATATTATTTTCGTTAAGTTCATTAGTATTTTATTTATTATTGCAAAACATTGCTTGTGCATTTCAAACAAATGTAAAACGATCAAATAAGAAATCAAATTTAATAAAACACATTTATGTCTATTGCAAAAAATAAGTAGAAGATGAAGTCTAAGAGGAAGAATAATGTATATTCTCTCTAGTTTCACATAGCAAGTTTCCAAAACTGGCTATAGGTTTTCTTAGTTGATCTTTTTAGGCTTAGGATATCATGGGATTTACTGAACCGATTTTAATGATAGATTTTTGTCAAAAAGTTAATGTTAAAATAGTGCTTGTTTTTTAGTGTTTATCAAGTTCTGATTTATGATCAAGTTCTGATTTATGCTAGGTTTTTTTTTAAAGAAAAATTAGCTATATTATTTAAATTATAAAGGAAATAACCCTTTATGTTTCGATTTTAATGGTCAAAAAGCATTGAAGTTATTAAATTAGAAGTATTTTCATTTACCTATGTCGTTAGTTTTAAAAGAAATTTGTTTTTCTTCTTTAATGTTTTTAGAGATATTTTGATAATTAGAGATTACAAATCATTTTGCAGTTAAACACATGGTTGATTACCTAAAAGTAAAACTTTGTAGAAAAAGTTTCTTCAGAAAAATTACCTTGTTTCCTACATTAGAATAACATTTAAGCAGTGGCGGTCCCAGACTTTTAAAAAGGGGTAGAATAATATTTAGGTTTAAGTTTTATGACCTTTTCTAGTTAGATCAGATTCGATTATAGTTAAGCATATTAAAAGAAATTATCGATAAATAGTCAGATTGGTTAAGGTTAGGTTAACAGTAGTTACCAATTTAACCATTTTTGTTGAAATTAAGAATGTGTTGATTTTTTTTCGTTTGTTAATGTTGTTATTCAAAAAAAAACAAAGTTTTAAAAAGATCTTAGTGTCTTTATTAGGTCAATCAAATCATTAATAATGTCCTAATTAATGATTTGTTATAAAAACAAATTGAAAATTCATTTTGGTTTTTTTTTATCATCTTTAATTTATTTATTTTTTTATAACTTGTTATAATTTAAAGAAAAAGAAAACTGAAGCAAAGGAAAAGGTTTTGATGATTTTTGGGTTATATTATCATAAGTGGATTTTTATCAAGAAGGTCTCATGTCCTCTTCTATGAATCCTCTTAAAAGTTAATGTTTATTCTGTTTACTGAAATTACAAGACTTTTCTCTTATTTATAGTTAATTAATAGCTCATACATTTTTGCTTGATTTTAGCTTAATATTACATTTTGGGTGGTTTATTTAATTAAAAATGTTATAACTTTAAAGAATTTTTGATTATTTCTTACTGTTAAAGGATTAAGATTATAAGCATGTAAGATTTTGTTTTTCCAAGTTAAACATGTTTTAAATATATTCAGTTTAGTCATTAATAATAATAATAATTTTATTTTATGATGCTTTATATATTTAATGGCTTAAATGTTCATTACTATGGAACATTGGTTACCAGGCAGTGTTGTACTAGTTACTTTACATTAAGATAGATAGTTTTTGAGTTATCAATATTATCAGATTGCATAGATAATTTTGGTAACAAATTACGTGTGTTCACCAAAGATGGTGCAAAATTAAATTTCAAATGTTATCAATACAGTATTATCATTATACAAAAGTAATGATGATATTCAAACTTATTATACTTACAGCAAGCAAAGATATCTGATTTAAAATGTAGAGTTTGGTTTGCTTCCTACCTTTCAATAAAGGTACGGTGTATTACCTTAGTGTATTTAACAACTTAGATTTTTTTTTATGAAAAGTGAGGAGGTAGTAAGTAGGAAAGACTACTTCAAAGCAAAGGATTAGAGGATTAATAATGCAAACAAGTTTTAAAGGTTAAGAAAGTAATGTTTTTTATTTGTATTTATTTATTTTAGGAATCAGGCGAAAAATACCAGGTTAAGTTATTTTTTTATTTTTATTTTTAATTGATATTAAAGAATTTGTCCTAATAGTTTATACGAACAACAAAAATAATTGTCAAACATATAGTACTATACTATTTTAAGACAAGCTTATATTCTTATAGAGCAGAGAGATAAGAAAGAATGTAAAATTTAACATATATGAAACAATGGTAAAAAGCACGCTGTTGTATAGAATAGAGACTTGTCGCGTAACAGAAAAATACAAAAAAAAAATGGAAAGTGTCGAAATGGATGCAATAAGAAGATCAATGAGAATATCTAGATTAGATCACATAAGAAATGAGATCATAAAAGAAAGAATGGGAATCGAGGGAAGCATAACGGATGACATCACTAAAAAGGCAACTCATATGGTACGGCCATGTACAACGGATGAACGACGAAAGATTACCAAAACAGGTCCTAGAGTGGCAACCAGTAGGGCGCAGAAAAAGAGGACGTCCTAAACTAGAATGGCCACAGTCAATCCAAAGATCAATGAGTCAAAAGAATCTGACAGAAGATGATTTTCCGGATCGAAGGAGGTGGAGAATAGGCGTTGGACAACGTAGAAAAACGTTCTAAACCGACATAGTAGTAGTAGTTATATTCTAGTATTAGACGTTTAGAGCAAGGTTAGCTTAGGTTTGGTTAGGTAAAATTTGGTTTGGGCATAACCCTTAGAAGTAAATGTCGAATTTTAAGATGCAGTTAAAAAGTAAGATTAAATAATTCATTAATAGGTTAGCCATGGTTGGGTTAGATCAGAAGTGATAATAGCCTAGAAGTGGATTACCTCTAAATACTTCAATAATGTAACAGAAAAACTTACTGTAGAGATGATACTTGGCACATACTTAGGTATTGTGCTTAGTCTAATTACGTACATTTCCTTAGTTATAGCAAAAATATTCTTATATCAATTTTGGCAACATTTGGCGATTTCTAAAATAGGATTTCAAAGATATGTAATACAATGATCTTATTATTAATATAGGAAGTAGTTGATGGTTTCCATTTTAAATTTTAGACAACAGTGTTGCTATTTTGTTTTATCTTTTGAATACTATAGCTGGTTCTTTTCTATAGCTGCTCCAGAATGAGTCAGAGAGCTTAAAATTTATAAATTAGTTTCTTGCAAGAAAATCATTAGTATCTGATTCAAGTACAAAGTTAAACAATCGCAAGTAGGGGATGGTGGGGAAATATCGATCACTTAAGATTATATACTTTTTCTTTTTAATAAATGACAAAGCCGCATGTTAGCGACGTTGTCATTTTTTTTTCTCCCAGTTTTACAGATTTGTAGGTGATCATTTTTACCCGCTGAACGATATTACCCTCCGTTTCCTTACATTTAAATCAAGAAAGAAATATATACCTACTTAAAATACTGACATTCGTCTACGATGGGAATCAAACGAGTCGATTAATAACATATTTTAAAAAAAAAAATCACAGGATGATTTACACATAACATTCATCATAGAATCACATGAAATACAATACTATCGAGGAAAAAAAAACTTATTGAATACCTATCGATACCTATTTTCCAAAGCAAAACTTAATAACACTTATAGATAAGGCAAGACTGCAATTTTCAATACTACCTACTTGTTTATTTTTTTATAAAATATTTATAGCAATGCTTATTTTTTTTTTTGATTTCTCCTTTAACGTTTTGAATGGTACCTAAATACTTTTTGCAACGGTTGTGTCTTATATTAATTAATTTCTGGAATTAATTAATTTCTGGCATAAATCTTATACAGGGCACAAAATTAGCTAGAATTTCGTCCTTTAATGGAATTTTTGTGGTTTTAGTATGTTGTAGCTTTGCAATTAAGTAAAATCAGCTAAAATAAAATAAAATATTATAATACAATGAGGTTCGATTTTAGTTAAATCAGCTAAAAAATAAAAAAAAAATAAAATAACAATTTATATAGAGCGATATGTTATATATGCGTTTATCGTATGTAATGCTATAAAGGTAATCAATAGGTGGTTACTTTGCTAAAAGTGACGATAAAGCTACGTTTGCGCTACCGCAAAACAACGGTAACGTTAACATCATCATTGGGTCAAAATTAATGTGTGATAAAAAATTTTTACGCTATTACAAATTATTTGCGCTAATTTGATTTAAATAATTAAAAACGTCTCTGTGTAAAAAATTTTGCTAGAGTTTAGCAACTGAGATCATCACAAAGGTAGAGTAATCAAATAAATTTGGCGATTTAAAATAAAAAAAATTAGGGATAAGACTCTAATAGACATATAGAGTATTCTATTGCGCAAGAAGGGTCAATTTCCAATATCCGTCAAAAGAAGAAATGGTACATAAATTGGGTGATATTTTCAGGCAGAGAGTTAATTAGGCGTGTTTTCCAGAATTCTGCCTCGCTATTGGCTTACATCTACTGAGCTCAACAGTTTAGTCGGCTACCGCAAGGGCTTAGATTTTACAAGGGGTAATAATTAAAGGGTAGTTTAATCGTTTACTGGTAGAATTGTACCCAAAAAAGGTTTTTTCGTTTATGCAAATTGCCATTTCGTAGTGTAATAAAATGATTTAATGCAAATGGTTTCTCACCGCTTATAATAATAAATAGGTAGTAGGGAAAAATCATCCATGTTATTGGTATCGAAAGTTAATTTAACGTATTTTGAATTAACTTAATTTACAATCAGCAATTATTAATTTTATACCAATTTTCGATTTTTATAATCTCTATCTGTTGAAATAGTACATGTAAATTAAGGTCAAAAATCATTAATTCAACTAACAACTTTACTAACTAAATAAAAATTTAGCTAGGGTTCCGAATTAAAATTTTGTTGATCCGTCTACCAATTTTAAAAACAGCAATGTAGTAGCGCAAAGCAGCAGCTTATAGAGCGCTATATATTATCTTTCTTATCTTATTAACTATTATTTTGTTAGTGCTGAAAGAAATACACACTACATGCAAAAATTAATATTCACGCTTTAGCGTCTTCTTGAATTTCTAGAAGTGAATTTCTAGGTGATATCTGGTAGTTTTTAGATGACTTGAATTTCTGTCGTCACCTGTTTTTTTTTTCACGCTTTAGCGGCTTCTATGTGTTGTACCAATTTATTATCACTCATCTCGTTCTATAATGTTAAATTTTTTTCAAAAAGAAATAATTAAAAAAAAACAAAAATATTTGATTGAGTTCAGTTAGCAGTATAACCAAACTTTTCCTAGGTGCTTTTAATTTTAAAATTGAGAGTTAGCAGTATAACTTCTCCAAATTGGACCAAAATAACCTCTAAGATCGATTTTATACCAATGTTTAATACCAAAGTTTAATAAAACAAAGGAAATACCAACTTTTTAAGTTTACCTATTAAAAAAAATAGTACCAACGTTTTACATTCAAGTTTCACTAAATAAAAAGAAGAGAAATTTACCAAAATTTTGAATTTACCTACTAAAGCTATTAATTTAAGTAATCTGTTTTTTACCAACGGTTTAAGTTTGCTAAAAAAAACTAAATAAAGGTAAAAATTAAAAACAGATTCTACCAATGTTTAATATTGAACTATACACTAAAAAAAATAAACTGGAATCTACCAACGTTTTATTTGCCATTTCTCTGTGAAACACAGGCTCCCAATTTGTTAATAAAGTTAGCAGTATAACATTTATTATGATTCTGACAAACTAAAACACCCCACACCTGACACCAATTTGTAACGGGCGAGCGGTCATTATGTATATTTATATAATTATTTATTTAAGGCAACTACCTTATTTAGTTTTTATGTGAATATTTTGTGAGATAGTAATGAATGAATTAACCCAATAGAAACAGAGGTAGAGTGGAACACAACACCAAGATGACACATGCGAGTCTTTCCTGGTGCGCTTCATCTGAAACAATGTAGACCTCTGGAAAAACAAAGTAGTTCTCGGGGCTGAATCCATGTTGGCGTTCTACAGTCTTGTTAGTACATGAGTAAGCTTACTTACCAATTCAAATCTTAAACCTCTAGACAACTGCTACTCGATTGGATGATATTTCTTTTTCACTATATTTCACTGTTTTGTTTTGATATGTTTCTGATATGAACTGCCCATCAAAGTTATTTAGATCAGGCCAATCTGAGATTAACTAAACTTCTTGATTTGATCTGAATTAGCTTTTTACCAATTTTTAGCTATAATACACTACTATACTCAGCTTGCTCTAACATTAAATAATCGATAGGTTGTTCATCAGATCTGTAGTTTTATTTTTAATTTTGTTGTTAAATAAAAAGGCCTTGTTTCTGGACTAGGCAAGTGTATATTTTAAAATAAAAAGATGAAAATATGAAAATATGACAAATTAAAAACAATTTGAGAAAAATGGGACAAAATTAATTATTTGACAAAATTAAACAAACAAAGCTAAATCATGTTTTATTTTAGGCAATTCTATTTCCACCCTCTTCCCAAGTATTTTAGACTTTAAATAAAAATCCCAAGTATAGGCAAAAACTTGATAAATTAATAAAAATACCAACATTACCCATGTTTTAATCAACTGATTTAAAACCCATTTTGATCCCAAAATAGTTTCCCACAAATCAAAAGTAAATACACAGAATTGTCTAAAATTATCCAAGTTTGTCAAATAAAGAAAGGGTTGAGGCAGTGTAATAATTGATACTTGACATTACTTACAAAAGTTAAAGTTTAAAGCACGCGCTTATATTTTAAAACCCGACTGACTTTTCAAAACTCTAAGACGGAACTAAATTTTAACTTTACAACTTGAAAAAAACTGCTCTCAGATTATCCCTTCTTATTTGACATATTTGGGTAGGCGTACCTAAATTGGAAAAAACCTATACATATACATATTATTCCTAAAATTTTGTGTTTAAAAACAGAGACAAGAAATACAGTCAGTGACATAAAAAAAAGAACAAAACATCAAATTTTCCCTGACTTAATTTAAGTAAAGATGGCCTACTCTTAAAGACGTCCCACGGGAACACCCACAAATAAGAAAATTCAGTTAAAGCTCAAAGTCACCCTAGATTACCTAATTTCGGAAAACAAAGAAAGCTACTTCAAAAGTTACCTAAACTGATCTAAAAAAATGAAACGAACATCCTAGTAATGTCCAGTTTAAAATGTATTAATTATTTATCAAAATTGACCAATTAAAAAAAAATCACTTTGCCTTTAAAGAAAGTGCCTACGATTTTTTGCTTTTAAAATCGAAACCGGGTTGGCATATAGCCTAAGTTGAGAAAACCCGGTGAAAAACTCAACTGCTATTTTCCAGAAAATTTCCAATTTTCTCTTAAAAAATATGACAAATCAAATCTTATATTTACATAGCCTTTAGTAATTGTTTGATTTTTCTACATTTAGTAATTACTAATTAACCACTTTGAAGTATTTAATGAACCACTGCTCAAAACAATACGTGACCTTTGAAACTTGCAATACTACGATATCCAAACGAAATCAATATGATCAAAATTAAGTGACACGGAAAATCAGTGAAAACTGGATCTATTTACCTGAAAATCAAATAAGGAAGCAAAGTCCATCAAATCTAAAAAATAACTCAATTTTGTCGTTTTTGATATCGCTATAATCAACTTTAAAAGTTCTGTTCATATGTATGATCGTGACAAGAAAATTCGCAACATAAAGAAAAGCTACTATGAAAAGTTGGTTTTAATTTAGGGAAATATAAAATATTTCTCGGTCTATATATATCTGTCACTAAATCCGAAAACATTAAGAAAAGTATAAATCAATAGACAAGGGTCTTATCTTATAAATCAATAGACAAGGGTCTGAATCTAAAAGCCACTTAACATTTTTAAAGCTTAAGAGTTTGTTTAAAGCGTGACATTTATTGGCTATATATTTTCCTAAAATTACAAATATTATGTCAAAATTAGAAAAGCTCTCTTGTCTGGTCTTTAAGAGTGTAAAATATACGAACCACATGTTTTCCTGCTATGGGAAAAACTTTAGCCGATATTATATTATATTTAAAGAAATAGACCTTAACAAAAATCTGAGAAATATTCAAAATAAAATATGGGAAATTCTGTTACACGTGTACCACTTCAAAACCAACGACGACAATCATATTTAAAGGTACTAGTTGGTTTTTTGGTAGTAGAAGCTAAGCACATGTAGTGGTTGTTGATTTTTTGGTTATAGAAGCTAGGAGAAGGTGGTAGAGTAGTTGGTTTTTTGATGGTAGAAGCCAGGAGAAGGTGGTAGTAGTAGGCTTTTTGAGAGTAGAAGCTTAGGGAAGGTAGTTGGTTTTTTACTGGTAGAAACTATTTTTGGACTATTTATTATTACTACAAACAATGCGAGCTTACTGCGAAAGTTCGTTAGTCAGTAAAATCTTGGGCAGTAAAATAGAAATTCCCGAAATATAAGCTCTATGGACAGCAGGCTTCCTTATATGCCTTACTACCAGCTTTTTTTATTTTATTTTTTTTATCATATGTGTGTAGACAGTGATTTTATTCAAAGATTATAGAATATAATTTATTTAGAACACAAAAAGGCAAATCTAGATAGGGTCGTAGACTACAAGTTTTTAATTATATTTTTAGTGCTTTTGTCTATAAAGTGATGAAAGTGTAACAGGGGCCTGGCGTGTGACAGTGGTACTGTCACCTCAAGTGGCCAAGGCTTAAATATTGTAAACTACCAACTTAGGTTACAACTTATATAAATTATAAAAAGATTAAATGTTACTATATGTTATTAAATTTACACGATCTCGAAAGGGAATTTGGCGGTTCTTGGAGGAAAAGTATGCTATAAACGTTTTTCTCAAATGTATAACTAATAGGATAATCATACATACCTTTTCAATTTTCTTCTTGCAGCTTCACACTTTCACTTCTAATATTTATTATTTAAATATCAAATTTTTACTACCATTGAACTTTTATATTCAAATATTTACACTTCTTAAACTTTTAGGTTTTATAAACCTTTTATATATTTGTTGTAAATATATATATTTATCAACATCTTAAACGTTGATTGAATGAGTGAAACTATTCAATCAACTGTTTAATTTACTTAATATTACTGTTTAGGTTTGGGATATGTTATTAATTGAAAATGCCGATTTTAGGGCAACGAATGGTTTGTATTTTGTTGATAAAAAACCATAAAACAGTTAAACACATTATTTCAAAACACTGGAAACAGTAATAATTAATGACTTTAAAATCAATAAACTCTAAAAGAAAAGACCAAAATAATTATGAATATTAAAGTTAACAGTTTTATACAATGTTAAAATAATTGATAAATTTCCCGTTGAAATAAAACCCCCCTTAAGAAGTGTGAATGAAAGCGTAACGTACCAGGCAAAGGCAAACTAAAAAGTAAACTCCCTGACGACTTTCGAAAGTTTCCCGTCTCAGTTAAAGCGACCCTGCGCTTGAAGGGACAAATATCTTGGCGTTGATTGGCTAGAATTCTACTCCCTTTCGCCTTGACGAGAAAGAGATAAACTGCGCTTTAAGCGCTCCACTAGGAGACAAAATAGCAATGCAAGCCAGACTTAAAAACCCGTTGGAAAGTAAAATTACACAGTGTGTTTTTTTTTAATTGAAAATAGTTTAAAATTTGTTTCCAGTTACAAAATAAGAATTATTTTGATGTTAGTGGCTCAAAGGACACATTAGCCGAATACAACTTTTATTAAAATACAGCGAACCTGAAAACATGCCTAAAAACAAGTCGCCGAGTTGCCATAAATTTTACTTAATCTTAACCTAGTCTTGCATGTAATTAATGCTTGTTGATGTCAAAACAATATTTAATTAAAAATCTTTAAAAACTTATAATTGGCAAAAATACCATTTATGCTCAAATCCCGTTTTGTTACAAAAGAAAGACATGGAAAATAAGTATTCAATGAACTTAACAGTTGATGCTCAAAAAACAAACAAAATGGTTATCAATGATGCAGAAAATGATGAAGAAATTAATGATTATTTATCTACTTTTCAAACATAGGAAATATCGAGGAAAATAAAAAACAAGAAAGAACAATAATTATTGAACTTCGAAAAACAAATTACAGAAAATGCTGGGTGAAATGTCTGGTCCATACCAAGAGCACAATTTTTTCGATTTTGAAAATATGGTCTAAAACGATGGGAAATAGCCATAAAATAATAAATAAAATATAGAGAATTACAGACAAGCAACGTTGCCAAAGTTCAAATATAATAATTTTAAAATTTTTTGATAAAACCGAAAATAGCACATCAGCAGAAAGAGATGAATAATATGCAATAAAGTTTAACTAACACATTGTTATATTTTTTAAAAATTAAGGTTGGTATATGATCTGGTCCGTCTGATAAATTTGTTTTAAAAGCTGAGGTTTTTATTATTAGTTCCTGTTCAGTAATTGGCTTGCAAAAATGCTCTATCTCTCAGGAGAAGCGTGCGACCCACAGAAAGGTTATCGCGACATTATCTAGGGATTTTTTGTACCAAATTACTTCCTACTGTGGAAAAGTAATTATTGAATGCATCGGCAATAGCTTCGTCCAAGGTTATTTCCACTGTTTGCTTATTTAAAATGCATGGTATATTTTTTTTTAGTTTTTTCTTCATTTGTTGCACTTTTGAAGTTTTTTTAGGATTTAAGTTGTGTAAATGTAGCTGATTTATATAATAGCCACATCTTGTTTTTTTTTCACCAATACCAGACAAAGAATGGGATGAGCATTTTAAAAAACTTTTAACTGAAGAAAGAGCAGAATTCAAGGAAGACGAAAGAGACAATATCATTATAACGATGGGATCTCCAGTACCCCTCCAGTACAATCTCTGAGGTTAAAAACGTGTGCACAACCTTAAAAAGCGGTAAGTCTGCCGGACCCGGAAATACCCCAGCTGAACTTATTAAATATGGCACTGAAGAACTGTTTTGGAGATTACGGAATCTTTTCCAAAAATATTTAAATGGAGCTGTAGTACCAACTGAGTGGAAAACGTCATATATATCCACAATACACAAAAAAGGAAGGAAAGATATATGTGACAATTATAGAGGTACATCTGTAACTAGTACGCTAAGCAGAATATATGGCAAAATAATAAGAAATAAAGTGGAGAGCGAATATAAAGATATGGAGGCAGAAGAACAAGCCGGTGTCAGGGCGGGTAGATCGACTTCAGATCATCTCTTTTGTATACCCAAGTTATTGAAAAGAAAATGGCATACGGACAAGAGCTGCATCTGCTTTACGTAGATTTGCAGAAGTCATATGATAGTATACCACTAAATCTACTTTGGAAAGCGTTGGAAGAGACAAACATAAGCGTACAACTAATTAAGGCCATCAAAGAGTTATACCGCAATAGTAAGGCAAAAGTTAAAATAAAAGCCAAACTAACCAAAGGCTTTCAAGTAAATAAAGGTCTTAAACAAGGTTGCTGTGTCTCGCCTACGCTCTTCAAGATATATTTGTAACAAGTCTGGAAGGGAAAATGCCAAAACATGGGAATTCCGTTGGATAAAACCACCTTGTATACTTTATGTTTCGCCGATGATCAGATAGTGATGGCTCAGGAATATGACGATCTCGAATATATGACATGAAAACTAATAGAAGAGTACAATAAGTGGGACTAGAGGTTAATATCAATAAGACAGAGTATATGTGTATTGGTGGAACGAAACAGGATCTAATCTTAAATACTGGGCAGCAAATTCAGTCCTGTGATGAGTATAAATACTTAGGTCTAAAAATTACAGCTGACGGAATACTAGACAAAGCTATAAAAGATAGAAACGTACAAGGAAGAAAAGCAATAACTTTATTAAATGGAATAATTTGGGACCAAAGTATATCAAAACATAATAAAAAGCTTATATATAACACCATTGAAAAAATGCTTTCCGCTATGGAGATGGACTATTGGTGAAGGACAGCAGGGAAATCAAAAAGAGAAAGAGTTACAAATCAAAGAATAAGAGAAATTATGACAGTGGGTGAACGTACTTTAGTGGATGATAGAAGAACAAAACAAATGGTGTCGTACGCAGCGCTGGCTTTTCCATTAGACACTCTAGGCACTTGCCTAGGGTCCGGAGCCTCAAGGGGCCCGGAGGGCCCCGGTCCAGAACCCCAAGTCAACTTTAAATTTATTGTGAAGTAAAAAAAGGAAGAATAAAATGCCAAAAAAATACGTGTCATTTTATTATATATAGGTTTTTTTCTAAAAAAAATATTATTTAAATCTAGATTTGTAGGTATTACCCATCCCTCAAGTTCTTTAGACATCACAATACCCGTTAATAAAATGCTCTATTACCACCACTACGTCTTACATAACAGACGCGGGCGCCCGCGACTTTTCTCAAAAATCAAGTGAAGGGATGCGTGCCCAAGGATATTGACGATAGAGGGTGTATGTCTTTGATAAGCACGTTGAAATTTCTAGAGAAAGACGGTGGCTGTGAAAGACTGATTTGTTTATTTTTGCATAATCATCTGTTTTCACGAAAATAAAAGTAGTTGTTATTGAACAAAAACAAAGGTAAGTTAATTATTTAAAATGTACTGTTTCCACGTGGTATAGTATTTAAAACTTATAACTAGTAAGCGGTTATGCCATGGATTGCATGATTTTTTAAATTAAATCCATGGGTTACAATTAATATTAATTTGATATTATTGTAAAACAGTGCAAATTGCAACAGAAATCTGGCCCTTTATACTATTTATTTTTCTTGGGTAAATGTTAATCTTGCTCCCATTATTGGCGGCGGTAAAACAAAATGAATCAAAGTAATACAATAACAATGATGAACAGTAGCGTAGCGCCAGCTATCCAATGGGGGGGGGCTTTTAAATGTATGAAAAATTGTATGTAAAGATTTTCGAATAAGTTTACCAACAATCCTATTATAATCTCAGCCTCATGGGGGTGGTTTAACCCCTAAACCCCCCCAGCGCTACGCTAGTGATGATGAATCCAGGGGGGGGCAAGGAGTCCCGAACCCCCCGTCTCTAACATAACGCTTATATTTTTTCTATCAAAAAATAGCAAATGCATAAATTGCAATTTTTTATAAAATATTTTTTTTATATGTTTTTACAAAAACAAATTGCCTACAGCCTATTGACTTTACCTTGTGGGGAGGGGGGGCCCGTATTTCTACTAGTGCCTAGGGCCCGGTAGGTCCTGAAACCGGCGCTGGTGGTACGGACATGTACAAAGAATGGATGATGGAAGACTACCTAAACGAATATTACAATGGAAACCAACTGGCCGAAGAAAACGAGGAAGGCCAAGGAGAAGCTGGAGAGACGGAATAGACATTGAAATAAGAATAAGAGGCCTAGATGATGAATTATGGGCAAACAGAAACGAGTGGAGATTGGGTATCGGAAGACGTAGAACGTTGTGAAACCGATAAATATATATACATCATGTTTTTAAAATAGTTTTACTAAGTTTATTTCTATATTTCTGATAATTATCATTTGGCCAATATTTTTATTTAAAGTACAACGTTTTTTTTAAAACTCTAATTGAATTCAGGATACGCGCAGTTACCCATGGCTTCGGCCTTCTGTGTTTGCTTTTGATTTATTTGGTTGTTATGGATTTTTTATACAATTTTCCAATACACTAATAAATCTTTGTGTGAAGTTATTAATGTCTATTCCCCAGGACCTCTTCCCGAAATTCCCGATTCAAAAGATTTTGCAATATGTTGAAGTTTATTTGATTGATGTATTTTTTTCTAGAAGTAGAGGTAACATTTTGTTTTGTAAGCGGAATATTTAATAATGTTGCATAAAAGTAGGAGGGTCTTTTTTTAAGAATCAAGCTGGTTGTGTTCTAATTATGTTTTGTATTTATTTTTATTACACAATGATCTAGACAGCTTCCTGCATATCCATTCTCTTGCCTAGTGATATAGTTTATAATGCTAACAAAGCTATAACCGCTAAAAATATCGAGGTAATCCCTAACGTGTTCAATTTGTGGTTTGGGAAGTTTTATATTTGTGTCTCCACACACTTACCTCACAAATGTTGGTATTAGATCCCACTTTTGCTGGTGAACGCATTAACTTTTTTGCCATAATGTTTGAGATTCTGGATTACTGGGAAAATTAAAAATCAATATTTCTGATCTGATGTATTATCAAAACAGCTAATTAGGAAACAGGAATAGTAAATACTTATTTATTTTATTAAAAATGTATGTATTTGAAATAAAACATTTTTTTTTGGTTGTGAAAATCTTCCACGACTTTTATTTGAAACTTTTTGACAAATAGGGGGCAATTCTTTAAAATTTGAAATAATTTGAAACAATCTGAAAAAATTTGACGCCTCAAATTTTAGCCCTAAATCATGGCAACATCGTAAATTTCAGTTTTTTGTACAGCGTCAAAAACCGAAAAATGAGGAAAAATATAATCTAAAACCTACCTTTAAACTCGATTGCTGATAGTTCAATATTTTTCCGGGATTGTTGATGATGCACAGGTTCTTAAAAAATTGTATTTTTCCGGAAAAAAAAACAATAACAAAACCATGAGACGTTTTTCTTATTTCGTTAAAGTTGGATTCACAGAAGACCACGGTTCGGTCCGCTTAAACGAGTCAATATGTTATGGTTGGATTCAAATAACACGAACATGACATGCAAAGTACAGCCGACCACAAAATCAAACGTAATATAATTTTAACGAAATCAAATGAATTTTAGGAAAGAAAACGATAAGTTGATAAATTTATGAAAAAAAAATAATTTTCGGATTTATTGCAACCCGTGGCCCAAAAAATAACCTTTGAATATATAAATATCAAACTTGTTATTATTATCATATAATTAAAAATAATGTTTGTCTAATATTTCTTATGATCAGGTATGAGAAGAGATAGAAAAAAAGTCTGCCAAACCCAGGTTATAAAGGTTAGGTTCAGGTCTGCTACAGGGTGACCTTAAAATCTATTATAGATTTGTTTAGAAATTCTAGTTCTCTACTTAACAATAAAAAGTTGAAAATAGCCCAAAAAGTTAAACTATGTATTAACGGATTATTTCAAATTTAGGTTCAGGGGGTGAGTTACAGGGTGATATCAAAAATAGTTGTACAATTTACATTGTTAAAAACAACTTTGTCAGGAGTTTTACTTAGCAAACAAGAGTTAGAAATACCTTAAAAAATCATATCACTAACTTATTGTATTACCTTTAGAGCCAGCAAGTGAGCTACTGGGTGATATCGAAATTACTAGTGTATTTTTCTAAAAATCACATTTTTAGAAAACAATGTTGTCAAGAGCTTTCATTATCAAAAAATGCTTAGGAACACGTTAAAAAATCATAACATTAACTGACTGTATTACCTTTAGGTCCTTGGAGTAAGGTACAGGGTGATATCAAAATTAGTAAAACACTTTTGTAAAAATCACAATTTTAAAAATCAACTTTATCAGGAGTCTTGGTGAGCAAAAAATAGTTAGGAATATGTAAACAAACCACACCATTCACTAACTGCGTTACATTTAGGTCCAGTAGGTAAGATACTAGTAGTAAATTTTTTTATAAATCATATTTTTAAAAATAACTTTTGGCCTCACCTTACTGTTTACAAACCAAGAACATATAAGTTAGGGTTTCTTGAGCGATCTATTAAAATAATATTACGTTAATTACTTTTCCGCACAATTTTACTTTTTCGCATCATTTTTACTTTCCTCACGATTTTTTTCCGCACGTCCAAATTGCAAGAACCTTCCCGTCCACAATCGTTTTTAAATGAAAACCCGTTCTCCTACACACAAGTTTAATTTTCAAGAAGTGCTGCTGTACCGATGCTACCAGAAGCACCGAATGAAGAATCCTGTAATGTGTTACAGCCTGTACAGACCAATATACCTTTCTCCATTCACTACAGTAGTAATTATAAGCAGCAAACTGATCAAGGCATTTCTGTAGTGGGCCAAACACCAACCAATTAAATTCCAATAAGAAACGACGTTATTCAAGATGTTGCGGCATCTGATGTATATTGAAGCATGCAACAAACAGAAAGTGCACTTTCAATTTCAATATCTACCATCGTTAACTTTTTCGTTATTGTTAATTAAATGTTCTTTACATAAAGTTTCTTTTTAATATATCATAATAAAAAAATCCTGTTTTATTATTTTTCCGTGCATAAAAAAATCAAGTAAAAATAAAAGTTAAAAAAACGTACGGAAAAGTAACTTTTCCGCACTAGTGCTGAAAAATTTCTTTTCCGCACGATTTTTGTTTTGTTAAAAATGAAGATATTTAGGACTCATTAAATGATTTATGTAACTATTCTATCTTACGTATCATTTTCTAGCATTATTATAAAATCTTTGCGAATTAAAACATGTTTTTTGATAAAGAAGATGGACAAAAACACTCGTAGGAAAAACATTGTACCTAATTCTTGCGGAAACTATCTTTTCCATCATTGACGGCTTGCCCGAACTCCGCTCCGCGTCGTTTGTGCAACTGCCGTCGCGTGCGGAAAAGTACCTCTTTCCGCACTTGTTAGGTCAATAACTATTGTACAAACAATTAAAAGCCTAAGCGATACAAAAAAATATTTATGTAAAAGATATTTAAAATTTAAAGATAAAAGACCTTAAGTGGGATGAAACTACTGCTTTTGTTGATTTGGAGTTTTCAGTAAAAATAGCTAAAGAAGTAAAGAAATATATCCCTTTATCAGACAACCAAATAGCTATGTAGCGGTACAGGTATTAACCGATTTTTTGCAAGAAATGCAAAATATTGAGTCGCTTCACTTTGGAAGAAGTCTATATACAAGTAATTAAATAAAACTAAGAACGACGTACGGGACAAAAATATTTGTGTGCAGGTTGTTGTTTGTCAATGTAAATAAATGTAATATTTAATATGTGTATTTGTACATTTTTATATTGAGCAAGCTTAATAATTATAAGGATTTGATTTGGCTCGGTTTGGTTATGTTAAATAGATAACTTGGGTGTCAAATTGTTGCCTAAAAAACATGCAAATTTGTGAAATAACAACGAAGTCGTTGTGTATGTTTGTAAATGTTTACATTAGGCAAGCCTAGTGAAGGCTTTCGTTTTGTTACATTAAATATATATTTTAGGGCCAAGATTCTAAAATATCTTGTAAATTTGTTAATTAACAAATCAAACAAATGTAAAATATTTGTAAAAAAATTTTGATTTACTATAAATTTGTGAATTAACAACGAAGGCAGGCAGGTTTTTCTGTAAATAATTATTGTACATTTTTATATTGACCAACCTTATTTATATGGGTTTGGTTCGGTTTTGTTATACTTGATATGTATTATAAAGCCATGATTTTTTCAAACTAACTTGTGAATTTGTAAAAGAACAAGGAACCAAGATGTTGTTACGTAAATAAATGTAGGGATTTTTGGATTTCTTATGTGTATTTGTAAACTTTTATTTTGACCAAGGTTAGTTAGGGGCTTAGGTTGATTTGGTTATATTAACTAATATGTAACTTGTAAATTTGTCAAATAAATAGTAAAAGTTTTTCACGTAAATATATGTGAATATTTTTGGATTTATTTATTCATTTCACCCTGTAGCTCACCTCCCTTGTTATTTAAAAACGTGATTTTTCAAAATCTTTACTGCTATTTAGATATTACCCTGCAGATTACCTACTGGAAGTAAATGAAATTTAGTAAGTGGTATGATTGCTTAACGTGTTCCTAACTATTTTTTGCTAACAAACGCTCCTGACAACGTTGTTTTTTTAAAACGTGATTTTTACGAAATTTTATAACTAATTTCGATATCACCCTGTACCTCACTTCCTGGACCTAACGGTGATACAGTCAGTTAATGGTATGATTGTTTAACGTATTCCTAACTATACTTTGCTAACAAAAGCTCCGGACAACCTTGCTTTTTAAAAATGTGATTTTTAGAAAATTTACACACACTAAGAAATTTCTATATCACCATGTAGCTCAATTCCTGGACCTAAGGGTGATAAAATCTGATAATGGTCTGATTGTGTAACGTGTTTCAAATAATTTTTTGCTAACGAAAGCTCTTGACAACATTGTTTTTTAAAAATTTGTTTTTTAGAAAATTACGCTTCTAATTTCGATATCACCCTGTAGGTCTCTCACGTCCTGGATCTAAAAATAATACAATAAGTTCATGATACATTTTTTAATGTATTTCTTACTCTTATTTGCTAACTAAAACTCCTGACAGAGTTGTTTTTTAAAAATGTGATTTTTATTAAGATTTACTACTATTTTCGATATCACCCTGTAACTCACCTCCTGGACCAAAATTTGATCTAATCCGTAAATAGTAGTTTTTTGGGGCTATTTTCAACTTTTTATTGCTAAGTAGAAAATTAGAATTTTTTAACAAATCTATAATATTAGGCACACAAGAAATTTTACATAATTATACAAACATTATTTTTAATTATACGAATTTATAGAAAGTTTGAAATTTATGTTTTAAAGGTTTGTTTCTTGGGTCCCGTTCATTTTATTCATATTATGAAATTATTTTCAGGTCGGCTGTACGCAGTTCTCTGCCTATATGTGCGGCTCCCTCTAGGGAGCGTGTCGCAAACTTAAGTTTTCCTTGCACAAAGTGACCACGTGGTCGTGGCACCCCTGAAAAATTCCGCCTTCGACTTATTTTCGTCAGGTGGCGACTATTCTTAGGGTCACTGCATCCTGAAAGCCTGGCATCTTCCAACGAGCGGATAGTTCAGAACTTGCATTCCATTTGCTATTGGTTCACATAGTCAGGCGGGATTTTTAAAATTAAAACTCTCCTGTCCTCGTTTTGGGTGGTTGAAATCGGTGTTAAACCAAACTGAAACAAAACCTAACCGTGGTCAATTGATGGGAAACGTATCCTAACCGGGGCGTATCTGGACAGGTTAGGATACGTTGTCGAATAATTTATCAGGGTTAGGTTAACACCGATTTCGACAGGAAAACAAGATAGGGAAGCTAATTAAAAAAAATATAATATGTTTTTAAAAAACAAAAAAAACTCATCGGCATATGCATAGATTTAGTTAAATTCAATAGGTATGTACTGCACAAACCACTACACTTTTTAGTCACTTACAACTAGTATATATTCGTATTTTACGCCGAAAGCTGTAAACATAAAGTTTGTTAAATGCTTGACTGGTGGCACCATCGCTTAATATAATATAATAATAATCTTAAACGGCAACGTTCAACATCAAAAAGTCAGCTGACTATTTCGACCAATAGCAAACGGAATGCAAGTTGTGAACTAGCCGCTCATATCTCCCAGGGGTAGCGACACCAAACATAACCTCATTTACGAAAAACTCAAATCTGACACTGTCAGGAGCGTAGCTTTTTTTATGTTTAAAAAAATTAAATGGTTTACAAATGTTACGCAAAGAACTGTCCGTCACATCCGGTATATAAATTTTACTGTCCAAATAAACAAACCTAAAAAAACTAAGTTCTTTATGATTTCAAATTTATTAGGACCCTGTGTTAGGACCCACACAGCGAAGGAAACAAATATAGTTTGCATGTTTTATATATATTCTAAAATATAGAGAACTATTATGTTGGGTTTTGTATCATTTAATAAATTTTTTATGCTCTCTACGGAATAAAGGTGTACGTTTAATCCCTTTTTTCATGGGCTACGGTAGTATTTCTTGTCCCCAGTGATTGAAAGTAATATAATATAGGTTTTTGGATTATTTTATTTTATCATAATACAAAAAACAAAAAGGAATATATACACGATACCGATTATTTTGTTCCAGCTTGCCGTAAGCCTACTGTACTTTGCCGATGGCTTGGTTCGTTTTGATCGTTATTGTGTCCTTAGGCATAGAATATTGCTTCCATATAAACGAAGCATTTAACTTTCTAGACTTCTCCAGGCTGTAAACCAGGAAACTGTGAAATTTTCGAAATTCTGTTTATTGCATCATTTCCATGCCCATCTCAAAGTAAGAATATGCTTTATTTTCCATCTTCGAGAAATGTAATTCGAACTTTTTCTCGACTAAACTTAATTAGTTTGTTATGAAATAAATAATATTTTTTCCACATTGTTATAAGGTCACTCATCGTCAAGCAAGCTTTACCTTGCTTGACGATGAGTGACCTTAGTTTGTTAGCATCTGACTGACTTTTGTTTAATGTAATGCCATGACAACTATCACTGCCCACTGCTTTTTTATATACTTGACATGCTAAAACTATAGTACGGTAAGTGGTTTAATACCTATTTATTTAGTTTATGATTATTATTATTTTTAGTATATAAAAATAAACCTTGGCATTAAAGTCCCTTTTAGTCACTTAGCAAATTATAGCCCTTCTTCCGGTCGAGCATGAAAATTCCCGCGGTGGTATTAAAAGTAAACACACACACGCCCTAGGTTTATAATATACCTACTATTATTTTTATTATTGTTCAAAAAAAGCGGGCGGCGAAGAAAAGGTCGAAAATACAAAAAGTCGAAAATACAAAAGTTCGAAAGTACAAAAGGTCGAAAATACAAAAGATTGAAAAACAAAAGGTTCAAACAAAGATCGAAAGTAGCTGCACTGTAATGATTGCAAAACAAAGTAGAATTAAGTTTTTAAAAAATCAACATCCAATAAAAACTCAAGGTAGCAACACGACGTGTTCGAAAACATTTTCTTCGAACGGAAATTTTTATGAAAACAATTTCTTATAATGGAAATTTGTTCGAAAACATTTTTTTTAAACGGAAATTTATTCGAACACTATTTCTTTGAACGGAAATTTGTTCGTAAGTAATAGTTGTTCAAAAACATTTTCTTCGAATAGAAATCATTTTCTTCGAAAGCAAGTTTTTCGATAAAAGACGCTCTAGACCTGGATTTCCAAACCTAACACAATTTATATAGTTTGACTACGGCAAGGTCTTTTTAACATATTTTTTCAAAAAAACCCTGACTTCTTTCCCGGGATCGTAAACATTCTGAAAATTTGTCTACTTTCCTCCTTTTGGAAGGTCGAAATTTGTATTTTCCTAAACTTTGTCAATTGATCGCAAACGTATCCGAACCGGTCCAGATACCTCCTGATGTGCTCAATTAAGAAAGGTTAGAGTAACACCGATTTTAACCTTCCAAAATGAGGACCGGAAAGCTAATTTAGGGAAATCATTTTTCGACAATAGGTCTCGGTTGGTTCGGTTTGGTTCACACTCTCTAGGATCCCGGGAAAGAAGTCAGGGAAGTTTTTGTTTCCAAAAATTGTTAGAAAAAAACCCCATTAGTCGAACTATATGAGTTGTGTTAAGTTTGGCAAGCCAGGTCAAATATATTTTTTTCGAAAAAATGTTTTTGAACAAATTTCTGTTTGAAGAAAACGTTTTCGAACAATCTTTTGTTCGAAGAATATGTTTTAGAACAATTTTTGGTTTGAAGAAAATGATTTTCGAAGTTTATGCTTTCGAACAATAATATTACGATATTTATATGAAATGTACTATAAAATTATAAATAATTAAGCCGAACCTTACAAAAACTCGAACTGTATTTATAAAAGAAAATGATTTTTAACAATAATACCTACAATAAATATTCATAACCCAAAAACTCAAGGAACATATTTTTTATTTCTTAAGCTGTATAAAAACGAGTTCTTTTTAAGTTTTATTAAAACATTTTTCTTTTCTCAGACTGTATAAAAATGAGTATTTTTCACGAACGTCTATGGAATTTTGAGTACGGTTTTGACACTCGTGTCGCTACCGCTGGGAGGCGCTAGACTTCCAGGATGCAGTGACCCTAGTATTTCTAATTACCCGATCCAAAACCTTATGGGCGCGTGTTAATTTACGACAGAGACAATTTATTATTTTTTATACTTATTTACCTAATCTGTGTTTATTATTTTCTCTCTGGTTTACGAAAGCTGTGTCATGGGCCATCACTGAAGAACAGCAGTTTCTATATGGGAGGACCCCCCAGAATAAAAAACTATATACGTGCCTAGCTTTTTTAAAAAGTAAAAAAATAATCACCACTTCAATAATTTGACCAGGATTACACTTAGTCAGATTTTTCTGGCAGATTTTAAAGAAATAATTTGACATTCCCTTAAAAATCCGTTCAAATATAACGGTGGCAACAGCGTAGAGCTAATTTTGTAGCGACCCTTCCACGACATGCAATTAGTCCCTCTTTGTTAATTTTACCGTGAAAAACAAAGAAAGAAAGTAAACTTAGCTGACCTCATAAAGAAAACGAATAGGACTCATAAATTTGAAAGAAATGTGACGAAATCTGACTTTTTCAGTTTGTGCGGTTAATGGCTTTCTGCTTTGAATTTATTTACAATTTTTAAATTAAAATTTTCAACAAATTATGGGTTTTTAATTAAAAACAAATATTATATGGTGAAGCTACATCTATCAAAAAGTGGGAAATGGCCTTTTAGGTAAGTTTTTAAGTTTAAAAATTGCCTTTTAAACGAGAAATCTTAAGCGCCAGATTACGTCACATTTTTTCAAATTTCGCCAGATTTTTTGAAATGTAAAGAATTGCCCCCATAAAAACAGATATGATATGCTTTTTTCAATCATTTAAGGTCGCTTATTCACCGCAACAATTTTGAGTGATTTTTTAATTTTCCTATTAATTAAATTACCACCGTTCATTGTAATATAAAAAGCGCCTATACTTTATACTATTTGTCTTGTTATGAACAATTCACGAAGTGATCCTGCGTGGGTGGCAAAGGGAATGTATGATATCAAGCACTTTAGTGAAAAGATAAAAAGACACAAAGTAAGTGGTATTTATTTAAATAACCAAATAGAATTTTATATGCTAGGCAAGACTGATATTAGGTGTTAATTAAATAGTGCCTATATGCAGAACATTATCGAACATAATGAAAATGTGACAAAAAATAGACATATGCTTAGTAGGTTAATAGACTGCTTAAAATTCTGTGGGATTTTTAAAGTTGCTCTACGGGGCCATAATGAGTCTGAAACTGGTGCTAATCCGAGCTCTTTGCGCATGTAAAAGAAGGGGAATAGACTTTAACTATAAACAAATAAATTAAAAGTAGCTGCTTGTTTGTAAAATGCTAAAATAAAATTGTTTAGGTTAGTTTTTTATCTCTTTTTTCATGCAATATAAATTTCTGCCCCCATCCCCCAATTCATAACGTCACCAGCCGCTACTGGCAGTAACAAAAGAACTAATTTAAAGTGGTCCATATCAAGCCAACTGCTGACACTCTACAAAGCCCAGATTCGACCAACTATGGAGTACTGCTCACATATATGGAGTGCGGCACCCAAACATACCTTAATGCTTTTGAACACCGTGCAAAAACGAGCTATTAAGCTGATCAATGACCCCGCACTTACCCGTAGCTTGGATAGTCTCGAACATCGAAGAACTGTGGGCGATCTATCTCTCTTCTACAGGTATTATCACGGAAAATGCTCTGAAGAGTTGGCACGTATGATCCCCCCGGGAGTAGCACCTACTAGGCGAACACGTCAAACAGACGGTAACCATCAATTTATTGTCAAAATAGAGGCACCAAGAACCTCATTATATCAGAATTCATATCTCTGGAGAACAGCATCGCTGTGGAATAAACTCCCTGCGACAGTTTTCCCTGCAGGTTACAACCTAAACCGTTTCAAAACCAACACACACCAACATTTCCGCGCACTCGCCGCTTCTCGAGCGTGATAGGGATCTCCTTGCGAGTGCGCATAAAAAAAAGCGTCGATCTTGAGCTTACAGCCAACAGGGTAAATTTTGAATGCCGTAAAACCGATTCTGGCAAAAAAGCACGCGAGACAAAATTGCACTGTAACAAATGGCTACGGCACTAGCGCAATTTAACAATAGTTATTTAAACAACAAGGTTTGAAAACGACTCTTTCCACACGATCAAGACAGTTTGGTAGACCGAGCCGAGGTCTACAAGTCGAGGGAGTGTGCAAAGAGGTTTTCAAACGAGTTTTTTACAATATTTTTTATACGACTGCTAATAAAGAAAGAAAAATCAAATTTTAATTTAACTTGTTTTTATTTCCGACATTTTTAGAACAAAACTTTAAAAATTCAACAATTTTTTGACGTATCTAATCAACAAAACATACGAGCAGTGACGGTTGCTACGGAACTAAGCCAACTTATATTGATGGGTGACAACAACAAAAATCACAATGACGGGAGACCCGTATGCAGAAATGACATAGGCGTGCGCAAAAATGACATAAGCGTGGGCAAAACGTTTTGCACACAGCGTGCGCAAAATGCCATTTTCAGATCTTGTTCTCCGTCCGCAAAACCCCCTTTTACAAGACAGTCGTATATAAAAAAGCATTAGCGTGTACAATCGGTATGTACGTATGTACAAAAAGTATTTTGCTGTCAATGACATGTCGGTTTAGATTAGTATATAAGGATAAGGCTACCAATGGAACGATCACCGCAGTGTTATTTCTTTAAGGATATTTACTGTTTATTATACCTTTATTAGTACCTGATGATTGGAAAATTGCATTCATATCCTCAATACATAAAAAAGGAAACAAGCTGGATTGCAACAATTACAGAGGAATTTCAGTAACCAGTACCTAAGTAGATTGTACGGTAGGATTCTTAGAGATCTAATAGAGAATGATTTTCATGAGCAAGAAGAAGAAGAGCAAAGTGGGTTTCGTAGTGAAAATGTTTTTTGTCTTAAACAAGTAATTGAGAAAAGAAGCGCCAGAAATATAGAGACTCATGTTACCTTTGTGGACCTACAAAAAGCAAATGATACCGTTCCAGTAGAAAAAACTATGGACAGTGTTAGAGCAGACTAATATCAACCATAAATACATAAAAGCGATAAAAGAACTATACAAAGGGTCAAACTCTAAAATTAAAACTGGAAATCGACTTTTAAAAGAATTCCTTGTAACAAAAGGCTTAAAACAGGGATGTTGTATCTCTCCAACTCTTTTTAAAATATATATCGCAGTAGCTCTAAAAAACTGGAAACGTTAAGTCCACGGCATGAGAATACAACTTAACGACCGATTTACCATATACACACTACAGTTTGCTGACGACCAAGTAATTGAAGCTAATGATAAAGAAGACATGGAGTATATGATGAGAAAGTTTATGGAAGAATACCAAAAGTGGGGATAAACAGTGAACGTGGACAAGACACAGTACTTATGTATTGAAAACGAATCCAACGAGTTAGAACTAGACAATGGACAAGTAATATCTCCATGCAATGAGTATGTATACTTGGGTGTCACATTTGATAAGACAGGAACAGACTGTAAAGAACTGGAAAAAAGAATAGTAAAAGCAAAAAAGGTTATTGGATGTCTTAACAGTATTTTATGGAGCAGAGAGATAAAAAAGAATGTTAAATTTAACATATATGAAACAATGGTGAAAAGCACGCTGTTGTATGGAATAAAGACTTGTCGCGTAACAGAAAAATACAAAACAAAAATGGAAAGTGTCGAAATGGATGCAATAAGAAGATCAATGAGAATATCTAGAACAGATCACATAAGAAATGAGATCATAAAAGAAAGAATGGGAATCGAAGGAAGCATAACAGATGACATCACTTAAAGATAACTGATATGGTACGGCCATGTACAACGGATGAACGATGAAAGATTACCAAAGCAGGTCCTAGAATGGCAACCAATAGGGCGAAGAAAAAAGGGCGTCCTAAATTAGAATGGCAACAGTCAATCCAAAGATCAATGAGTCAAAAAAATCTGACACAAGATGATTGTCAGGATCGAAGGAAGTGGAGAATAGGCGTCGGACAACGTAGAAAAACTTTTTAAACCGACATAGTAGTATATGTCAAAATGGCGACTACACCACCTTTTTCAAGCTAAGGGTCCTTTTTTCGGTTCAATGACTAGCCTATACGGCTTACTTCGGTTTAACAATACATTTTATAAACTTGTGTTATTATTTCACATTGAGATTCTACCCTTAAGAAAACTTAATTTGTCTTTAAGGTTATTTTGTTGTTTTGTTTTACACAGTTCGTTAACAAAATGACGCCTCTAATAAATCTTGTTTTAGCAACCACAACTTATCGTTATTTAACGCAAAGTTAACCATAAATATAATTTGACGTCAACAATCTCTAGCTAATAAAAAAAACACCCTATTTATTTTAAGAATACCGCCTGTATTTGGAAATGTATCTGCTTGAAATTTTTATTAAATTTTTTCCGTATTTGTGCCTAATTTCACAAAGCATCCGTTCAAATCAAATAACTTTTTGTCAATTTAATTTTTTTTCATTTCATTTCATGACATTTCTTTGCTGTTATATAAAATTCGCTTTATTAGCGTATCCCGTGTTTAAATTCAAAAAAAAAGTTAGCTTCGCATTTTTTTCAAAACAACGCACAGAGGGGCAAAATCAATAAAACATGCGATTTAGTGCAGGACTCATTTATCTAATATGGGAGATATTTTTACTGAAAACTATTTATTAATAATCGCTTTACCATAGCAAGTTAGCTTTGGATAGTCAAACGTCAAACAAATGAATAAAATACCTTGTCAAAGTTAGCGTGTTTTGAAAACTGACGTTGCGTAGTTGTTTTAAGAACACAAATGAATCAACTTTGCCACAATTTTTAATGTTGATCAAGTTTGGTTAAAATAATTTTAATTATGTCAGATAATCACTATGGTGAGTACCTTATTCTCGTATAAAAAAAATGCAAAATTTTTTGTTGTTTTTGTTCAAACTGCCATTTTTGTAAAATCTTTCAAAAATTTATTATTTTCTTTAATCTTAAAAATATACGTGGACACAAAGTAACTTGTCGCCCGCTGTCGCGGGCCAGTTTTAACATGTCATTTTTTATTGAACCTTCCTTTTTAAAATGACGCCACATTTAGCTGCTAGTTTTTGCTAATAAGGCCGAAATTAATTTTTAAATATTAACATTTTTCTCCAAACTTAGCGAAATATGTCTTTAAATTGTAGTATAGATATTTAAATATATAAAGTACTAAATACATGTACATCTACACATACTATTATTATACTCATTATATATTAAGGAATAAAAGTCACACCTTATCACGAGGCAAAAAGTTTGTAGCCTTTGCGTAGCGAGGTATATAATTGGCCAATAGCTAACAAGACACTAATTACAAATTTTAGGAGATATTTTTTAAAATTTTGAATTTTTCTGCCCTAAAATTAAAGTATAATTATAATTATGTGGTTTTCAGCTACTTTACTAAAAACATAAGTCTGATAGAGCCTTTTATTTTGAATTTTAAGGATAAAAAGTGACAGTTTTCTTATAATATATACCAAGGAATAAAAGTGACACTTTTTATTTCAAGGTAAAAAGTTTTTAGCACGAGCGCAGCGAAAGCTACAATTAGTTAAAGGATAAAAATACTCTTTTATAACGAAGTTTATACGTTAATTTTACACTTTCAGACCGATCTCTTTTTAACTTATTATTTGATTTATTAATATAGTTAAATTATTTTTTGTTCTGTTTAGTATACTATATAAACATAATTATTTATAAACAAAGAAAGCTTCCAGTGGCGTATATAGAAAAATGTCTCGGGGTGGGCCCGAGATAGTTTTTTGGGGGAGGCGAGACCCCATGAGGTCGTATTTTATGCTGTTTTATGTTTGTATTCATGAAATATGTGGAAAATATCTAGAAAAATCTTAGCTTCGGGAAGGGGGGGGGCGGGCCCCCTAGGCCCCCCTTATATACGCCACTGAAAGCTTCTGTCAAGTCGTTTTAAAAATGGCGAAAGTCAGTCCGAAGAAAAGTGTGCAAAATTTTATGTCGGTTCTGTAAAGTTTTTTTTTGGGGGGGGGGGTTAGGTATTTTCATTTTTCAGGGGGACGATTAGTTATTGGGGAGGGGGCAAACTTGGCCTTTCCGTTTCTGTAGGGTCGACAACATAATATAATATTTTGTAAACATTGCTGTCGTACATAGTATTTTAGGAAATATTTTGAAGCTTATTCGACCACTTATACCTCGACTAACACCTCGGGGTAACTTTTTTTTTATTTTGGATCACTAAGTAATTCATTTTAAATATTCCTGACTACAAAGGAATACATCCATTGCACTGTGGGACTTTATCGCATATTTTTGCGCTACTGCCCCACTGTGCAACGATTTCGCAGAAAAAGTATTTGATATCAAGCTTTTCCAAACCTGTTTTAATTTAAGTATCTCTTTATGTTTGTCGTATAAAAAACCTATTATTTTTTTAGGCTTTTATGTATCAAAAAATCCACCTGGTGTCGTGTTTTACGATGATTCCAATGGTATAAAAATCTAATTTTTCAAGGAAGTCCACTTACTATGTCTGCATTGTACGACACATTAGTGATGATCGTGGCCAGGTCTACCAGTGGGCTACTTTTGAAGATTTGTGAAATTTAGTACCCGTGAATTTAAAAACTAAACAATTTTTTGTGGCTAATCCGATAAAAAGAAGTTTTTGTTTCTCTCATATTTTTCCGTGGGTAGCCTGAAAGCTTAACCTCACGGGGGTCCAAGATCTAATGGACATCTAATAAGTGTTGACAGTTAACTATTTCGTCCTTATGGCAGTGGCGGTTCCTCCATAAGTGCACATGTGCACGTGCACTCCCAAATTTTACTTTAAAAATATTAAAATTTGATCATTCTTTAATTTAATTAATAATTACCCCAAAAGGAATTTACTAAAGACTGAAATATTAACTATAATTAATACTCGGTACATATGTGTTTGTATTCGTGTTCAACCAGCCTGCGATGAATGGATATTCTCGTGGTTATATTCTTTACGTTTAGTTACTGGAACCAAATTCTCTGCACCGTAGAAGTTATGTCGCATTCTAATTAGGAAATATAGAAAAAGAGGACGAAATGTCCCAATAGAATTTTACAGTACAGCGTGTCCCATTTTCGGTGGGATTAAATGGGAAACTCGGTTATTATTAAAGATATTGAATTTCTGATTGCACCTTACCGTGCTCTTTTTTTGAGCCCTTAAAAATGGGGTAATCAGATTTTTGCTATACCCCGTAGTTTCGCTAATACAGGGAGTTTTTGAAAAAATTGTATTTTAATAATCCCTTGTATCTCGCTGATTTGGCGAGATACTTTTATTCTGTAAAAACATTTTTATGGCAACTTTTTTAGAAGAAAATAATGACGTTGTCAATTTTTTTAAATATTGTTTAGTTTTTGAGATATGGTATTTATCTTAAAAAAATTAAATACGGACCTGGATTTTTTTTATTACTATTTTGATTGGTTTCATGCTAGTATTATCATAAAATAATAAAAATTTAAAAATTTTTTGTTTTAAGGTAAAAAAAAATATTTAATATTTAAAAAAAAATTAGTCCGAACCTGGATATTTCCTACATAAATATAAACTAAAAATTGCTAGTTAAACAATTTTTAGTTTAACTGTTTTGATACTTAGCATATTAAAATGGTTTTACGTTAATTTACAGATTTATTTGAAACAAAGTCTACGAAAAATACAAAAAAATACAAATTATAATAAATAACTAATTTTTCTGATTACCATTATGTGTAAGACATTGTTGACATTTTTGAGTAATTTTTCTTTCGCATTTTGTATAAAAATATTTCTGCCATTTAAATATTGGGATTTTGTTGCTTGAATGAAGCAGTCAAAAATATCACATTTTTCAAAATCTGGATATGGTCGATTTCTAGCCAGTTTAAAATAATTGTAAGCCATTCAAAAAAATGACAATTACAATGTCACGCTTTTGTTTTGTAAATTTCACGACCTGCTGTTCGGTTATCAAATAATTAGTATGATATTATGTTTGTAACTTTTTAACGTTTTTTACTTTATTTATAAATCTTTTAATTATCATTTCAAAACAGATAAACTAAAAATCGTTCAACTAGTGTGTCTTGCAATTTTTAATTTATAATTACGTTGGAAATTTCCAGGTTCGGACTATAATTTTTTTTTCAAATATTAAATAGTTTTTTTAACCTTAAATCAAAAAAATATTCAAGTTTTATCATTTTAAGGTAATAATAGCATGGAACTAATCAAAGTAATAGTAAAAAAAATCCAGGTCCGTATTTAATTTTTTTATGATAAATACCATATCTCAAAAACTAAACAATTTTTTAAAAAATTGACAACGTCATTATTTTGCTCTAAAAAAGTTGCCATAGAAAGGTTTTTACAGAATAAAAATATCTTGCAAAATAAGCGAGATACAAGGAATTAATTAAAATGCAATTTTTTCAAAAACCACCACGGGGTATAGCAAAAATCTAATTACACCATTTTTAAGGGCTCCAAAAAAGAGCACGGTAAGGTGCAATCAGAAAATCGATATCTTTAATAATAACCGAGTTTCCCATTTAATCCCATCGAAAATGGGACACGCTGTACATAGAATCTGAGCCTTCTTCGGCCGTGCTCTTCTACATAAATTAGCCTCGATGATTCAACAAATAGTAAAGTTCAATGAATTGGTTATTGAAGAATTTATATCAAAAAAGGACAGACGCCTTCATTTTCAATACAAGACGTGTTTGTGAAAGATAGAAACTAGGTATGATACATTTATTATTTATTTATAAAAACAATAATAACAGGTAACTAATATCTAACTAACTAACTTATTTTTTAATTATTTGCTCTAAATTATATGATATGACAGCCGCCCACTCGATGGCCCAAAAAGTTGGGTGTGCACCCCCAAAGCTTTTTACCACGCACCGCCACTGCCTTATAAGACTCCTCAGAACACTGCTTGGTCAATGTGACACCCTTGCGAAGGTAATTAGAGGGTTTTGTGTCTAATCCTATGTATATAGTGAGAAAACCCTCGCAAGAAGCGCCATCTGCCAAGATACGAGAGAAACTAGAACAAGAGCAGGCAAAAATAAACTGCTATACATAATAATCAATGAAAAGATTGATTGCAAAGAAAATAAAGAACAAACATTCCGTGACCTATGACAGCTCTTCTGTCTTTCAAGCCAGACGAACGCTGGTTAGCGTTTTTACCCGCCATTAGACGCGAGCGTCAATCAGCGGAATTTTTAAGCCGAATAATACTAACAAACGTGAAATTTAGTACCCGTGAATAAGTAGTAGTAGTAGTGGGGGGATTGACCCGCAGGTCTGACAAGTAGGCCCTTTTGGCCATGCCCCAAGTCTGTCCCTTAACCCACTCTCTGCACTTCCCTTTGATGGTCGGGTAACTCATTGGGCCTACCTGTTCTCTTTACAAAGTCCAGTAAGTCTGCCCATTTGAGCATGTGCAGTTCTTCCTCGCTCAGAGTTGACGCTCCGAGTGCCTGTTGTCTCATCCTTGCGTAGGCCTCGCATTCTGCCACGAGGTGTCTTGATGTCTCTTCTTCCTGTCCACAGGCTGGGCAGGTAGGGTCATTCTCGACTCCTATACGTGTCCTGTGCCTCCTCAACCGGTTATGTTCGGTTAGAGTACCTATCAGCAGTCCGGTCTTTTCGTGTCCGTCCCAGCATCTATCTAATTCTGGTCGCTTTTGGACGGTCTACGAATTCTCTGGTCTGTCTGCAACCCGTTCCTGTTTCCCAGGAGTTTAATAGCGCGTCCTAGGCCTGTTTGTTTAGTCCGCTTTGCGCTTGTCTTTTTGTCACGCCCAAAAGTGGCTCCGGTCCTACATAGGCGTTTCCTGCCCCGAGTCGTGCGAGTTCGTCCGCCTTCTCGTTGCCTGGTACCCCCGTATGTCCCGGAACCCAAACTAGCGTCACCCGTTGGTCATCGCTTAGGGTCTCCAGCGCCTCTGCGCATTCTTCCACCAAGCCGTCAGCAATCTTGGGTGCGTTTAGCGCCTTCAGGGTGGCTTGACTGTCAGAGCATATATATATAAGCTCCTCTTCGCTGTTCCGATCCCCTTCTAGGACTGCCGCCATTATTATGGCGTAAACTTCTGCTTGAAAAATAGTAGCCTGCTCACCGAGCGAGCAGCTCTTCTGAACTTCTAGTTTTTCCACGTATACTCTCGCTCCTGTGGTTTGCCTCTCTGATAGTTTGGATCCATCAGTGTAGCAAACTAAAGCGCTCTCCTCAAACATCATTTCGTCTCTCTGCCACGCTTCCCTGTCTGAGATGTGGATTTTGTACCTCTTCTCGAGCCTCCAAGGTGCGTGTGCTCTGCTGACCGTTATTGACGTGAGGGGGATTTCTCTAATTGTCAGCTCTTCTATAGCTAGATGACCAGCTGTTTCTCCCCTTCCTCTCCACTCACCCGTGTCCCTTAGACGTAGGTAGGTCCCCATCGCCTCCCTCTTGATCCAAGTTGGTAGCGATGGTAGTCCCAGAATTGTCTCTAGGGCCAGGATCGGGGTAGTTCTGATAGCTCCGGTTATCCCTCTACACATCAGCCCCTGTAGGCTTCTGAGTTTTAGGGACCCGTGAATAAGGTTTAAATCGGGAGTCGGCCTGCCCCTTTTGTAAAAGAGGTTTTAAAATATTTTAGAAAAAATTGCATAACCCTAAACACCAGCTCAAGAAAAAGGAACGGAATGCAAAGAGCGCGTATTAATCCCCTGCTGAAGGGTGTTCCCTTTAACTTAAGAAAGTTGCTGTCAAAATTTGACATAAGGAATGATATCTCTGGCTTCTAACATATTCCAAAAGATAATATGAAAGAAATTATGCAACTTTTGTATTTGAAGGTTTTTTCTATCACATAAATTAACCCCTGAACGCAAATTTAATCAAAAAAATTAATTATTAAAAATCAACAATCTATTTAGACATGCTCTAGAAAAAATTTCTAACTGTTCAATAAATGACAATGCTTGGTCATAGGCAAGTTTATATATATTTATCGGTTTCACAACGTTCTACGTCTTCCGATACCCAATCTCCACTCGTTTCTGTTTGCCCATAATTCATCATCTAGGCCTCTTATTCTTATTTCACTATCTATTCCTTCTCTCCAGCTTCTCCTTGGTCTTCCTCGTTTTCTTCGGCCAGTTGGTTTCCATTGTAATATTTGTTTAGGTAGTCTTCCATCATCCATTCTTTGTACATGTCTGTACCACACCAGTTGTTTTGTTCTTATATCATCCACTAGAGTACGTTCACCCACTGTCATAATTTCTCTTATTCTTTGATTGGTAACTCTTTCTCTTTTTGATTTCCCTGCTGCTCTTCTCCAATAGCATCGAAGAAAAATGTTATATGTTCTCTGCCAATAGTCCATCTCCGTAGCGGAAAGCATTTTTTCTGTTCTATCTTTGATTGGCCATACTTCTGAGCCGTATGTAATAATACTTTTTACAATGGTGTTATATATAAGCTTTTTGTTATGTTTTGATATACTTTGGTCCCAAATTATTCCATTTAATAAAGTTATTGCTTTTCTTCCTTGTACGTTTCTATCTTTTATAGCTTTGTCTAGTGTTCCGTCAGCTGTAATTTTTAGACCCAAGTATTTATACTCATCACAGGACTGATTTCGCTGCCCAGTATTTAAGATTAGATCCTGTTTCGTTCCACCAATACACATATACTCTGTCTTATTGATATTAACCTCTAGTCCCCACTTATTGTACTCTTCTATTAGTTTTCGTGTCATATATTCGAGGTCGTCATAATCCTGAGCCACCACTATTTGATCATCGGCGAAACATAAAGTATACAAGGTGGTTTCATTCAACGGAATTCCCATGTTTTGGCATTTTCTCTTCCAGACTTTAAGGACCTGTTCCAAATATATCTTGAAGAGCGTAGGCGAGATACAGCAACCTTGTTTAAGGCCTTTATTTACTTGAAAGCCTTTGGTTAGTTTTGCTTTTATTTTAACTTTTGCCTTACTATTGCGGTATAACTCTTTGATGGCCTTAATTAGTTGTACGCTTATGTTTGTCTTTTCCAACGCTTTCCAAAGTAGATTTAGTGGTATACTATCATATGCCTTCTGCAAATCTACGTAAAGCAGATGGAGCTCTTCTCCGTATGCCATTTTCTTTTCAATAACTTTGGTTATACAAAAGAGATGATCTGAAGTCGATCTACCCGCCCTGAAACCAGCTTGTTCTTCTGCCTCCATATCTTTATATTCGCTCTCCACTTTATTTCTTATTATTTTGCCATATATTCTGCTTAGCGTACTAGTTACAGATATACCTCTATAATTGTCACATATATCTTTCCTTCCTTTTTTGTGTATTGTGGATATATATGACGTTTTCCACTCAGTTGGTACTACAGCTCCATTTAAATATCTTTGGAAAAGATTCCGTAATCTACAAAACAATTCTTCAGTGCCATATTTAATAAGTTCAGCTGGGATATTTCCGGGTCCGGCAGATTTACCGCTTTTTAAGGTTTTGCACACGTTTTTGACCTCGGATATTGTGAGGAGTACTGGAGATCCCATCGTTCTAATGATATTGTCTCTTTCGTCTTCCTTGAATTCTGCTCTATCTTCAGTTAAAAGTTTTTTAAAATGCTCATCCCATTCTTTGTCTGGTATTGGTGAAATAAAATCTCTGCATGTTTCTTTTTTGATCGATCTTATCGTTTTCCAGCTTTCGGTACTTCTCCTACCTCCTAAGTAAGAATCTATTTTCTGGCACTTTTGCATCCATGATTGATTCTTCTTATCACTGATCATTCTTCTCACCTTTGATTGCGCGATTTTGTATTCTTCTCTGCTTCTATCTGTCTTTTGGGATAAGTACGTGTGATATAATTTCCTTTTTTCCTCTATTTCACTTTCCATCTCAGCATCCCACCAGTATGGTTTTGTTCTTTTAGGAGTTTTTTCCACTAATCCTAGTGCTTCTTTTGCAGCTTGATGGATGCTTAATGTGATACATTCGTATTCCTCATCTGGGGTTTCACCTGAACTTGAATTAAGTTTTTCGTTCAGTCTCTTTTTGTATAAGTTTTTTACGCTGTCATGTTCTAGGCTTAGTAGATTATATTGACAGTGATCAATTTCCTCATTCACTGTATCATCAAGATTTTGTTGATGGAGGCTTCGGCCTTGATAAGGAAAGAGAATTTTGGTTTCCAGAAAATAATGATCACTTCCGCATGTTGATCCACGCTTTGTTCTGACATCTTGAATTTTTAGTTTTGTCTTTTGTTTAGTGATAAGATAATCAATGACGGATTTCAGGTTTTGTGAGGGTTTGGTCCAGGTATATTTGTGTATTTTCTTATGTAGGCAAGTTTACCAACTAGATTTGGTGGCCTTCTGGCCCTTCACGAGAAAGAAAGCAATGCATGGCTCAATGCTTTACCTTCTCCACCACTGGGAACTTTACTAGATAATACAACATTCCGTATTTCCGTTGCTCTTTACTTGGGTCAACCGGTGTGCGAACAACATACCTGCATTTGTGGACAAATTGTTGATATTTTGGGTCATCATGGCCTGAGCTGTCCAAATAGTGCAGGTAGGTTTTCTCGTCACAGTTTTTTAAATGATATAATACATCGATCATTGACTGCAGCTGACACTCCCAATATGTTCGAACCTGTAGGAATCTCTAGAAGTGACCGAAAGCGGGCTGATGGTGTGTCGTATTTCCCATGGAGAGAAGGCAAACAATTAATTTGGGATGCCACCTGTTGCGACACCTTAGCGAATTCTTATATTTTACAAACAAGTATTAGGTCTGGAGAAGCTGCTCTTATTGGTGAGCAACAAAAAAAAACAAAATATAAAGAACTCTTAGACAAATATATTTTTATCCCGTTTAGTGTTGAGACCTTAGGTCCGTGGGGAGAAGATGCAAGGCGACTGGTTAGTGATATTTCTGAAAAACTTAAAAACTCTTGTAACAAATCACTAACCAGGAGCTTTATTACCCAGTTGATTAGCTTAGCTATTCAAAAGGATAATACTGCATCGATTCTGGGAACCCTGCCGGAACAAAGAGGTTTTGAGGAAGTTTTTTATGTTATTCAAAACTAATTATGTAATTTTAAATCTAGTTTATTAAATACAATTAAGTTATTTTATTTAGTTATCATTGTTGCTATTTTTTAATGATTAATGTTATTACCTTGTAAATGCAAATGTAATATGCAAAAAATACAAATATATTAGTAATATTTTTAAATCAATGACCCTGTACATCATGGAAAACCAACATTTTCGAAGCAATTATTGACAGATGTTATTTTCTAAACTATTATTTACATTTAGATTTGCCTTTTTTTTAACCTTTCTAGCCCGCACAGGAACAGTTAAAAAAAGTATTACTTTCGGTGAAAATTTTTTTTTGAGAACGCCGAACATGTGCTATTTGGGTGTATTTTGACCTATCTTAGTAATATCGCCATGATGCCTGTCTGTGTGTATATGTGTGTATTTTTCTGTTCGTAACACAATAGCTCCTAAATCGATTTTCATAAAATTTTCAGGTAAAATAGTGTTTGACACTAAAGAGCTGATTAGATTTTGGTAAAAATCCATTTGTGTTGTTAATAGTTCTTTGTCAATTAATTTTTTTTTTAATTCTAACTTTCTAATGCTTTTTGCTCAATAATTTGTGTTATAACCAAAAACTTCAAAGGAGCTCTAGTGAATTTTTATTTTTTTTGCGAACCGTGTAAAATTTAGAATGCTGGAGAAATATAAAAGGGCGCGTTCGCTAAATTAAAGATAAACAATTACGATCAGCCGTGCGAAAATAAGGCATAATTGGGGAAGTTTAAATTTGGATTGTGTAACTTTAAATCGACGTGTCAATGGTATATGACAGCAGATGTTTTTAAACTTGGGAAAAATTTTGCATTTCACCACACCAAAATATTGCTTTATTTAGAATTAAACATGAATTATGTCGAGACCGTTTCCTTTTAGGCCAGTCAATAAAAATATTTTTTCTATAAGCGTGCGGAAAATTCCACTTTTCCGCACGCATTTTAGTGTGGAAAGTGCCACTTTTCCACTAGTGCGGAAAAATATTTTTTTCCGCACTAGTGCGGAAAAGTAAATTTGTTACGATTTTGAGGTGTTCTATAACATTTAGACCGTTCAAAATACATTTGTATCTTTCCTACCACACGAAATATCCTAAAAATATTCAAATTGACTAAAATTCTGCTATATTTTCAATATTTTCGATAAAATAAAGTTTTCAGTAAAATAGGTTCAAATTATAAGTTTTTAACCTCCTCGGTATAAATATCGTCATTGTCAATGTTAAACAACAATGAACACTAGTGGTTTTAGATTTGGCATCTTAAATCACCATAGCAACAAAGTACAAACAAACTGTCAAAACAAAGCCAATTTTGCAGATACAAGCGTCTTTTGAATTTTTCAAACAAAAAAATCAGATTTTCAATGGATTCTTCGGACGAAGATCTACCCCAGTCAGTTCTAGAAGCCGCTAGAATCGCTAATTTGGACCTGCTTCCTTCAAAATCTCGTCACAGGTATGAGAAGGAATATAGTTTGTTTGAGAGATGGTGCCACGCTAAAGGCATCAAATCCCTTCAAGAAGCTGTTTTTTTGGCATATTTCTCCGAAATTTCCAAAACGTGCAAACCGAATACCCTTTGGTCGAGGTATTCTATGCTCAAAAGTGTAATAAAACTCAGAAAAAACGTTGACTTAAGCAATTTTTTTAAAGTTACGGCCTACTTGAAAAAACAAAACGTTGGATTCAGACCCAAGAAGGCAAAAATCTTCACAAAAGAAGAAATTTTCAAGTTTTTAAGCGAAGCTCCTGACCTAGTTTATTTGCATATGAAAGTTGCCACGATTTTTGGTTTGGCGGGCGCATGTCGCCGTGAAGAACTAGCAAAAATGTGCCTAGATGACATTGAAGAAAAAGGAAATATGATCATTATAAAAATTCCTGACTCAAAAAACCATACATTTAGAAGTTTTGCTATTTCAGAATAAGCCGGGAATGGAAAACTTCTCCAATTGATCCGAAAATATGTCAACTTAAGGATACCAGAGACCCCACATAGACGATTCTTCGTAAACTACAAAAAAGGAGCATGTACGGTACAATGCATTGGAATTAATACATTCGGTAAAATGCCATCAGATATCGCATGCTATCTGAAGCTTTCAAATCCAGAATTATACACGGGCCACAGCTTCCGACGTTCTGCTGCAACAATGTTGGCAGATTCAGGCGAAGGAATAACCAATATCAAACGACTCGGTGGATGGAAATCTTCAAGTGTCGCAGAAGGGTACCTTGACAGTTCAACTGGATTCCAAAAAAATTTTTCGAATAAAATTTTGAAGTTCAGCCACCCTGGTCCTTCAACTAGTCAGCAATTTTCTTCTACCATACAACCTTCCAAAGTGCCTCAATCCAGCCCCAAATGCATGACCACAGTTGCAACAGATGTTTCCGAAAACTTGGAGAACGCAGTGGAGAACCAAAACCCAAGTTTCAAATCTGCCACTTCATTTGAGAAAACACTTGCCTCTGCTATCAACTTACAGCACGCTACAAACTGCACCTTTAATATTAATGTTAATAATAATAATTGATTTGATTAAAATGTTTTGAATATAAATAATTTTCTGATTAATTTTTAGTTTTTTCCTCACGCTTATAGAAAAAATAATGTACCTAACTCGTGCGTAAAGTGTCTTTTCCGCACTTGATTGCTGGCCAAACTCCGCTATCGCGTCGTTTGGCCATCTGCAATCGCGTGCGGAAAAGAGGCACTTTCCGCACTAGTTAGGTAAACTACTATAACATTGTTTTTTTGAGATAACCCCGAAAATGTGTTATTTGGGTGTATTTTGACCTATCTTAGCAATATCGTCGTGATGTCTGTCTGTGTGTGTGTGTGTGTTTGTGTATATTATTTCTGTCCGTAACACGATAGCTCCTAAAACACTAAACCGATTTGCATAAAATTTTAAGCTAAAATAGCGCTCGAGACTCTAACGAGCTGATTAGATTTTGGTCAAATTCAAATAATGCTAATGACAGTTTTTTACAATTAAAAAATTTTAAAAAACGAGGCATTGTATAAACATGCAGCTTTCGGAATATAGCAGACTAAGTTTTGTTTCTTCGTAAGAGATTTAGTTTGTGAGATATTTACAAAAAACTGTTTTCAAGGCTGATATATCATGGCTTCACTTGAAGTGTGCTAATAGGCTAGCTAGGAAGGTATCAGATTCGTTATGGATCCATTTATTTCAACTGGAAGAAAACCAAAGTAAAAATTAAATTTTATTTCATTATTAATATTTGTGCTTTTAATTTGCCACGTTTTTTTTCTACAAAAGGTAAATATTTTAGGTAAAATAGCACAAAGCATTTCTGTGCCGACTCGTATTAACTCGCAGCGAAACGCAACTAAAAATGGCGATGGCCTTTCTGGTAGTGAATAGGGTCACTGCATCACGAAGACGTAGTGTCTTCTTTGGGTAGCGACACGACAGCTAAATATTTTTGGTTATATGACGAATCCGACACTGTCACGAGCGTAGCTTTTCTTGTATTTAAAAAAATATAATGGTTTACAAATGTTACGTAAATAACTGTCCGTCACACTCGGTATATATATTTAGACTGTCCAAATAAACAAACCATTCAAATAATGCTTTTCAGATTGTCGAATAAAAACGATGTTTTTTATGATTTCAAAATTTACCCACATACACGGAACTGTAACATAAACTGGAATGCTAATTGGCCCCAGAAAATCTTACAATTATGACCGCTAGATGTAGGTGACAGATTGGATGTTAAAAGAACGTATTCACGTCAATCAAATCAACTTAACTTTTTTTAAAATTTTAAGTATTGCCTGTATAACCCACAAATTATATGTTTTCCATATTATTTATTACTTTCATGTTTGCCATGTAGTATAACATTTTGTAATATTTGATATTTTATGTAAAAAATTCAAGTTCTAAACTTTTGAGATTGGTTTAAAATCAGCATGTAAATAAGTCAAATTTTTCACTTGGTTTTTTACTTGCCGCACATAGATTGACAGAAATGATAACAAACACAAAAATTCCCAGATTATTTTTGCGAAGTTCTACCGGGTCGAGTTCGTTTAATTTGTTAAATATTGCGTTATTTTTTTCAAAGCAAATAGCAAATATTGCCTTTTATACATGATTAACTGTTTTGTTGTGGTCTGCTTCTTACAGTCGCATCGATTTGCCGTTGTTTTCCTTTCACCGGTAAGTTGCGTTATTTTTGAAGCTGGGTTAATGCAGAATCCCTGTTGTGCTTAGTACATTAAGGGCTATCATTGTACCCAACATATTGCACAATGGACAAACCTTATTCTTGCATAATGACTGTCTTTTTGCTTCCTGCTTAGTATGGTAAGATGCACTAAGCACCAAATGTATCCATTGTGCTTTATGTTGCTGGGTAAATCAGTAATAAGTTGCAAGGTAAATCAGGCATTAGTTTACACAAGTTTTGTGTTTTTTTTATTAAATTTTATTAAATATCTCTCCTAATTCCAGTTAAGTCAGGATTTTTATCAGGGGATATACAGGACTGGTCCCAGACTTTCAAAAATTAGGGCAGTTTAGATGTTTAAAACATGTGGTTAGAAAAAATCAAATTTTTTTCCGGTGTGTAATACACCAGAATAATTCTTGGAAAATTCTTTGGAAAAAGGGGGGCCTGGCCCTCTAGCCTTCACTCTTGGACTGCTACTGGGATATACATATACATATATAGTGATAGTTATCAGGTTTAATATAAAAAAGAGGGTCCGCTGAATCCAAATCTGCAGTTAAAACAAATTTCGGGTAATTTAAAGCGGTTGGGGGGGATTATTATATTAGGATAGAACTGTCTATGTTTATGAGACTTAACTAACAAACCTTAATCAAGTTTTTTTGCAGATTTTGGCAGCTTTGCTTAACTCTATTATAAAATTTACTAAGGACTTTTGTGCATCAGCCACCATTTTGAAATATTCAAAATGGCGACCGTGAACAAAAAACAAAAGGAAAGCATACACATGCGATACATCAGTTATAGGGTTTTTGGGTTCGCTGAATCCAAATTTGATGTTAAAAAAAGATTTTGGAGTAATCTGAAGGCGTGCGGGGTATTATGGGGTAAACAGTAAAACTGTTTGTATGGAGACAACGAGCAAATTTTATCAAAGGTTTTTTACAGATTTTGACCGCTCTGCTCAACTGTATTATAAAACTAACCAAAGACTTTTGGTCATACACATGCCAGTTTTTGGGTTCGCTAAATCCAAATATGTTGTTAAAAAAAGATTTTGGAGTAATCTGCATATGCTTCTTCTTGAATTTTTTCCCACGGTCGCCATAATCCCAAAAGTTATTAGCTACTTTTCTAATGGGGTTGAGCAGAGCTCTCAAAATCTGTAAGAAAAATCATGATTAAAGTATTTTCGTTAAGACTTCGCATACGGTTTAACCCAAAAATACCCCCACTCGTCCGGAATATATAAAATCTACTTTTAACAAAAGGTTTGCATTCAGCGAATCCAAAAACCCTATAATTGATGTATCGCATGCATATGCTTTTCTTTTGTATTTTTTTCACGGCACCATCTTGAATATTTAAATATTTTAAACTGATGGCTGATGCCCAAAAGTCATTGGTTAGTTTTATAATAGGGTTGAGCAGAGCTGTCAAACTTTCTAAAAATATTTGATAAAGTTCGTTGGTTAAATCTCCATATAAACAGTTTTATTGTTTATACAGTTAACCAGATTACCCCTGAATCTTTTTTTAACATAATATTTGAATTCAGCGTACCCAACCAAGAACCCTATAAGTAAGGTATCATATGCATGTGCTCCTTTTCTAAATTTTTGCCCACGGTCGCCATGTTGAATATTTCAAAATGGTGGCTGATGGCCAGAAGTCACTGGTAAGCTTTGAAATAGGGTTAAGCAAAGCTTTCAAAATCAAAAATAACTTAATTAAAGTTTGTTCGCTAAATCTCCACATAAACAGTTCTACCGTAATACCATAAATTCCCGGCTATCACCTGTTTCTTTAAATTACTCCTCTTAACTGAATTCAGCGGACCCAAATACCCTAGAATCGGTGTATCGCTTGCCTATGTTAACAGGTCGATTTTTTTCATAAAATGATTCTCCCTCCGTTGGGGTACCCCCCAGAAAAAATAGTGTCGAATTTCAATTCTGGCGACCAAAGGCCGACTGAAATAATAGAGAATTATTGAAATACAGCCAGGCTATAATTGTGCCAGGCACTATTTTGACACATTCACATTGAAAACTGACAGTTGATCCTTCAAAATTGACATACCAAAGTCGAATTTAAAACTTTCGTCGTTTATTTTCAATTAATAAGAGAAGGCACTATTTATTCCGGTTTGAAAGATCACAGCTGCTATTAGAATGTGAAGGTGTCAAAATTGTGCCTGGCACTATTATAGCCTGATTTATTTTAATAATTCTCTATTGTACCACACACATCTATGCTTGATTTAGATATTTTTTTATTTAATTTTTTCACTTTAAAATGGCCGCTATCTTGGATTTTTAAAAATGTTTAAGGGTGCCAGAGTGACATCACTCGGATTAATAATATAGAGCATCCTGACTAACAAAATCTGTAAAAAAAATTCTTGTACCATTAATTTCCCACTTCAAATAGCTGTTTCGCAACCAGATTATTCCAATTCGTAACACAGTTTCCGGAAAAAAAAGTAGTATATCATTTGACAGTGGCGCACCCAGGAATATGTCTTGGGGGCCCGAGGCCTCTTGGGGGAGGGGCGAAGCCTCATGATGTCGAATGTTAAGCTATTTTTTGTGTTTTTTCCTGAAATATGTGGAAAATATGTAAAAAAATCTAAGGCTTATACTGCCGTCCTTAGTAAGACCCACCTATTTGCAAAAAAATCAAAAATGAGTTATGACCGAAAATGGCTTTAAAAAGGTTATTTTCATCTGTTGTTTAAGAAAAATACCCAAATTTTTGTTCGGAAGTATTTTATTTTGAAAAACAAAAAAAATATATTACTATGTACCCTTAGCAAGCATTTAAACTTTAAACTCGCTTTTCTCGAAATAAGTGCAAACGTAGATAGGTGGGTCTTACTAAGGACGGCAGTATACTCTTCAGTGTACACATTTCTTAAAACTGGGTAACATTTAAAATATTAAAATACATTTTATCGAAAATTAAAATCTTGAATAATAAAAATCTCATATAATCAAAATCTCGAAACTAAAATATCTAATAAAATATCGCAAAATTAAAAGCTGATTAAATATATTCAAAATTCGTTTGGTTGATTTGATTAAATTGGCTGGTGAGGTTGGTTGGTTATGTTATTTATTTAGGTTGGTTGGGTAGTTGTGGTAGTTTCAATATTTCGATTTTCAATATTTTGTAATTTTGCTATTTTGATTTTAAATACTTTAATTTTCCATATTTTAGATATTCGACATTTTAATAACTTTAAATTTTAATTTTCATTATAAAGAGTTCGAGATTTTGATATTCGATAAAATATAATTCGATAAAATATGAACAGTGGATATTAGTTACTAAAGTTGTCTTCAAAAGTGCTAAGAAACAGCCAACACGATAACACCTCCCAGGTTTGCCATTTTGTTATTCAGTTAGGGGCACATTTTTGTATGAATGATTTACCGCCTCAATCTGACTATCTTTCTTACATAATTTTTAAACAGTCCCATGTTTCCTTTTGGGGAATTTCTAAAGGTTGGTGCCGATTTGGGGATATTTTGGCAATACCAACCCATTTACCCTCCACCAACTGTCAAGTACATGTAGCGGTCATTTTCTTTCCACGTCATTAGCATTCCAGTTTATGTTACAGTTCCGTGCCCACATAGCGCAAGAAACCAAAAATCATTTGACATGTTTTATAAAATATAGAACTTGTATATATTGTTGGATTTATTCTAGGGCATAAAAGTGTACGTTTAATCCCTTTTTTCATGGACATAGGTGATAAAAAGTAATTTCTTTAAAACTACAAAGGCAAAATTATAGGTTTTTTGGATCATTTTATTTTATTAATATACAAAAAACAAAAAGCTATCATAATACACGATAACGGTTATTCTGTTGCTTCCAGCTTGGCAGAAGTTACTGTACTTTGCTGATGACTTGGTTGGTTTCGATTATTATTGTGTCCTTTGACATAGCCTTTATATAAAGGAAGCATTTAACTTTCTAGACTTCTCCAGGATAAAAAACAGGAATACCTTTTCGGTGAAATTTTTGACATTCTTTTTATTGCATCATTTTCGGTACTCTGAAAGTTGCTTTCTTTGGCCGCCTTTTCAATGTCCATCTCAAAGTAGGAATTATTCTTTGGTCCCTTGTTTGTTCAATCTTTAAGAAATTTAATTCAAACTTGTTCTTATTTAGTTTGTTATGAAATAAATATTATTTTTCGCACATTTTTTTCTATGTTTGTTAGCGTCTGACTGACTTTTGTTTAATATCTACCATAGCAACGCGCCCAAAGCGCACCAAAAAAATTAAAACTATCACTGCCCTCTGTATTATTATATACCGGGGGTTGACATGCTAAAACTAGAGTACCGGAGTAGGTGGTTTAATATTTATTTATTTTATGATTATTATTTTTAGTATATAAACATTGGCATTAAAGTCCCTTTTAATCACTTAACAAATTATAGCCGTCCTTCCGGTCGGGCTTAAAAAATCTTGCCGCGGAATTAAAAGTAAACACAGCATATACCTACTATTATTTTATTACGGTGTCCAAACAAAAGCGGGCGGCGAAGAAAACGTCGAAAGAACAAAATGTCAAAGACACGAAAGGTCGAAAGTACAAAAGGTCGAAAACATAAGGTCGAAACTACAAAAGGCCGAAAATACAAAAGGTCGAAAGTACAAAAGGTCGAAAAACAGAAGGCCAAAACTTCAAAAGGTCAAAAATACACAAGGTCGAAAGTACAATAAAAGATCGAAAATAGAAAAGGTCGAAAGTACAAAAGGTCGAAAGTACAAAAGGTCGAAAATACAAAAGATCGAAAAACAAAAGATTGAAAAACAAAAAGTCCAAAATCGAAAGTAGCTATACTGTAATGATTGCAAAAAAAGGCTTTACTATAGACACAGAGGGACACACACACACACACCTAACGCACATACACACAAACACATACACGCACACACACAGACGTCACGACGATATTGCGAAGATAAGTCAAAATACACCAAAATAAACACATTGTCGGCGTCATCTCAAAAACATTTTTTTCTTCGAAAGCAATACCTTTTCTAGCCATTATTGCACGGGCAAGGACGGTAAAAAAAATTCAACAATCCAAAAAGTCAAGGTCTAAAAATTTTTTTTGTAGCATCTCTAGGTATTTTTGGGTAGCAACACGACGGGTCGCGGAACTTTGTTCGAAAACAATTTCCTCGAACGGAAAATTGTCAAAAACGGTTTATTCGAACGGAAATTTCTTTGAAACAAAAATTTGCCATCAATCGGTGTTTTCCTAACCTTTCTCAATTGATCGCAAACGTATTCTAACCGGTACAGACAATCTCTGACCTTTTTCCACCAAAACACTGTCTTCAAATCACAGGTTTGCTATCAATTGAGAAAGGTTAGAATAATAGAAAATACGTTTCGGTTGGTTCGATTGGGTTTCACACTCTCTACCCAGACAGCACATGTACGTACTATGTACGTAAAAACTCGTACTAGGTACGTACATGGTACATCCAATTAAACGTAAACCGAACCGAACTCTAGACGTACATGGTACTAACATGGGACATCAAATTAAAATAACAAAAGTGTAGAATTAAGACTAGGTACCACTAAAAACTATTCTGGCTTCCCAAACATTCCTACTTTAGAGTGATCGTCCAGGTTTACCTTAAGGCTCGAAGTCTCGATAGTTTTGAAGTTTGTTTTACTTGATTCTTCTTCTTCTAATGTTATAATTTAAAGACACTGTATGTTATTTTAAAAACAAATAAAGACTTACTGATCGATGTAAAAATAAAAGTTTTTGAATATTTTAAAAAAAATCATGTTTTGCACAAAGTCTACCTGATTGGAAGCACGGCAGCAAATTTACAAAAGAGGCAAAATTTACGGTAACCCCACAGAAATGATATTTTTTATGATTGTAGTTAAGTACTATAACTACTATTATATCTAACAGTAAAAGTGTATGCATTAAATTTGTGTAGTATTTTTTGTATTAACTTATATTATAAAAATAAAAAGTTGGTCAAAAACTTAAAATATAAGTATGGTCTTTAATTTTTTTAAAAATATTTTACATACTGTAGGTACTCTAAAAATTCTGAGATCGCTTTACAAACTTCTACAAAAATTGTAGGTACTCTAAAAATTCCGAGGTTAATTTACAATATTCTATAGAAATTGCGTGTAGGTACTCTAATTATTCCGAGGTAAGTTGACGAGTCGCCCATGGAAATTCCGAGGCAGGTCACGTGGGCTTGTCGCTACCCATGGAGACGCCAGGCTTCCAGGATGCAGTGACCCTAGTAGTGAAACTAAGGCAGCGCCCTCTATAGTTTCACTTTTTTTAATGTTAAAAAAACAAAACATTTAATAGCTTCATATATCTTTATAAATTCAACGTTAGAAATGAGTTCTAGGAAAAACAATATAAAAATAACCATACAGGGTGAGGAAAAAGTACCGGGACCCCTTCAAACAAGAAACAATTTGCGATTTGTTTAGACACAATATTAAGATATAATGTCATTGTCACAGCTACACGCATAATAAAATACAGGGGTAATTAAATAATCTACGATTTTCTTAAAGTGTTAAGGCCACTTTAAGAACAATTATTTAATTTATATTCTTCGAAATGTCATTCTGACACAAAATTACAATATCATTTTAAACGTAGATTTTTATTCTCCATCGAATGGTAAAAGAAAAAAATATGGTTTTCATTTAAATTTTTAAAGTTGACCTCCGAAAAACTCCTAATGCTGACAGATACGTCAATGTCAATGTCACGACCAAATAGAACAAATTTAATCCTAAAACTTTTATTTAGACCATTTTTGCAAATAACTCTTAGTTATCGAGATATTTAGGGGCCCCGGTACTTTTTCCTCACCCTGTATATTGATGGTATTATTTTTAATGTTTAAAGAATTATGGTTCTTTAAATGTTGGGTTCTTAACGTTATTAATAAATATATTTTTGGTAATGCTTAAGAAATTTTACTTAGGATTTTATACATGTATTTTTAATGTCAAAAGTTGCCTTATTAGTGACAAAGACAACACTGCACTTGTTCAATCCAGTAGAAAGTACTTGGACATTGCCACTTTCTAAGCCTTATTTTCCCAAGTTAATGTTAAACGCAAAAAATGGAAAATGAATACCGCGTAGCCAACCAATGGTGCCATTCCCAGGTAGCAAGGGGTCATCAAATTACGTCTTTTTTTCGTCGAAAAGTCGTCATTTGGATGACCAGCAGGTCATCTACCAAAAAATGTTGTCTTTAAGGCGTCAGTTACTTGACGTCTTTTCGTAGTGTAGTTTTTGACGTCTGAAAAACGTCATATATTGGTCACTACCCACACTGCACACTTTGTCCAAGGGACGTACACTCATACTTACATAGATATAGATGGTGCCCCAGTCAGTACTTGACCGGATTTATACGGAATGTGGGGGTACGTATGTAAAATAAATTAAATATTAAATCAAGACAAACTTTGAGGCTTCTTTTGCTTCAAGGTCGAGATGTGTAAGTCTAGGAATAGGTCTATTTTGATCTGTACCTCACAGACGAACACCGCTGTACCTGTTCCAGTACTTCCAGGTCTAAGTCACAGCAGAGTCACCTTCTGTGTCTAAGTTTCCTTCAGTGTTCTTAACTGCAGGGAATATTTCATATATTCCGACGAGTTTAAAAAAAGTCATAAATAGGTTGTGTCTGTGTGTGTGTCTAATTTTCTGATTTGGTCCCAAATACGTCATATTGCTGACGTCTTTAAAACGTCTAAAAATGACGTCATTTTGGGTGTGTCTTTTGAACGTCATTTAAAGGTCATTTACACGTCAGATTAGAGACGTCAATGGTCATTAAATATGACCTGTTTTTGACGTTTAAAAAACGTGACCTTTCTACCTGGGATTACCCTAAATGCGTAAATCTAAACTTTTAAAAAACCTCCCCCAGGCTGTAAAACGACTTGATTCGGTTTCCATACTATCAATTTTCTTAAAATTTGATGGTCGCAAAGCCGTATCAGTTTTTCTCCATGTCCCCTGGAGGTTTTTATTCCTCTCAAGAGTACCCAATTTGAATCATCCTGCATTGGCGCTCCCAGGGGGGGGGCTGGGCCCGGGGCCCGGCCCACCCCAATCCTAAGATTTTTTTCAGATATTTTCCACATATTTCATGAATAAAAAGATAAAATAGCATAAAATACGACGTCATGAGGTCTCGGGCCCCCCAAGAGGCCTCGGGCCCCCCCAAGACCTGTTCCTGGGTGCGCCACTGATCCTGTATAACTATCTCTAAAAAACTAAGTTTAAAAATCCCAAAAAATAATCCTATCCTTAGGGCCGGTTTATCAATGGAGGGTTATCCCTCGAGTTAGAGATAGCCCTGGGTTAAAGTTGTCAAAAGTGTTTATCCATCCAAGGTTAAATGCAAACTCGAGGGTTAACCCTAGGCTAACTTGACCCGCTCGAACGGCAGGGTAGCGTATTTAAATCTGGGTTAACGTCAAAATTTCCAATTCTTTTGAAGTGTTTTTTTTTATTTTGGTTGATTTTTCTCAAAAGCATAACATTTAACTTGTGTACTTCAATTTTTATGTTAAATAAATAGGATGCTCTGAAATTTTTAAAACACCAGCGGTGATACTTTTTATGGTGTGAGGCTGAGATGATGGAATTTCCCACAGACATGGAGATTTTTGCAATGGGAGCAGTCTATCAAGCAAACCCAAAATAAATATTCTTTTTTCTATGAGCAAGATCATGTTTAATAGAAAAGCACCCAATAAATATCCTACCTGCCAACAGAGCTATACCTTATATGTGTAGGTACCGAGCCACAATATAGACCCACTGGCGGTCGCAGCGGAAGGGCTGTAAGGCCCACTCACATATGAATCTTCATCAATATGTGTACCAGTTTTATTATAATTACTAATTTATGTATATAATTTTAAAACTTTTAATATGTATTTAAAAATGCAAAATAAAAAGTGAATGTATATTTCAAACCCTGTTTTTAAATTTTTATTTGGCGGTCCCTGAAAAATGACTATTAAGTTCTTTTGTTATACAACAGTATTTTAGGAATCAGAAATAAACAACAATGTATTGTACGTAACATCAAAATAAAATACTTAAATTATTGCAACATGCTAGAGCACTTTTATAATTAAAAAAAATATGTTACAGAATAAATATTATATCACATCAAGGTTTTTAAACACTTTCTGGTCACCCAGGAAGCCTCGGCTTGCTCTTTACAGGGGGGTGTTTGTAAATCAGTCATTCCGGGATAACAGGTTGATGTTTCAGAAACTAGTACCATTACTTCTTGTTGATGTGCCTTATTGATATTTCTTTATTAAAATGTAGAAGTCTATTGGTTTCCTTGTAAAGACATAACCTGTAACAAAAATAAAATAGTTGTAGTAGTTTAAAAATAAACTTAAAAAATGCAGAATTATGATCCAATACCAAAGATATTAATCCATTTGCTTTTAAGTTATTTTATCTCTTAAATTATTTAGCTTTAATAGGTAGATAGGTACCTATAGATGCATTTTTATTTTAGACTATAATTAGTAGTTAAGTACAACAGAAACAATTTACAAAGTTGGAACTATTTACATGCTAATTTTTATGTAGCTAAATTATTTTCATCATACATATAGTAGATACTTACTGGCTAGAGTGCAATAACTGAAGAAACTGAATAAGTTTTTCCAAATAATATTTTTTAACAAAACACCCGACACCAACAATACAAAAAGACATATGATTATAACCACAAAATGTCAAAAATTCCACAAACTATTAAATAAGAAGGGAAAACTTAGATGATCGATTGTTACCAGCATTGCCAACCTGCGAGTTACGGAGCTCTGGGTTAAAATCGCGTGGATAAACACTTTTCCCTTTAACTCGAGGGTTAGAGTTGGCCCAGGGCTAGCTAACACGACGAGATACCCCGCCATTGATAAACCGGCCCTTAAATTATGCTTTAAAATAAACACTTATAAGAATATTCGATTAATTCGATTCGAAACAACGTAGATTTACAAAAGCAAACATTGCAAAACGTAAATTTTTAATTCAAGTTTAAAGCTTTTTGATTCAGGGAGAAAACAATAACAGCTCGGCGCATAATGTGAAGTTAACCTTTGTCCCAATGTGCCCGAGGAGTGACTATTAAGATAAAAGGCTGTTATTTTCAACAGTTAGACGTTTTATGCAAGTACGTTTCACAAAAATGAAAAAATAAACAACAGATCGAACATCATTTACAGAAATGGATGGTACAGTTTTAAGCAACATAATGGTTTTCATAAATAATAGGGACATTTTGGGTCAATTAAAATAACAGAAAATTTGACAGCTGTTACCGTTATTTTTCCTAAGATTAACGGTAACATTCAGGGCAAAAAAAAGAGATTTTGGATCACATAAAAATAACATAACAGAAATCAGGTGTTCCTGTGTCAAGTTAGTAGTTTTACATAACCTCAACTAGTTTGTTTATGTTTTTTTAGGAATTTCCTAAATTTTTAATTTGGTGTTCTGTGATTTTCATTAAAAAATGGATGAAAACATTAGGGCAGTATTAAATAGAAATGAATCAGTGAATCATGATTTAATAAGAAGTCCCTCAGGCCCCCCCTAAGATATTTTAGGTCTCCCCTACCGACTACTAGTAAAAGAACATGACGCTGAAAATACATACTTTTCTATTATTATTCGGGAAATATTCAAATAAAATAGGTACATTAAAATTTAAAATCATTCAGATAATGTTTACATTTCAGGAAAAAGCCCTTGTCTTGCGGAATTAGACTTTTTCTCTTTAAATTATCGGTAACTTTTCTGCACTTATGCAATTTCCCGAAAATATTTTTTAAATTTAAACATAATTATGCATATTGAATATTTCATACATATTGGCGACATCTTGTAAAATATTATAGAAGTGTAAGTTAAATTTCGCAATTAATAAAGACAGCGACATTTGCCCCTCTGTTTCCGAAATCGGGTTGTAGATGTCGTAAGGTAATAAAAGACCTTTTTAAACTGTTTTTCTAAAATAAAGATAATAATCTTTTTGGTTTTTTTGAGGTTAGCGTTTAGTGTCTTATGAAAATTTTCCGATTTTGGTGACAATTTCATAACCATTTTCACATTAAGTTTTCCCACGTCGTTAAATGGAATAAATTCGTCGAGCAATACCGGGAAATTTTTAATATTAATACTTCTACTCTAAGAGCAGAAATGACCGTTTTAAAGAATTGTATTTTTCGGTTAAATCAAACTGTTGGTCATGATTCTATCAAACAACATATAGCAACTTTTTAAAGTTGCGAGTATTCTTCCAATTTCAAGTGCAACTTGCGAGAGGTCTTTCTCTTCCATGAGGAGAGTTTTTAATTGGCTTAAAACAACTATGACTCAAGAGAATGACTCAAGAGAGACACTCAGGTTTGTCATTGTTATTCATAGAAAAAGATGTTGAGGTCGACTTAGACAGTGTGGTAAACGCTTTCAGTCAGCGACGTAGAAAACTTTCTTTGTAGAATTGCTGAATTACATACTTCCTGTGTATACATATAAATAAGTTGGTAAATGTATTATTAAATTTGTTATATTAAAATATTAGAACATTTAAGGCGCGTATTTTTTTTTATTCATTGCACACTTTGCACGACTCTTTAAAACCTATGTTTGCTTTTTGTTCAAGATAGACCGGGGCCACGCCCCCTCCTGAAAAGCAAGGCCAGCTACGCCAATGCCAACCAGAGCTAAAAAAACGCGGACGCTGACAGTCAAACCATAGCAAAAAAAATGGTTGGTTAGAAATATAGCAATAACGGTGTACGTCCACCGTAAGTACCGGGCACCGTTACCGTACATAACAAAAAAGAAGCGAGAAGATGCTAATGCGCAGACTCAGTAATAACAATAACGGTAACAAAGTGTAAAATACGCTACCCAAAATGTCCCTAATATTCAAAACTATATCGCTATTTTTTTAAAATATTTTAGTCAATGCTTGTTATCAAGTTGCAAAAGTTAGACTTGAATCCTTAAAACTGTTTACTAATAAACTTTTAAAATTTAAACGTTCGAGAAAATAGTTGAAAGTTACAGAGTTTTAAAATTATGGATTAGGAAAAAAGCTGTTTAGTTTAAACTATTTATGTTCGCGTTTTATCTTTTGTTTTAGCTCTAGTTTCTCTAAAGTTTTACTCGAAAGCTTTGGCATTAAACCACCATGGGACGGCGTGATATTTTACAAACATGCTTTAGTGCTTGGGTAGGGGACAATTCGCCGCGGCCGATTCGCCGCAGGCGATTCGCCGCGGCCAATTCGCCGCGGTACAATTCGCCGCCGGCCGATTCGCCGCGGTACAATTCGCCGCGAGATTTTTTATTTTATGATGTTACCATTGGCAATTGTTTAAACAGTTTTATTTAGCTTGACTTCATGTAATATATTTGTTTATTTGTTTGATCATAACTTTTTTGAAACATTTCCAACTAGGTATTTGGGGTTACTATACAATTCAACAATTTTTTCTATTAGAAAAATAAATAAAATGGCGGATCCAAAATGGCGGATTTTCCCATTTATGAACCGATTTGCATCATACTCGGAACTTTAAGATCTTTCAGGTCGCTGATTATTATTTTTAACTTAATTTAAAAAAATCAAAATGGCGGTTCCACAATGGCGCACTTTCTTATTTATAAACCGATTTGCTTCAAACTTGAAGCAAGGTAACTCAAAACAATTTTTAATCTAAATTTTAAAACCTGAAAATGGCGGATTGCTCGGGGCCTAGGCCCCCCCCAAGCCTAAGATTTTTTTAGTTATTTTTTACATATTTCATGAATAAAAAGATTAAAGAGTATAAAATTTGCCATCATGAGGCTTCGCCCCCTCCCCCAGAGAAATCAGCCCCCCCCCAGTTTTGAGGCAAATCGGTTTATAAACAAGAAAGTGCGCCATTGTGGAACTGCCATTTTGATTTTTTGTAAATTTTAGTTAAAAATAATAATTAGCGAGCTGAAAGATCTCAAAGTTCCGAGTTTGATGCAAATCGGTTTATAAATGGGAAATCCGCCATTTTGGATCCACCATTTTCATTTTTTAAATTTACGTCAAAAATTGTATTAAGTTACCTTAAGCGCCGCGATGTTTCAAGTTTGAGGCAAATCGGTTCATAAATAGGAAAATCCACCATTTTATTTCTTTTTGTAATAAAAAATTAAATTGTATTATACTAACCACCAAATAACTAGTTGATAAAGTTTGAAAAAGTTATGATCAAACAAATAAACAAATATATTATATGAAGTCAAGCTAAATAAAACTGTTTAAACAATTGCCAATGGTAATATCATTTTAAAAAAATCTCGCGGCGAATTGTCCCCGCGGCGAATTGTCCCGCGGCGAATTGGCCTAGGCGAATCGGCTGCGGCGAATCGGCCGCGGCGAATTGTCCCATCCTCTTGGTGCTTAATGCCTGCAAATCTGATGCGATTTTACGACTATACAAATTCCACATAATTCCTATTCTCGTTGGTTTGACGAGCCACGCCAAACCGCGACTCTGATTTGTGTAGTATGAAATATTAGGACGAAGGGGGATGTCAATATAACCCTTGTAAATTGGTGAAGTAAGGCTAGGTTACGACACTTAGCGCATCATATTAGTGATAGAAGAAAAAGTAAACATCCAGATTATCAAACCAGAACAATGGACAGAACACTACTGCTGCAGGAACCAAGAGCTGAATATCTGTTAGCCTCTCCGAGGAGAGACATAGAAGTACATGAAGAGGAAGTAATTATCGAAAAAGAAATGATATAGAATAGTATTATTATAGTATATAAAGCTTAAATCCGGAAAAGCTAGCGGACCTGGGGGAATATACACTGAAATGCTCAAATCTGGATCAGAGAAACTACTAGAAAATCTCACCTATATTATCAATCAATGCATAAACGGACATCCAGTACCTGATGATTGGAAAATGGCATTCATATCCTCAATACATAAAAAACGAAACAAGCTGGATTGCCACAACTACAGAGGAATTTCAGTAAACAGTACTCTAAGTAGATTGTACGGTAGGATTCTTAGAGACCTAATAGAGAATGATATTCATGACCAAGAAGAAGAAGAGCAAAGTGGGTTTCGTGCAGCCAGATCTTGTAGTGATAATGTTTTTTGTCTTAAACAAGTAATTGACAACTATAGAAAAACAGTCGAATCGTAGCACTCATGCTTTTTAATTTTAAAAATATGTTCTTTATATTTTGTTATGCAAATAATTATTTTTCTAAAAACCCACTGACAAGCTAGAAAATGGTTTTTTATTTTTCTAAGAGAAACGCACTGGTTTTTTAATTAAAAACCATTTTTCTTAATAGTGGCGTTATAAACAGAAAAAGGGTTGTTTGTACAATGAATCAGCTACAAACATAGATTTTATTTACAACAAAGAAGCTTTATTACCCGCTCAGATGAATTTTGAATATACTTCCTTTAGTGGTGTTCGGTTTCCATAAAAAACCTCTTTATTTTTCTTTCTTTTTTGAATTTTACTTTTATTTTTTCCTATTTTTCATGGACTAAAATTTTGTCTTGAACATAAAATTATTAGTCTTAAATTTATATTAATCCTAAGTAAATGGGTCAACTATTAGTTATTATAAAATTTACCTAAGCAAATTTGCATTAAAATGCGAGAATTAAACGCAAAAAATGTAATTTCTATTCTAAATTTAAGAATTATCATTTTATTTCTTATTTCTTTATTTTTATATACTTTGGCACTACAAGCGTCCTCTATCGTGTTTTTCACATATCCATAAAATTTAAAATATAGTGATATGGTTTCCTATAGAGGGTGAAGTGCTGTGCGCATGTGCGAAAAAACTGCAAGCGCAGGATGGAGAGACAGACAAAGTGTGCTGCGCGTCGCCATGTCTAGAAAACGACAGCCTTAAAATTTAAATTTAAAAAATAGTGAAAATTCACTTTAAAATACCGCAAATAATTAAAATTATCGTGCCATCATCCTGTTGGAACTTCAAGTCACATAGCTCTTATGGAAAGGTGTACACCTTGCATTTTGGAACTTCAAAACAGCGGTAAGTCCCTCTCCATGAGGCTATATCACAATTTTATTTCTCTTTCAAATTTAACCTACAATTTTTAAATTATTTACTTTCTCTAGTTAAATGAATTTTTTGCGCCAATGTTAATTATAGTCCACTGTATCTACCAAAACCCAATCTGAGCCATCGGAGTGCTACAAGTGGCCAGCGAAATTTTAGTAGAATGTAGTGATCTGTAGGATACCCTAAAAGGGTAGAGGACAATTCGCCGCGGCCGATTCGCCGCAGCCGATTCGCCGCGGAACAATTCACCGCCGGCCGATTCGCCGCGGGGACAATTCGCCGCGAGGTTTTTTATTTTATACTTTTATCATTGGCAATTGTTTAAACAGTTTTATTTAGCTTGACTTTATATAATATATTTGTTTATTTGTTTGATCATAACTTTTTTGACAGGTTTCCAACTAGGTGTTTGGGGTTAGTATACAATTCAACAATTTTTTTTATTAGAAAAATAAATAAAATGACGGATTCAAAATGGCGGATTTTCCCATTTATGAACCGATATGCATCAAACTCGGAACTTTGGGGTGTTTCAGGTCGCTAATTATGATTTCTAACTTAAACTTAAAAAAAAAACAAAATGGCGGATCCGAAATGGCGGATTTTCCCATTTATAAACCAATATGCATTAAATTTGGAATTTTGGGGTGTTTTAGGTCCCTGATTATGATTTCTAACTTAAAATTTAAAAAAATCAAAATGGCGGTTCCACAATGGCGCACTTTCTCATTTATAAACCGATTTGCCTCAAACTTGAAACATCGCGGCGTTTTAGTAACTTAATACAATTTTTTACTTAAATTTTAAAAAATAAAAATGGCGGATCCGAAATGGCGGGTTTTCCCATTTATGAACCGATATGCATCAAATTCTGATCTTTGGGGTGTTTCAGGTCGCTAATTATGATTTCTAACATAAAAATCAAAATTGCGGATCCACAATGGCGCACTTTCTTATTAATAAACTCAATACAATTTTTGAATTAAATTTTAAAACCTGAAAATGGCGGATTCCTCGGGCCTAGGCCCCCCAAGCCTAAAATTTTTTTAGATATTTTTTATATATTTCATGAATAAAAAAATTAAAGAGTATAAAATTCGCCATCATGAGGCTTCGGCCCCCCAGAGGCATCAGCCCCTCCCTTAATTTTGAGGCAAATCAGTTTATAAACAAGAAAGTGCGCCATTGTGGAACCGCCATTTTGATTTTTTAAAATTAGGTTAAAAATAATAATCAGCGACCTGAAAAATCTCAAAGTTCCGAGGTTGATGCAAATCGGTTCATAAATAGGAAAATCCGCCATTTTATTTATTTTTCTAATAAAAAAAAATGTTCAATTGTATTATACTAACCACCATATAAAAGTTTGAAAAAGTTATGATCAAACAAATAAACAAATATATTATATGAAGTCAAGCAAAATGAAACTGTTTAAATAATAGCCAATGGTATAATATCATAAAACAAAAAATCTCGCGGCGAATTGTCCCCGCGGGAATCGGCCGGCGGCGAATTGTAGGCGGTGAATCGGCTGCGGCGAATCGGCCGCGGCGAATTGTCCCATCCCCATCTTAAAAAGGTCATATTTGTGTCAAAATTTTTATTTAGAAACAACTTTTAATCTTAGATCTAAATTTTATGATGTCTGAATCTTAACTGAAATCTCGGAATAAAAGCGTGACATTATTAACAAATAATACCCAACTATGTCGACGAAATCCGATGATATTAGTATGACTATTATTAATATTCGGTTTAATACAATTTCAATAAAATTAATAATTATTATAATTTCTAAATTCTATTTAATTTTTGATAATTTTCTCTTTAGTCGTTTTCTTCATCGGGATTTTATTTTTCAGCATATTTTCCATGACCATGCTAAAACTCTTTCATTTAGAAAAGGCCACGGCCCTGCCGCCGGCTAGATGGCAAAGAATAATCTTTTGAGCTTTTCAAAACCGTCACACCAAAAGAAAGATTTATTTTAGTAGAATCCATTTTAATTGCAACGCTAATAGGAGGATAATAAAAATGAAATGTTTTTAGAAGCAGGAGCGGCTCTGTTTGTTTTTTCTTTATTTCTTCCTAAGCTTTTCATTATCATTAATTTTGTTGTCAAATGCATGTTGTTTTATTTAAATTAATGAAAAAGGTGGGTATTATTAATTTATTTGCTGATAATATGTATGTAGGCGTTACTTTTGTAATTCAAATACTAAGGCAACAGTTACCATTAGTTTCAGAATATCTTAAACTCAATAAACTTAAGATTAATGTGTCTTAAACAAAAGCTATATTTATCTCTAAACCACATGTGTATGAAAAGCTTAATATGTATAGATGGAGAAAAAATAAAATACTTAATAGTTTTAAGTATCTAGGATTTATGCTACCGCATTTTAAAAATGTTTATTAAAAGATATCCACAAAATTATATATATCTTCAGAGTTACAAAAATTCAATACCACATTTTGACTACTATGCAACCATATTACATTTTGTATGATAACAGCTATAAAGAATCACTACAGAAGTTATAAATTATTTTAAGATGTAACAGGCTAGCAGCAATAAATATACTATGGCATTGAGTAAATAACCCATATAGAGGAGCCACCGGCGACCTTTATCATATTGAGGGGTAGGGTAGATGGCGCTGAAATAAATTCATCTGGTACGCAATATTAAGAGACAATTACTGTGATATTGTTACAAATTTAAGTCATTTAAATTTTATAGTTAGAATTTATTTAGGTTTAGTGTAGTATTAGGTTGACGTATCTTATGGTTGTATTCTTAGTCTAAGTTTTAGTTGCGTTAGCTATGACACTCGTGCTTGGTCGCGTACCTTCTGGAAGAAACGAGAATGCTCGCGAATCGAAAAAGGATGGATGGTTCTCGAATAGTAGGCAGACCCTATATATAGGGCCGGACATCGAGCATCGAGTCAGTCAAAGATAACCAACAGTAGTGATCGCTAGATGTTAACGCGAAGTTAATAAGCCGATTAAAGTAGTGAATTATTAGCAAGTTATTAGTAAGTTTAAGTGTGTGTTTTTGTACATAATTTGTCGAAATAAATTGATAAATCGTTTTTGACATTTGCGAGTTTCAATTGTTGTGGAGAACCCGTAACAATATAATGGCATTTGTATGATAGGCATGAGCCTCGGAACTCGTATATGCGTACCAGACGAATTTACATTAGCGCCATCTGCCCCTCAATATGGTAAAGCTCGCCGGTGGCTCCTCTATATGGTTTATATACTCAATTACTTTGGGCTGGATGTCGGTTTCATTCCATCTAAGGTATTTTATGTATGTATTAATTTTTAAGATTTTAAAAAATTTACACCCGCCCTATTTCAAAAAATGTATTAAGTTCAATGTTAATGTGCATAATTATCCCACAAGAAATAGAAACAATGTGTATATACCAAGTGTTCAAACACAAATATGTGACAATTCTTTATTTTTTAAATGATTACGACATTACAATAATTCTGCCGTCCTTAGTAAGACTCACCTATCTGCAAAAAAATCAAAAATGAGTTAGGACCGAAAATGGCTTTAAATAGGTTACTTTCATCTGTTTTTTAAGAAAAATACCCAAATTTTTCTTCGGAAGTATTTTATTTTGAAAAACAAAAAAAAAATAATATTATGTACTCTTGGCAAGCATTTAAACTTTAAACTCGTTTTTCTCGAAATAAGTGAAAACGTAGATAGGTGGGTCTTACTAAGGACGGCAGAATTCACCACCTGTAATAAAAAGTAGCCAAAGTGTTCGTATTTTTAAGAAACAAGTATGAACATTTTTAGAATCATCTATCTTATTAGCCTTATTTCATTCATATTTGGAAAACGGCCTTCCCAGTATCTTCCACTCTTCTCTGTCTATCGCTATGTTCATCCATCTAGTGCCCGCATGTTTCTTCAAATCGTCCGTACATCTCATTTGGCGTCTTCTCCTAGTTATTTTAATTTCCCAAGGTCTCCACTTGATAATACATTTGTTCCATTGATCATCTTTCTGTCTAATAATATGACCGGCAAATTTCCATTTTAATTTTGCTACTTCTCCTCTAACATCCCTTACTTTTGTTCTAATTCTTATCTATTTATTCCTTTTTCTACATGTTAGCTTTACCATCTGTCTTTCCATTGACATTTATGCTTTTGTTACCTTATCCATGTTTGATTTTGTAAGTGTCCAGGTCTGGGATCCATAGGTAATGTGCTAATATTTCTTGGTTTATTCTGATCCTAATATCTTTATCTATGTGTATTATGATCTCAAGCCTATATTTTTAGCTGCTATATCCAGTTCTGCCATCATTTTAATTCTCTATTCTCCTTTCTTACCTGTTATTAAGACGATATCATCAGCATATCATAGGTGGTTCAAATATTGTCCGCTTACTTTGATGCCTATTTCTACACAATCTAAGTTATTAAAACATGTTTTAGGCTCTGGAACGAAATAGCGATGTACAAAATAGCGAGTATTAAAATAGCGGTATCGAAATAGCGACAATCAAAATAGCGATGTTATGAAAGGGCGGCTATCAAAATAGCGATGTAACAAAATGGCGATGTAACAAAATAGCGATGTAACAAAATAGCGATGTAACAAAATAGCGATGTAACAAAATAGCGACTATCAAAATAGCGATGTAACAAAATAGCGATTATCAAAATAGCGATATTTTGGTTCGGTTTTGGCATATAGTTCGACAAAGGGGTTTCTTTCAAACAAATTTTTTCAAAAAAAAAACTTCCCTGTCTTCTTTCTCGGGATCTTAGAGGGTGTGAATCTGAACCGAACCGAACCAAACCGAACCAGCATATTTAAAAAAAAAACTCTCCAGCCGGTTCGGTTCGGTTCGGTTAGTGTGAATCCGAACCGAACCAAACTGAACCGAATTCGGTTTGGTTCGGTGCGGTGCGGTTCGGACTCACACCCTCTAGGATCCTGGAAAAGAAGTCAAGAAAGTTTTTTTTTTGAAAAACTTTGTTAGAAAGAAAAGGTGGTATAGTCAAAATACCGCTAGGATGTAATAGCGCATTTCGGTTCGGTTTGGATTGGTTTGAATCGATTCGGTTTGGTTTGAGTCGGTATTTTAATACATCGCTATTTTGATACATCGCTATTTTGATACATCGCTATTTTGATTGTCGCTATTTTGATTGTCGCAATTTTGATACATCGCTATTTTGATTGTCGTTATTTTGATACATCGCTATTTTGATATGTCGTTGTTTTGTTACAAACGCTATTTTGATACATCGCTATTTTGATAGTCGCTGTTTCATTACATCGCTATTTTGATAGTCGCTATTTCATTACTCGCTATTTCGTACGTCGCTATTTTGTACATCGCTATTTCGTTATAGAGCCCATGTTTTAGGGCCTGGTTAAATAGTTTAGAGAACATTGTGTCACCCTGGCTGACACCTCTTCTTATGCGAATTTGCCTGGTTCCTTCGTGGATTTTGATTGATGTTGTTGCTTCGGTATATTCATGCTCAATGCTATTGAAAGCTTTAAAGTCTATAAACGCAATAACATATTGGAATGCTGTATTCGTTGGCTCGTTCTGTTAGGATCTTTATGATTAATAGGTGGTAAACTGCACTAAAACGTTTTCTGCTTATTATTTTGTTTGATATCCGTCAGTTTTGATGCAAGTCTAGCTGTTATTATTTCCTTGAAATGGTTATAAAATACAGGGTGTCCCAAATTGGGCACTTTTAGGGGGTTTAAGGTACTTCTAGGGGAGACAGAGAAAAACTGACCACGCATTGCAAGGCTCAAATTTCAAGGGAAGACTTATAGTAAAAACCGCATTTTGATATATCGTCTCGTCTTTGAGCTACGGGGGCTTTTTGAAAAGTCTGCATTTTTGAAGGGGTTCTATAACTTCGTTATTAGTAGAAATTTTGATTTAGAGTAAATTGCAGTTTTATAGAGTTTGTTACGAGGAATTCACCCGGTAAATTATATTTTAACTGTCACTTTTAGTTTTTGAGATATGACATAAAGTTGCATTTTTTCTTATGGAATGGCCTATATTTTAATTAATTTTCGAATATGCCATTAAATTCTTTTCAAAATGATGTATCATATGTCGTAGTTTCATTGAGCGGTTTAGGAGATATTCAGCTTTTTCACTTATTTCTAGTGCGCTACGATTTCCTGCTGAGGCAGGTCAAGGCACTCCAGTATTTTTATTATTTTACACAGTCAAAAATATAGTAAGCCTGGTTTGGAAAAATTATAATTTAGCTGACTGCCCTCAAAGCCTAGTTATAAAAAGTAACAAAAATGATACATATTTCAAAATAAAATTAAAACGCTTTTGTGCAAAATAATTTCATATCAAAGCGTAATGTCAAATTGTTTAAACAATTGAAAACAATGACAAAACGCCAAGACGCAAGGCCAACTTGATTTGCATAGTATAAGACAACAAAATTATAATGCATTGAAGTAGCATTTGACTTTGTAGCAAGGCTTTCACGTCAATGGCGCATGACGTCATTCAACGCACACTAGACAAAAATAAAGAACTTTAATTATCTCCGAAACCGCTCAATCAAACTATGACATATGATACATCATTTTGAAAAGAATTCAATGACGAATTCGAAAATTAATTAAAATATAGGCCCTTCCATAAGAAAAAATGCAACTTTATATCATATCTCAAAAACTAAAAGTGACAGATAAAATTTAATTTAGCAAGTGAACAAGTCTATAAAATTTCAATTTACTCTAAATCAATATTTCCAATTATAACGAAGTTATAGACCCCCCTCCAAAATGCAGACTTTTCAAAAAGCCCCCGTAGTTCAAAGACGAGATGATATTTCAAACTGCGGTTTTCACTATAAGTCTTCTCTTGAAATTTGAGCCTCGCAATGCGTGGTCAGTTTTTCTCTGTCTCCCCTAGAAGTACCTTAAACCCTGTAAATGTGTCCAATTTGGGACACCCTGTACATTGAGGAGTGTTATAAGTTGCTTTTAGTATTTTATACAGAAGAATATGGAGGATATTAACTACAGCTTTCACACCGTACTTCCACCTTCAACCACCTTCAGAGGGCAACCAAAATTTAACACTTTCAAAATTTTCCCAGCTCTCTAAAAAATTAAATAATCTGCAATTAAAAAGACAAGGCCAATTATGTTGTGCAAAAGAAACTCAGGTTTAAGAAATTGATAAATGAGTTTGCAGATAAAAAGGTGGAGGGTGCCAAGATTTATGTTAGTTATTTGCATTTGAGTTTTTGAAGCAGCGAGTTTATTCCCGAGACGTGTTTTTGTAAGCAGATAGTTCTTATGTTGTACAGTCTGGGACTTTATAAATGGCCGCTGTCGTTTTCAGAAGAGCTTGGATGAGAATTCCAATACCGGGCGAGGTTTATGAATGAATTAATTATTGAACATCGTATCGCGCGCTTTCATTTCTTCGACTCCACGTCGATCGGCTGTCGCTGTGCACTTTTGTGCAATGCAATTTTTGATATTGAAATTAATAACTATTTGGAATATTGGCCGATAAAACGGGCTAAGCCAAACACGTTTTTTGGATACACACATTTTTTTTAGCTGATTTCTTGTTTATTAGCATTGGATGTGTGGCCGGCCGCCCCCAAGGTCAAAAACTCAAGTTTATTTTTAGGACTCTAATGTCAACAACATATGTCAAAATCGCGACTACACCAACTTTTGCAAGCTAAAATTCTATAATGACTGGACTATTTTGCCAAAACCAAAAATTATGCATCCAGAAGTCGGGGTAGTTACACATTTAAAACAATTCAAATCTTAAAGTAAAGGCCGTCTTCACAGCTGTTTTCGAATCGTCCTTACTCAAATAACCAATTTTTGATTGTATTTATTTTTTTTAGCTTTACACTTTTAAAACTTACCATTTTAAAAATAGCTAGGAATACAAACATGATGCATTTGTGTTTCTCTATGTAAGTATGTAATAAAAAACAATAAATTAAAATCCTGAAAAACCACTATTATGTGTATTTTTTTTGCTATTGGATATGCGTCAAAACAATTGTTATATTTTTATTGCATGCCTCACACAGTAATAAAAAAGATCCCAAAAGTTGGACTAAAGGTTTGTGTTTGTAAGAAATAAATAAAAGTTTAAATTGCCAAAACTCAAAACTGAAGTGACTTTGGCGGTCTCTCTCGGAATTATTATAAATACCTGTCCTTTAACTTTTACATCGGTATATAGAGGGGCACGAGAAGATTAATTTAATGTAATATAATATATATTTTTAGAAAGTTAACAATTTTAAAAAATTAAAAAACTGCACTTTTTGGGTACCCCTTTGATCAGGAAAATTTTCACCAAAAAAAAAAAAAAAAAAATCGTTGATACTGTTCCACGAAGAAGCTACCGAGTCCCTTATACTAACCTGAAAATATTACAGTTGTAGATGAAATGGTGTTCGAGAAAAAAAAATCAAATGTTGTAGATTTTCAAAAAATTAAAAATTTTGTCAAAAAAAGTCAATTTTTTTGCTATTGGATATACGTCAAAACAATTGTTATATTTTTATTGCTTGCCTCACAAAGTAATAAAAAAGACCCCAAAAGTTGGCCTAAAGGTTTGTGCTTGTATGAAATAAATAAAAGTTTAAATTGCCAAAACCCAAAACTGTAGTGACTTTGGCGGCCTCTCGCGGCAATATTATAAACTCTTGTCCTTAACCTTTTATATGGTGATATAGAGGGCCCCGAGAAGTTTAATTTAATGCATTATAATATATATTCTTACACAGTTAGCAATATAAAAAAATTAAAAAACTGCACTTTTTGGGTACCCCTTTGGTCAGGAAAATTTTCATCAAAAATTTGAAAAAAACATTTAGTTGATACTGTGCCACAAAGAAGCTACCGAGTCCCTTATACTAACCTAAAAATATTACAGTTGTAGATGTAATGGTTATCGAGAAAAATAGAATCAAAAGTGGTAAATTTTCAAAAAATTTAAAATTTTGTCAAAAAAAAGTCAACTTTTTTGCTATTGGATATACGTCAAAACAATTGTTATATTTTTATTGCTTGCCTCACAAAGTAATAAAAAAGACCCGAAAAGTTGGTCTAAAGGTTTGTGTTTTTAAGAAATAAATAAAAGTTTAAATTGCTAAAACTCAAAACTGAAGTGACTTTGGCGGCCTCTCGCGGCATTATTATAAACACTTATCCTTAACCTTTTTAATGGTGATAGAGAGGGACCCTAGAAGTTTAATTTAATGTATTATAATATATATTTTTACAAAGTTAACAATTTAAAAAAATTAAAAAACTGCACTTTTTGGGTACCCCTTTGGCCAGGAAAATTTTCGTCAAATATTTCAAAAAAAACATTCAGTTGATACTGTGCCACAAAGAAGCTACCGAGCCCCTTATACTAACCTGAAAATATTACAGTTGTAGATGTAATGGTTATCGAGAAAAATATTATCAAAAGTTGTAAATTTTCAAAAAATTAAAAATGTTGTCAAAAAAAAGTCAACTTTTTTGCTATTGGATATACGTCAAAACAATTGTTATATTTTTATTGCTTGCCTCACAAAGAAATAAAAAAGACCCCAAAAGTTGGTCTAAAGGTTTGTGTTTGTAAGAAATAAATAAAAGTTTAAATTGCCAAAACTCAAAACTGAAGTGACTTTGGCGGTCTCTCTCGGAATTATTATAAATACCTGTCCTTTAACTTTTACATCGTTATATAGAGAGGCCCGAGAAGCTTAATTTAATGTAATATAATATATATTTTTAGAAAGTTAACAATTTAAAAAAATGAAAAAACTGCACTTTTTGGGTACCCCTTTGGTCAGGAAAATTTTCGTCAAAAATTTCAAAAAAAACATTTAGTTGATACTGTGCCACAAAGAAGCTACCGAGTCCCTTATACTAAACCTGAAAATATTACAGTTGTAGATGTAATAGTGTTCGAGAAAAATAAAATCAGAAGTTGTAAATTTTCAAAAAATTAAAAATTTTGTTAAAAAAAAAGTCAACTTTTCTGCTATTGGATATACGTCAAAACAATTGTTATATTTTTATTACTTGCCTCACAAAGTAATAAAAAATACCCCAAAAGTTGGTCTAAAGGTTTGTGTTTGTAAGAAATAAATAAAAGTTTAAATTGCCAAAACTCAAAACTGAAGTGACTTTGGCGGCCTCTCGCGGCATTATTATAAACACTTATCCTTAACCTATTGTATGGTGATAGAGAGGGACCCGAGAAGTTTAATTTAATGTATTATAATATATATTTTTACAAAGTTAACAATTTAAAAAAATTAAAAAACTGCACTTTTTGGGTACCCCTTTGGTCAAGAAAATTTTCGTCAAAAATTTCAAAAAAAACATTTAGTTGATACTGTGCCACAAAGAAGCTACCGAGTCCCTTATACTAACCTGAAAATATTACAGTTGTAGATGTAATGGTTATCGAGAAAAAAAGAATCAAAATTGGTAAATTTTCAAAAAATTAAAAATTTTGTCAAAAAAAAGTCAACTTTTTTGCTATTGGATATACGTCAAAACAATTGTTATATTTTTATTGCTTGCCTCACAAAGTAATAAAAAAGACCCCAAAAGTTGGTCTAAAGGTTTGTGTTTGTAAGAAATAAATAAAAGTTTAAATTGCCAAAACTCAAAACTGAAGTGAATTTGGCGGTCTCTCTCGGCATTATTATAAACACCTGACCTTTAACTTTTATATCGTTATATAGAAGGACCCAAAAAGCTTAATTTAATGTAGTATAATATATATTTTAGCAAAGTTAACAATTTAAAAAAATTAAAAAACTGCACTTTTTGGGTACCCCTTTGGTCAGGAAAATTTTCGTCAAAAATTTCAAAAAAACATTTAGTTGATACTGTGCCACAAAGAAGCTACCGAGTCCCTTATACTAACCTGAAAATATTACAGTTGTAGATGTAATGGTTATCGAGAAAAATAGAATCAAAAGTTGAAAATTTTCAAAAAATTCAAAATTTTGAAAAAAAAAGTCAACTTTTTTGCTATTGGATATACGTCAAAACAATTGTTATATTTTTATTGCTTGCCTCACAAAGAAATAAAAAAGACCCCAAAAGTTGGTCTAAAGGTTTGTGTTTCTAAGAAATAAATAAAAGTTTAAATTGCCAAAACTCAAAACTGAAGTGACTTTGGCGGTCTCTCTCGGCATTATTATAAATACCTGTCCTTTAACTTTTACATCGTTATATAGAGAGGCCCGAGAAGCTTAATTTAATGTAATATAATATATATTTTTAGAAAGTTAACAATTTAAAAAAATTAAAAAACTGCACTTTTTGGGTACCCCTTTGGTCAGGACAATTTTCGTCAAAAATTTCAAAAAAAACATTTAGTTGATACTGTGCCACAAAGAAGCTCCCGAGTCCCTTATACTAACCTGAAAATATTACAGTTGTAGATGTAATAGTGTTCGAGAAAAATAAAATCAAAAGTTGTAAATTTTCAAAAAATTAAAAATTTTGTCAATAAAAAGTCAACTTTTCTGCTATTGGATATACGTCAAAACAATTGTTATATTTTTAATGCTTGCCTCACAAAGTAATAAAAAAAACCCCAAAAGTTGGTCTAAAGGTGTGTGTTTGTAAGAAATAAATAAAAGTTTAAATTGCCGAAACTCAAAACTGAAGTGACTTTGGCGGCCTCTCGCGGCATCATTATAAACACTTATCCTTAACCTTTTGTATGGTGATAGAGAGGGACCCGAGAAGTTTAATTTAATGTATTATAATATATATTTTTACAAAGTTAACAATTTAAAAAAATTAAAAAACTGCACTTTTTGGGTACCCCTTTGGTCAGGAAAATTTTCATCAAAAATTTGAAAAAAACATTTAGTTGATACTGTGCCACAAAGAAGCTACCGAGTCCCTTATACTAACCTAAAAATATTACAGTTGTAGATGTAATGGTTATCGAGAAAAATAGAATCAAAAGTGGTAAATTTTCAAAAAATTTAAAATTTTGTCAAAAAAAAGTCAACTTTTTTGCTATTGGATATACGTCAAAACAATTGTTATATTTTTATTGCTTGCCTCACAAAGTAATAAAAAAGACCCGAAAAGTTGGTCTAAAGGTTTGTGTTTTTAAGAAATAAATAAAAGTTTAAATTGCTAAAACTCAAAACTGAAGTGACTTTGGCGGCCTCTCGCGGCATTATTATAAACACTTATCCTTAACCTTTTTAATGGTGATAGAGAGGGACCCTAGAAGTTTAATTTAATGTATTATAATATATATTTTTACAAAGTTAACAATTTAAAAAAATTAAAAAACTGCACTTTTTGGGTACCCCTTTGGCCAGGAAAATTTTCGTCAAATATTTCAAAAAAAACATTCAGTTGATACTGTGCCACAAAGAAGCTACCGAGCCCCTTATACTAACCTGAAAATATTACAGTTGTAGATGTAATGGTTATCGAGAAAAATATTATCAAAAGTTGTAAATTTTCAAAAAATTAAAAATGTTGTCAAAAAAAAGTCAACTTTTTTGCTATTGGATATACGTCAAAACAATTGTTATATTTTTATTGCTTGCCTCACAAAGAAATAAAAAAGACCCCAAAAGTTGGTCTAAAGGTTTGTGTTTGTAAGAAATAAATAAAAGTTTAAATTGCCAAAACTCAAAACTGAAGTGACTTTGGCGGTCTCTCTCGGAATTATTATAAATACCTGTCCTTTAACTTTTACATCGTTATATAGAGAGGCCCGAGAAGCTTAATTTAATGTAATATAATATATATTTTTAGAAAGTTAACAATTTAAAAAAATGAAAAAACTGCACTTTTTGGGTACCCCTTTGGTCAGGAAAATTTTCGTCAAAAATTTCAAAAAAAACATTTAGTTGATACTGTGCCACAAAGAAGCTACCGAGTCCCTTATACTAAACCTGAAAATATTACAGTTGTAGATGTAATAGTGTTCGAGAAAAATAAAATCAGAAGTTGTAAATTTTCAAAAAATTAAAAATTTTGTTAAAAAAAAAGTCAACTTTTCTGCTATTGGATATACGTCAAAACAATTGTTATATTTTTATTACTTGCCTCACAAAGTAATAAAAAATACCCCAAAAGTTGGTCTAAAGGTTTGTGTTTGTAAGAAATAAATAAAAGTTTAAATTGCCAAAACTCAAAACTGAAGTGACTTTGGCGGCCTCTCGCGGCATTATTATAAACACTTATCCTTAACCTATTGTATGGTGATAGAGAGGGACCCGAGAAGTTTAATTTAATGTATTATAATATATATTTTTACAAAGTTAACAATTTAAAAAAATTAAAAAACTGCACTTTTTGGGTACCCCTTTGGCCAGGAAAATTTTCGTCAAATATTTCAAAAAAAACATTCAGTTGATACTGTGCCACAAAGAAGCTACCGAGCCCCTTATACTAACCTGAAAATATTACAGTTGTAGATGTAATGGTTATCGAGAAAAATATTATCAAAAGTTGTAAATTTTCAAAAAATTAAAAATGTTGTCAAAAAAAAGTCAACTTTTTTGCTATTGGATATACGTCAAAACAATTGTTATATTTTTATTGCTTGCCTCACAAAGAAATAAAAAAGACCCCAAAAGTTGGTCTAAAGGTTTGTGTTTGTAAGAAATAAATAAAAGTTTAAATTGCCAAAACTCAAAACTGAAGTGACTTTGGCGGTCTCTCTCGGAATTATTATAAATACCTGTCCTTTAACTTTTACATCGTTATATAGAGAGGCCCGAGAAGCTTAATTTAATGTAATATAATATATATTTTTAGAAAGTTAACAATTTAAAAAAATGAAAAAACTGCACTTTTTGGGTACCCCTTTGGTCAGGAAAATTTTCGTCAAAAATTTCAAAAAAAACATTTAGTTGATACTGTGCCACAAAGAAGCTACCGAGTCCCTTATACTAAACCTGAAAATATTACAGTTGTAGATGTAATAGTGTTCGAGAAAAATAAAATCAGAAGTTGTAAATTTTCAAAAAATTAAAAATTTTGTTAAAAAAAAAGTCAACTTTTCTGCTATTGGATATACGTCAAAACAATTGTTATATTTTTATTACTTGCCTCACAAAGTAATAAAAAATACCCCAAAAGTTGGTCTAAAGGTTTGTGTTTGTAAGAAATAAATAAAAGTTTAAATTGCCAAAACTCAAAACTGAAGTGACTTTGGCGGCCTCTCGCGGCATTATTATAAACACTTATCCTTAACCTATTGTATGGTGATAGAGAGGGACCCGAGAAGTTTAATTTAATGTATTATAATATATATTTTTACAAAGTTAACAATTTAAAAAAATTAAAAAACTGCACTTTTTGGGTACCCCTTTGGCCAGGAAAATTTTCGTCAAATATTTCAAAAAAAACATTCAGTTGATACTGTGCCACAAAGAAGCTACCGAGCCCCTTATACTAACCTGAAAATATTACAGTTGTAGATGTAATGGTTATCGAGAAAAATATTATCAAAAGTTGTAAATTTTCAAAAAATTAAAAATGTTGTCAAAAAAAAGTCAACTTTTTTGCTATTGGATATACGTCAAAACAATTGTTATATTTTTATTGCTTGCCTCACAAAGAAATAAAAAAGACCCCAAAAGTTGGTCTAAAGGTTTGTGTTTGTAAGAAATAAATAAAAGTTTAAATTGCCAAAACTCAAAACTGAAGTGACTTTGGCGGTCTCTCTCGGAATTATTATAAATACCTGTCCTTTAACTTTTACATCGTTATATAGAGAGGCCCGAGAAGCTTAATTTAATGTAATATAATATATATTTTTAGAAAGTTAACAATTTAAAAAAATGAAAAAACTGCACTTTTTGGGTACCCCTTTGGTCAGGAAAATTTTCGTCAAAAATTTCAAAAAAAACATTTAGTTGATACTGTGCCACAAAGAAGCTACCGAGTCCCTTATACTAAACCTGAAAATATTACAGTTGTAGATGTAATAGTGTTCGAGAAAAATAAAATCAGAAGTTGTAAATTTTCAAAAAATTAAAAATTTTGTTAAAAAAAAAGTCAACTTTTCTGCTATTGGATATACGTCAAAACAATTGTTATATTTTTATTACTTGCCTCACAAAGTAATAAAAAATACCCCAAAAGTTGGTCTAAAGGTTTGTGTTTGTAAGAAATAAATAAAAGTTTAAATTGCCAAAACTCAAAACTGAAGTGACTTTGGCGGCCTCTCGCGGCATTATTATAAACACTTATCCTTAACCTATTGTATGGTGATAGAGAGGGACCCGAGAAGTTTAATTTAATGTATTATAATATATATTTTTACAAAGTTAACAATTTAAAAAAATTAAAAAACTGCACTTTTTGGGTACCCCTTTGGTCAAGAAAATTTTCGTCAAAAATTTCAAAAAAAACATTTAGTTGATACTGTGCCACAAAGAAGCTACCGAGTCCCTTATACTAACCTGAAAATATTACAGTTGTAGATGTAATGGTTATCGAGAAAAAAAGAATCAAAATTGGTAAATTTTCAAAAAATTAAAAATTTTGTCAAAAAAAAGTCAACTTTTTTGCTATTGGATATACGTCAAAACAATTGTTATATTTTTATTGCTTGCCTCACAAAGTAATAAAAAAGACCCCAAAAGTTGGTCTAAAGGTTTGTGTTTGTAAGAAATAAATAAAAGTTTAAATTGCCAAAACTCAAAACTGAAGTGAATTTGGCGGTCTCTCTCGGCATTATTATAAACACCTGACCTTTAACTTTTATATCGTTATATAGAAGGACCCAAAAAGCTTAATTTAATGTAGTATAATATATATTTTAGCAAAGTTAACAATTTAAAAAAATTAAAAAACTGCACTTTTTGGGTACCCCTTTGGTCAGGAAAATTTTCGTCAAAAATTTCAAAAAAAACATTTAGTTGATACTGTGCCACAAAGAAGCTACCGAGTCCCTTATACTAACCTGAAAATATTACAGTTGTAGATGTAATGGTTATCGAGAAAAATAGAATCAAAAGTTGAAAATTTTCAAAAAATTCAAAATTTTGAAAAAAAAAGTCAACTTTTTTGCTATTGGATATACGTCAAAACAATTGTTATATTTTTATTGCTTGCCTCACAAAGAAATAAAAAAGACCCCAAAAGTTGGTCTAAAGGTTTGTGTTTGTAAGAAATAAATAAAAGTTTAAATTGCCAAAACTCAAAACTGAAGTGACTTTGGCGGTCTCTCTCGGCATTATTATAAATACCTGTCCTTTAACTTTTACATCGTTATATAGAGAGGCCCGAGAAGCTTAATTTAATGTAATATAATATATATTTTTAGAAAGTTAACAATTTAAAAAAATTAAAAAACTGCACTTTTTGGGTACCCCTTTGGTCAGGACAATTTTCGTCAAAAATTTCAAAAAAAAACATTTAGTTGATACTGTGCCACAAAGAAGCTCCCGAGTCCCTTATACTAACCTGAAAATATTACAGTTGTAGATGTAATAGTGTTCGAGAAAAATAAAATCAAAAGTTGTAAATTTTCAAAAAATTAAAAATTTTGTCAATAAAAAGTCAACTTTTCTGCTATTGGATATACGTCAAAACAATTGTTATATTTTTAATGCTTGCCTCACAAAGTAATAAAAAAAACCCCAAAAGTTGGTCTAAAGGTGTGTGTTTGTAAGAAATAAATAAAAGTTTAAATTGCCGAAACTCAAAACTGAAGTGACTTTGGCGGCCTCTCGCGGCATCATTATAAACACTTATCCTTAACCTTTTGTATGGTGATAGAGAGGGACCCGAGAAGTTTAATTTAATGTATTATAATATATATTTTTACAAAGTTAACAATTTAAAAAAATTAAAAAACTGCACTTTTTGGGTACCCCTTTGGTCAGGAAAATTTTCATCAAAAATTTGAAAAAAACATTTAGTTGATACTGTGCCACAAAGAAGCTACCGAGTCCCTTATACTAACCTAAAAATATTACAGTTGTAGATGTAATGGTTATCGAGAAAAATAGAATCAAAAGTGGTAAATTTTCAAAAAATTTAAAATTTTGTCAAAAAAAAGTCAACTTTTTTGCTATTGGATATACGTCAAAACAATTGTTATATTTTTATTGCTTGCCTCACAAAGTAATAAAAAAGACCCGAAAAGTTGGTCTAAAGGTTGGTGTTTTTAAGAAATAAATAAAAGTTTAAATTGCTAAAACTCAAAACTGAAGTGACTTTGGCGGCCTCTCGCGGCATTATTATAAACACTTATCCTTAACCTTTTTAATGGTGATAGAGAGGGACCCTAGAAGTTTAATTTAATGTATTATAATATATATTTTTACAAAGTTAACAATTTAAAAAAATTAAAAAACTGCACTTTTTGGGTACCCCTTTGGCCAGGAAAATTTTCGTCAAATATTTCAAAAAAAACATTCAGTTGATACTGTGCCACAAAGAAGCTACCGAGCCCCTTATACTAACCTGAAAATATTACAGTTGTAGATGTAATGGTTATCGAGAAAAATATTATCAAAAGTTGTAAATTTTCAAAAAATTAAAAATGTTGTCAAAAAAAAGTCAACTTTTTTGCTATTGGATATACGTCAAAACAATTGTTATATTTTTATTGCTTGCCTCACAAAGAAATAAAAAAGACCCCAAAAGTTGGTCTAAAGGTTTGTGTTTGTAAGAAATAAATAAAAGTTTAAATTGCCAAAACTCAAAACTGAAGTGACTTTGGCGGTCTCTCTCGGAATTATTATAAATACCTGTCCTTTAACTTTTACATCGTTATATAGAGAGGCCCGAGAAGCTTAATTTAATGTAATATAATATATATTTTTAGAAAGTTAACAATTTAAAAAAATGAAAAAACTGCACTTTTTGGGTACCCCTTTGGTCAGGAAAATTTTCGTCAAAAATTTCAAAAAAAACATTTAGTTGATACTGTGCCACAAAGAAGCTACCGAGTCCCTTATACTAAACCTGAAAATATTACAGTTGTAGATGTAATAGTGTTCGAGAAAAATAAAATCAGAAGTTGTAAATTTTCAAAAAATTAAAAATTTTGTTAAAAAAAAAGTCAACTTTTCTGCTATTGGATATACGTCAAAACAATTGTTATATTTTTATTACTTGCCTCACAAAGTAATAAAAAATACCCCAAAAGTTGGTCTAAAGGTTTGTGTTTGTAAGAAATAAATAAAAGTTTAAATTGCCAAAACTCAAAACTGAAGTGACTTTGGCGGCCTCTCGCGGCATTATTATAAACACTTATCCTTAACCTATTGTATGGTGATAGAGAGGGACCCGAGAAGTTTAATTTAATGTATTATAATATATATTTTTACAAAGTTAACAATTTAAAAAAATTAAAAAACTGCACTTTTTGGGTACCCCTTTGGTCAAGAAAATTTTCGTCAAAAATTTCAAAAAAAACATTTAGTTGATACTGTGCCACAAAGAAGCTACCGAGTCCCTTATACTAACCTGAAAATATTACAGTTGTAGATGTAATGGTTATCGAGAAAAAAAGAATCAAAATTGGTAAATTTTCAAAAAATTAAAAATTTTGTCAAAAAAAAGTCAACTTTTTTGCTATTGGATATACGTCAAAACAATTGTTATATTTTTATTGCTTGCCTCACAAAGTAATAAAAAAGACCCCAAAAGTTGGTCTAAAGGTTTGTGTTTGTAAGAAATAAATAAAAGTTTAAATTGCCAAAACTCAAAACTGAAGTGAATTTGGCGGTCTCTCTCGGCATTATTATAAACACCTGACCTTTAACTTTTATATCGTTATATAGAAGGACCCAAAAAGCTTAATTTAATGTAGTATAATATATATTTTAGCAAAGTTAACAATTTAAAAAAATTAAAAAACTGCACTTTTTGGGTACCCCTTTGGTCAGGAAAATTTTCGTCAAAAATTTCAAAAAAAACATTTAGTTGATACTGTGCCACAAAGAAGCTACCGAGTCCCTTATACTAACCTGAAAATATTACAGTTGTAGATGTAATGGTTATCGAGAAAAATAGAATCAAAAGTTGAAAATTTTCAAAAAATTCAAAATTTTGAAAAAAAAAGTCAACTTTTTTGCTATTGGATATACGTCAAAACAATTGTTATATTTTTATTGCTTGCCTCACAAAGAAATAAAAAAGACCCCAAAAGTTGGTCTAAAGGTTTGTGTTTGTAAGAAATAAATAAAAGTTTAAATTGCCAAAACTCAAAACTGAAGTGACTTTGGCGGTCTCTCTCGGCATTATTATAAATACCTGTCCTTTAACTTTTACATCGTTATATAGAGAGGCCCGAGAAGCTTAATTTAATGTAATATAATATATATTTTTAGAAAGTTAACAATTTAAAAAAATTAAAAAACTGCACTTTTTGGGTACCCCTTTGGTCAGGACAATTTTCGTCAAAAATTTCAAAAAAAAACATTTAGTTGATACTGTGCCACAAAGAAGCTCCCGAGTCCCTTATACTAACCTGAAAATATTACAGTTGTAGATGTAATAGTGTTCGAGAAAAATAAAATCAAAAGTTGTAAATTTTCAAAAAATTAAAAATTTTGTCAATAAAAAGTCAACTTTTCTGCTATTGGATATACGTCAAAACAATTGTTATATTTTTAATGCTTGCCTCACAAAGTAATAAAAAAAACCCCAAAAGTTGGTCTAAAGGTGTGTGTTTGTAAGAAATAAATAAAAGTTTAAATTGCCGAAACTCAAAACTGAAGTGACTTTGGCGGCCTCTCGCGGCATTATTATAAACACTTATCCTTAACCTTTTGTATGGTGATAGAGAGGGACCCGAGAAGTTTAATTTAATGTATTATAATATATATTTTTACAAAGTTAACAATTTAAAAAAATTAAAAAACTGCACTTTTTGGGTACCCCTATGGTCAGGAAAATTTTCGTCAAAAATTTCAAAAAAAACATTTAGTTGATACTGTGCCACAAAGAAGCTACCGAGTCCCTTATACTAACCTGAAAATATTACAGTTGTAGATGTAATGGTTATCGAGAAAAATAGAATCAAAAGTTGTAAATTTCCAAAAAATTAAAAATTTTGTCAAAAAAAAGTCAACTTTTTTGCTATTGGATATACGTCAAAACAATTGATATATTTTTATTGCTTGCCTCACAAAGAAATAAAAAAGACCCCAAAAGTTGGTCTAAAGGTTTGTGTTTGTAAGAAATAAATAAAAGTTTAAATTGCCAAAATTCAAAACTGAAGTGAGTTTGGCGGTCTCTCTCGGAATTATTATAAATACCTGTCCTTTAACTTTTACATCGTTATATAGAGGGGCCCGAGAAGCTTAATTTAATGTAATATAATATATATTTTTAGAAAGTTAACAATTTAAAAAAATTAAAAAACTGAACTTTTTGGGTACCCCTTTGGTCAGGAAAATTTTCGTCAAAAATTTCAAAAAAAACATTTAGTTGATATTGTGCCACAAAGAAGCTCCCGAGTCCCTTATACTAACCTGAAAATATTACAGTTGTAGATGTAATAGTGTTCGAGAAAAATAAAATCAAAAGTTGTAAATTTTCAAAAAATTAAAAATTTTGTCAAAAAAAAGTCAACTTTTCTGCTATTGGATATACGTCAAAACAATTGTTATATTTTTATTGCTTGCCTCACAAAGTAATAAAAAAGACCCCAAAAGTTGGTCTAAAGGTTTGTGTTTGTAAGAAATAAATAAAAGTTTAAATTGCCGAAACTCAAAACTGAAGTGATTTTGGCGGCCTCTCGCGGCATTATTATAAACACTTATCCTTAACCTTTTTAATGGTGATAGAGAGGGACCCGAGAAGTTTAATTTAATGTATTATAATATATATTTTTACAAAGTTAACAATTTAAAAAAATTAAAAAACTGCACTTTTTGGGTACCCCTTTGGTCAGGAAAATTTTCGTCAAAAATTTCAAAAAAAAACATTCAGTTGATACTGTGCCACAAAGAAGCTACCGAGTCCCTTATACTAACCTGAAAATATTACAATTGTAGATGTAATGGTTATCGAGAAAAATAGAATCAAAATTGGTAAATTTTCAAAAAATTAAAAATTTTGTCAAAAAAAAGTCAACTTTTTTGCTATTGGATATACGTCAAAACAATTGTTATATTTTTATTGCTTGCCTCACAAAGTAATAAAAAAGACCCCAAAAGTTGGTCTAAAGGTTTGTGTTTGTAAGAAATAAATAAAAGTTTAAATTGCCAAAACTCAAAACTGAAGTGAATTTGGCGGTCTCTCTCGGCATTATTATAAACACCTGACCTTTAACTTTTATATCGTTATATAGAAGGACCCAAAAAGCTTAATTTAATGTAGTATAATATATATTTTAGCAAAGTTAACAATTTAAAAAAATTAAAAAACTGCACTTTTTGGGTACCCCTTTGGTCAGGAAAATTTTCGTAAAAAATTTAAAAAAAAACATTTAGTTGATACTGTGCCACAAAGAAGCTACCGAGTCCCTTATACTAACCTGAAAATATTACAGTTGTAGATGTAATGGTTATCGAGAAAAATAGAATCAAAAGTTCAAAATTTTCAAAAAATTCAAAATTTTGAAAAAAAAAGTCAACTTTTATGCTATTGGATATACGTCAAAACAATTGTTATATTTTTATTGCTTGCCTCACAAAGTAATAAAAATCATCCCAAAAGTTGGTCTCAATGTTTGTGTTTGTAAGAAATAAATAAAAGTTTAAATTGCCAAAACTCAAAACTGAAGTGACTTTGGCGGTCTCTCTCGGAACTATTATAAATACCTGTCCTTTACCTTTTACATCGTTATATAGAGGGGCCCGAGAAGCTTAATTTAATGTATTATAATATATATTTTTAGAAAGTTAACAATTTAAAAAAATTAAAAAACTGCACTTTTTGGGTACCCCTTTGGTCAGGAAAATTTTCGTAAAAAATTTAAAAAAAAACATTTAGTTGATACTGTGCCACAAAGAAGCTACCGAGTCCCTTATACTAACCTGAAAATATTACAGTTGTAGATGTAATAGTGTTCGAGAAAAATAAAATCAAAAGTTGTAAATTTTCAAAAAATTAAAAATTTTGTCAAAAAAAAGTCAACTTTTCTGCTATTGGATATACGTCAAAACAATTGTTATATTTTTATTGCTTGCCTCACAAAGTAATAAAAAAGACCCCAAAAGTTGGTCTTAAGGTTTGTGCTTGTAAGGAATAAATAAAAGTTTAAATTGCCGAAACTCAAAACTGAAGTGACTTTGGCGGCCTCTCGCGGCATTATTATAAACACTTATCCTTAACCTTTTGTATGGTGATAGAGAGGGACCCGAAAAGTTTAATTTAATGTGTTATAATATATATTTTTACTAAGTTAACAATTTAAAAAAATTAAAAAACTGCACTTTTTGGGTACCCCTTTGGTCAGGAAAATTTTCGTCAAAAATTTCAAAAAAAAACATTTAGTTGATACTGTGCCACAAAGAAGCTACCGAGTCCCTTATACTAACCTAAAAATATTACAGTTGTAGATGTAATGGTTATCGAGAAAAATAGAATCAAATGTGGTAAATTTTCAAAAAATTTAAAATTTTGTCAAAAAGAGTCAACTTTTTTGCTATTGGATATACGTCAAAACAATTGTTATATTTTTATTGCTTGCCTCACAAAGTAATAAAAAAGACCCCAAAAGTTGGTCTAAAGGTTTGTGTTTGTAAGAAATAAATAAAAGTTTAAATTGCTAAAACTCAAAACTGAAGTGACTTTGGCGGCCTCTCGCGGCATTATTATAAACACTTATCCTTAACCTTTTTTATGGTGATAGAGAGGGACCCGAAAAGTTTAATTTAATGTATTATAATATATATTTTTACAAAGTTAACAATTTAAAAAAATTAAAAAACTGCACTTTTTGGGTACCCCTTTGGTCAGGAAAATTTTCGTCAAAAATTTCAAAAAAAACATTTAGTTGATACTGTGCCACAAAGAAGCTACCGAGTCCCTTATACTAACCTAAAAATATTACAGTTGTAGATGTAATGGTTATCGAGAAAAATAGAATCAAAAGTTGTAAATTTTCAAAAAATTAAAAATTTTGACAAAAAAAACTCAACTTTTTTACTTTTGGATATACGTCAAAACAATTGTTATATTTTTATTGCTTGCCTCACAAAGTAATAAAAAAGACCCCAAAAGTTGGTCTAAAGGTTTGTGTTTGTAAGAAATAAATAAAAGTTTAAATTGCCAAAACTCAAAACTGAAGTGACTTTGGCGGTCTCTCTCGGCATTATTATAAATACCTGTCCTTTAACTTTTACATCGTTATATAGAGAGGCCCGAGAAGCTTAATTTAATGTAATATAATATATATTTTTAGAAAGTTAACAATTTAAAAAAATTAAGAAACTGCACTTTTTGGGTAACCCTTTTGTCAGGAAATTTTTCGTCAAAAATTTCAAAAAAAAATTTTTGTTGATACTGTGCCACAAAGAAGCTACCGAGTCCCTTATACTAACCTAAAAATATTACAGTTGTAGATGTAATGGTTATCGAGAAAAATAGAATCAAAAGTGGTAAATTTTCAAAAAATTTAAAATTTTGTCAAAAAAAAGTCAACTTTTTTGCTATTGGATATACGTCAAAACAATTGTTATATTTTTATTGCTTGCCTCACAAAGTAATAAAAAAAACCCCAAAAGTTGGTCTAAAGGTGAGTGTTTGTAAGAAATAAATAAAAGTTTAAATTGCCGAAACTCAAAACTGAAGTGACTCTGGCAGCCTCTCGCGGCATTATTATAAACACTTATCCTTAACCTTTTGTATGGTGATAGAGAGGGACCCGAGAAGTTTAATTTAATGTATTATAATATATATTTTTACAAAGTTAACAATTTAAAAAAATTAAAAAACTGCACTTTTTGGGTACCCCTTTGGTCAGGAAAATTTTCGTCAAAAATTTCAAAAAAAACATTTAGTTGATACTGTGCCACAAAGAAGCTACCGAGTCCCTTATACTAACCTGAAAATATTACAGTTGTAGATGTAATGGTTATCGAGAAAAATAGAATCAAAATTGGTAAATTTTCAAAAAATTAAAAATTTTGTCAAAAAAAAGTCAACTTTTTTGCTATTGGATATACGTCAAAACAATTGTTATATTTTTATTGCTTGCCTCACAAAGTAATAAAAAAGACCCCAAAAGTTGGTCTAAAGGTTTGTGTTTGTAAGAAATAAATAAAAGTTTAAATTGCTAAAACTCAAAACTGAAGTGACTTTGGCGGCCTCTCGCGGCATTATTATAAACACTTATCCTTAACCTTTTTTATGGTGATAGAGAGGGACCCGAAAAGTTTAATTTAATGTATTATAATATATATTTTTACAAAGTTAACAATTTAAAAAAATTAAAAAACTGCACTTTTTGGGTACCCCTTTGGTCAGGAAAATTTTCGTCAAAAATTTCAAAAAAAACATTTAGTTGATACTGTGCCACAAAGAAGCTACCGAGTCCCTTATACTAACCTAAAAATATTACAGTTGTAGATGTAATGGTTATCGAGAAAAATAGAATCAAAAGTTGTAAATTTTCAAAAAATTAAAAATTTTGACAAAAAAAACTCAACTTTTTTACTTTTGGATATACGTCAAAACAATTGTTATATTTTTATTGCTTGCCTCACAAAGTAATAAAAAAGACCCCAAAAGTTGGTCTAAAGGTTTGTGTTTGTAAGAAATAAATAAAAGTTTAAATTGCCAAAACTCAAAACTGAAGTGACTTTGGCGGTCTCTCTCGGCATTATTATAAATACCTGTCCTTTAACTTTTACATCGTTATATAGAGAGGCCCGAGAAGCTTAATTTAATGTAATATAATATATATTTTTAGAAAGTTAACAATTTAAAAAAATTAAGAAACTGCACTTTTTGGGTAACCCTTTTGTCAGGAAATTTTTCGTCAAAAATTTCAAAAAAAAATTTTTGTTGATACTGTGCCACAAAGAAGCTACCGAGTCCCTTATACTAACCTAAAAATATTACAGTTGTAGATGTAATGGTTATCGAGAAAAATAGAATCAAAAGTGGTAAATTTTCAAAAAATTTAAAATTTTGTCAAAAAAAAGTCAACTTTTTTGCTATTGGATATACGTCAAAACAATTGTTATATTTTTATTGCTTGCCTCACAAAGTAATAAAAAAAACCCCAAAAGTTGGTCTAAAGGTGAGTGTTTGTAAGAAATAAATAAAAGTTTAAATTGCCGAAACTCAAAACTGAAGTGACTCTGGCAGCCTCTCGCGGCATTATTATAAACACTTATCCTTAACCTTTTGTATGGTGATAGAGAGGGACCCGAGAAGTTTAATTTAATGTATTATAATATATATTTTTACAAAGTTAACAATTTAAAAAAATTAAAAAACTGCACTTTTTGGGTACCCCTTTGGTCAGGAAAATTTTCGTCAAAAATTTCAAAAAAAACATTTAGTTGATACTGTGCCACAAAGAAGCTACCGAGTCCCTTATACTAACCTGAAAATATTACAGTTGTAGATGTAATGGTTATCGAGAAAAATAGAATCAAAATTGGTAAATTTTCAAAAAATTAAAAATTTTGTCAAAAAAAAGTCAACTTTTTTGCTATTGGATATACGTCAAAACAATTGTTATATTTTTATTGCTTGCCTCACAAAGTAATAAAAAAGACCCCAAAAGTTGGTCTAAAGGTTTGTGTTTGTAAGAAATAAATAAAAGTTTAAATTGCTAAAACTCAAAACTGAAGTGACTTTGGCGGCCTCTCGCGGCATTATTATAAACACTTATCCTTAACCTTTTTAATGGTGATAGAGAGGGACCCTAGAAGTTTAATTTAATGTATTATAATATATATTTTTACAAAGTTAACAATTTAAAAAAATTAAAAAACTGCACTTTTTGGGTAACCCTTTTGTCAGGAAATTTTTCGTCAAAAATTTCAAAAAAAAATTTTTGTTGATACTGTGCCACAAAGAAGCTACCGAGTCCCTTATACTAACCTGAAAATATTACAGTTGTAGATGTAATGGTTATCGAGAAAAATAGAATCAAAAGTTGAAAATTTTCAAAAAATTCAAAATTTTGAAAAAAAAAGTCAACTTTTTTGCTATTGGATATACGTCAAAACAATTGATATATTTTTATTGCTTGCCTCACAAAGAAATAAAAAATACCCCAAAAGTTGGTCTAAAGGTTTGTGTTTGTAAGAAATAAATAAAAGTTTAAATTGCCAAAACTCAAAACTGAAGTGATTTTGGCGGTCTCTCTCGGCATTATTATAAACACCTGACCTTTAACTTTTATATCGTTATATAGAAGGACCCAAAAAGCTTAATTTAATGTAGTATAATATATATTTTAGCAAAGTTAACAATTTAAAAAAATTAAAAAACTGCACTTTTTGGGTACCCCTTTGGTCAGGAAAATTTTCGTCAAAAATTTCAAAAAAAACATTTAGTTGATACTGTGCCACAAAGAAGCTACCGAGTCCCTTATACTAACCTGAAAATATTACAGTTGTAGATGTAATGGTTATCGAGAAAAATAGAATCAAAAGTTGAAAATTTTCAAAAAATTCAAAATTTTGAAAAAAAAAGTCAACTTTTTTGCTATTGGATATACGTCAAAACAATTGTTATATTTTTATTGCTTGCCTCACAAAGAAATAAAAAAGACCCCAAAAGTTGGTCTAAAGGTTTGTGTTTGTAAGGAATAAATAAAAGTTTAAATTGCCAAAACTCAAAACTGAAGTGACTTTGGCGGTCTCTCTCGGCATTATTATAAATACCTGTCCTTTAACTTTTACATCGTTATATAGAGAGGCCCGAGAAGCTTAATTTAATGTAATATAATATATATTTTTAGAAAGTTAACAATTTAAAAAAATTAAAAAACTGCACTTTTTGGGTACCCCTTTGGTCAGGACAATTTTCGTCAAAAATTTCAAAAAAAACATTTAGTTGATACTGTGCCACAAAGAAGCTCCCGAGTCCCTTATACTAACCTGAAAATATTACAGTTGTAGATGTAATAGTGTTCGAGAAAAATAAAATCAAAAGTTGTAAATTTTCAAAAAATTAAAAATTTTGTCAAAAAAAAGTCAACTTTTCTGCTATTGGATATACGTCAAAACAATTGTTATATTTTTAATGCTTGCCTCACAAAGTAATAAAAAAAACCCCAAAAGTTGGTCTAAAGGTGTGTGTTTGTAAGAAATAAATAAAAGTTTAAATTGCCGAAACTCAAAACTGAAGTGACTTTGGCGGCCTCTCGCGGCATTATTATAAACACTTATCCTTAACCTTTTGTATGGTGATAGAGAGGGACCCGAGAAGTTTAATTTAATGTATTATAATATATATTTTTACAAAGTTAACAATTTAAAAAAATTAAAAAACTGCACTTTTTGGGTACCCCTATGGTCAGGAAAATTTTCGTCAAAAATTTCAAAAAAAACATTTAGTTGATACTGTGCCACAAAGAAGCTACCGAGTCCCTTATACTAACCTGAAAATATTACAGTTGTAGATGTAATGGTTATCGAGAAAAATAGAATCAAAAGTTGTAAATTTCCAAAAAATTAAAAATTTTGTCAAAAAAAAGTCAACTTTTTTGCTATTGGATATACGTCAAAACAATTGATATATTTTTATTGCTTGCCTCACAAAGAAATAAAAAAGACCCCAAAAGTTGGTCTAAAGGTTTGTGTTTGTAAGAAATAAATAAAAGTTTAAATTGCCAAAATTCAAAACTGAAGTGAGTTTGGCGGTCTCTCTCGGAATTATTATAAATACCTGTCCTTTAACTTTTACATCGTTATATAGAGGGGCCCGAGAAGCTTAATTTAATGTAATATAATATATATTTTTAGAAAGTTAACAATTTAAAAAAATTAAAAAACGGAACTTTTTGGGTACCCCTTTGGTCAGGAAAATTTTCGTCAAAAATTTCAAAAGAAACATTTAGTTGATATTGTGCCACAAAGAAGCTCCCGAGTCCCTTATACTAACCTGAAAATATTACAGTTGTAGATGTAATAGTGTTCGAGAAAAATAAAATCAAAAGTTGTAAATTTTCAAAAAATTAAAAATTTTGTCAAAAAAAAGTCAACTTTTCTGCTATTGGATATACGTCAAAACAATTGTTATATTTTTATTGCTTGCCTCACAAAGTAATAAAAAAGACCCCAAAAGTTGGTCTAAAGGTTTGTGTTTGTAAGAAATAAATAAAAGTTTAAATTGCCGAAACTCAAAACTGAAGTGACTTTGGCGGCCTCTCGCGGCATTATTATAAACACTTATCCTTAACCTTTTTAATGGTGATAGAGAGGGACCCGAGAAGTTTAATTTAATGTATTATAATATATATTTTTACAAAGTTAACAATTTAAAAAAATTAAAAAACTGCACTTTTTGGGTACCCCTTTGGTCAGGAAAATTTTCGTCAAAAATTTCAAAAAAAAACATTCAGTTGATACTGTGCCACAAAGAAGCTACCGAGTCCCTTATACTAACCTGAAAATATTACAGTTGTAGATGTAATGGTTATCGAGAAAAATAGAATCAAAAGTTGTAAATTTTCAAAAAATTAAAAATTTTGTCAAAAAAAAGTCAACTTTTTTGCTATTGGATATACGTCAAAACAATTGTTATATTTTTATTGCTTGCCTCACAAAGAAATAAAAAAGACCCCAAAAGTTGGTCTAAAGGTTTGTGTTTGTAAGAAATAAATAAAAGTTTAAATTGCCAAAACTCAAAACTGAAGTGACTTTGGCGGTCTCTCTCGGAATTATTATAAATACCTGTCCTTTAACTTTTACATCGTTATATAGAGAGGCCCGAGAAGCTTAATTTAATGTAATATAATATATATTTTTAGAAAGTTAACAATTTAAAAAAATGAAAAAACTGCACTTTTTGGGTACCCCTTTGGTCAGGAAAATTTTCGTCAAAAATTTCAAAAAAAACATTTAGTTGATACTGTGCCACAAAGAAGCTACCGAGTCCCTTATACTAAACCTGAAAATATTACAGTTGTAGATGTAATAGTGTTCGAGAAAAATAAAATCAGAAGTTCAAAATTTTCAAAAAATTCAAAATTTTGAAAAAAAAAGTCAACTTTTATGCTATTGGATATACGTCAAAACAATTGTTATATTTTTATTGCTTGCCTCACAAAGTAATAAAAATCATCCCAAAAGTTGGTCTCAATGTTTGTGTTTGTAAGAAATAAATAAAAGTTTAAATTGCCAAAACTCAAAACTGAAGTGACTTTGGCGGTCTCTCTCGGAACTATTATAAATACCTGTCCTTTACCTTTTACATCGTTATATAGAGGGGCCCGAGAAGCTTAATTTAATGTATTATAATATATATTTTTAGAAAGTTAACAATTTAAAAAAATTAAAAAACTGCACTTTTTGGGTACCCCTCTGGTCAGGAAAATTTTCGTCAAAAATTAAAAAAAAAACATTTAGTTGATACTGTGCCACAAAGAAGCTACCGAGTCCCTTATACTAACCTGAAAATATTACAGTTGTAGATGTAATAGTGTTCGAGAAAAATAAAATCAAAAGTTGTAAATTTTCAAAAAATTAAAAATTTTGTCAAAAAAAAGTCAACTTTTCTGCTATTGGATATACGTCAAAACAATTGTTATATTTTTATTGCTTGCCTCACAAAGTTATAAAAAAGACCCCAAAAGTTGGTCTTAAGGTTTGTGCTTGTAAGGAATAAATAAAAGTTTAAATTGCCGAAACTCAAAACTGAAGTGACTTTGGCGGCCTCTCGCGGCATTATTATAAACACTTATCCTTAACCTTTTGTATGGTGATAGAGAGGGACCCGAAAAGTTTAATTTAATGTGTTATAATATATATTTTTACTAAGTTAACAATTTAAAAAAATTAAAAAACTGCACTTTTTGGGTACCCCTTTGGTCAGGAAAATTTTCGTCAAAAATTTCAAAAAAAAACATTTAGTTGATACTGTGCCACAAAGAAGCTACCGAGTCCCTTATACTAACCTAAAAATATTACAGTTGTAGATGTAATGGCTATCGAGAAAAATAGAATCAAATGTGGTAAATTTTCAAAAAATTTAAAATTTTGTCAAAAAGAGTCAACTTTTTTGCTATTGGATATACGTCAAAACAATTGTTATATTTTTATTGCTTGCCTCACAAAGTAATAAAAAAGACCCCAAAAGTTGGTCTAAAGGTTTGTGTTTGTAAGAAATAAATAAAAGTTTAAATTGCTAAAACTCAAAACTGAAGTGACTTTGGCGGCCTCTCGCGGCATTATTATAAACACTTATCCTTAACCTTTTGTATGGTGATAGAGAGGGACCCGAGAAGTTTAATTTAATGTATTATAATATATATTTTTACAAAGTTAACAATTTAAAAAAATTAAAAAACTGCACTTTTTGGGTACCCCTTTGGTCAGGAAAATTTTCGTCAAAAATTTCAAAAAAAACATTTAGTTGATACTGTGCCACAAGGAAGCTACCGAGTCCCTTATACTAACCTGAAAATATTACGGTTGTAGATGTAATGGTTATCGAGAAAAATAGAATCAAAAGTTGTAAATTTTCAAAAAATTAAAAATTTTGTCAAAAAAAATTCAACTTTTTTGCTATTGGATATACGTCAAAACAATTGTTATATTTTTATTGCTTGCCTCACAAAGTAATAAAAAAGATCCCAAAAGTTGGTCTCAAGGTTTGTGTTTGTAAGAAATAAATAAAAGTTTAAATTGCCAAAACTCAAAACTGAAGTGACTTTGGCGGCCTCTCGCGGCATTATTATAAACACTTATCCTTAACCTATTGCATGGTGATAGAGAGGGACCCGAGAAGTTTAATTTAATGTATTATAATATATATTTTTACAAAGTTAACAATTTAAAAAAATTAAAAAACTGCACTTTTTGGGTACCCCTTTGGTCAGGAAAATTTTCGTCAAAAATTTCAAAAAAAACATTTAGTTGATACTGTGCCACAAAGAAGCTACCGAGTCCCTTATACTAACCTAAAAATATTACAGTTGTAGATGTAATGGTTATCGAGAAAAATAGAATCAAAAGTTCAAAATTTTCAAAAAATTCAAAATTTTGAAAAAAAAAGTCAACTTTTATGCTATTGGATATACGTCAAAACAATTGTTATATTTTTATTGCTTGCCTCACAAAGTAATAAAAATCATCCCAAAAGTTGGTCTCAATGTTTGTGTTTGTAAGAAATAAATAAAAGTTTAAATTGCCAAAACTCAAAACTGAAGTGACTTTGGCGGTCTCTCTCGGAACTATTATAAATACCTGTCCTTTACCTTTTACATCGTTATATAGAGGGGCCCGAGAAGCTTAATTTAATGTATTATAATATATATTTTTAGAAAGTTAACAATTTAAAAAAATTAAAAAACTGCACTTTTTGGGTACCCCTCTGGTCAGGAAAATTTTCGTCAAAAATTAAAAAAAAAACATTTAGTTGATACTGTGCCACAAAGAAGCTACCGAGTCCCTTATACTAACCTGAAAATATTACAGTTGTAGATGTAATAGTGTTCGAGAAAAATAAAATCAAAAGTTGTAAATTTTCAAAAAATTAAAAATTTTGTCAAAAAAAAGTCAACTTTTCTGCTATTGGATATACGTCAAAACAATTGTTATATTTTTATTGCTTGCCTCACAAAGTTATAAAAAAGACCCCAAAAGTTGGTCTTAAGGTTTGTGCTTGTAAGGAATAAATAAAAGTTTAAATTGCCGAAACTCAAAACTGAAGTGACTTTGGCGGCCTCTCGCGGCATTATTATAAACACTTATCCTTAACCTTTTGTATGGTGATAGAGAGGGACCCGAAAAGTTTAATTTAATGTGTTATAATATATATTTTTACTAAGTTAACAATTTAAAAAAATTAAAAAACTGCACTTTTTGGGTACCCCTTTGGTCAGGAAAATTTTCGTCAAAAATTTCAAAAAAAAACATTTAGTTGATACTGTGCCACAAAGAAGCTACCGAGTCCCTTATACTAACCTAAAAATATTACAGTTGTAGATGTAATGGCTATCGAGAAAAATAGAATCAAATGTGGTAAATTTTCAAAAAATTTAAAATTTTGTCAAAAAGAGTCAACTTTTTTGCTATTGGATATACGTCAAAACAATTGTTATATTTTTATTGCTTGCCTCACAAAGTAATAAAAAAGACCCCAAAAGTTGGTCTAAAGGTTTGTGTTTGTAAGAAATAAATAAAAGTTTAAATTGCTAAAACTCAAAACTGAAGTGACTTTGGCGGCCTCTCGCGGCATTATTATAAACACTTATCCTTAACCTTTTGTATGGTGATAGAGAGGGACCCGAGAAGTTTAATTTAATGTATTATAATATATATTTTTACAAAGTTAACAATTTAAAAAAATTAAAAAACTGCACTTTTTGGGTACCCCTTTGGTCAGGAAAATTTTCGTCAAAAATTTCAAAAAAAACATTTAGTTGATACTGTGCCACAAGGAAGCTACCGAGTCCCTTATACTAACCTGAAAATATTACGGTTGTAGATGTAATGGTTATCGAGAAAAATAGAATCAAAAGTTGTAAATTTTCAAAAAATTAAAAATTTTGTCAAAAAAAATTCAACTTTTTTGCTATTGGATATACGTCAAAACAATTGTTATATTTTTATTGCTTGCCTCACAAAGTAATAAAAAAGATCCCAAAAGTTGGTCTCAAGGTTTGTGTTTGTAAGAAATAAATAAAAGTTTAAATTGCCAAAACTCAAAACTGAAGTGACTTTGGCGGCCTCTCGCGGCATTATTATAAACACTTATCCTTAACCTATTGCATGGTGATAGAGAGGGACCCGAGAAGTTTAATTTAATGTATTATAATATATATTTTTACAAAGTTAACAATTTAAAAAAATTAAAAAACTGCACTTTTTGGGTACCCCTTTGGTCAGGAAAATTTTCGTCAAAAATTTCAAAAAAAACATTTAGTTGATACTGTGCCACAAAGAAGCTACCGAGTCCCTTATACTAACCTAAAAATATTACAGTTGTAGATGTAATGGTTATCGAGAAAAATAGAATCAAAAGTTGTAAATTTTCAAAAAATTAAAAATTTTGACAAAAAAAACTCAACTTTTTTACTTTTGGATATACGTCAAAACAATTGTTATATTTTTATTGCTTGCCTCACAAAGTAATAAAAAAGACCCCAAAAGTTGGTCTAAAGGTTTGTGTTTGTAAGAAATAAATAAAAGTTTAAATTGCCAAAACTCAAAACTGAAGTGACTTTGGCGGTCTCTCTCGGCATTATTATAAATACCTGTCCTTTAACTTTTACATCGTTATATAGAGAGGCCCGAGAAGCTTAATTTAATGTAATATAATATATATTTTTAGAAAGTTAACAATTTAAAAAAATTAAAAAACTGCACTTTTTGGGTGCCCCTTTGGTCAGGACAATTTTCGTCAAAAATTTCAAAAAAAACATTTAGTTGATACTGTGCCACAAAGAAGCTCCCGAGTCCCTTATACTAACCTGAAAATATTACAGTTGTAGATGTAATAGTGTTCGAGAAAAATAAAATCAAAAGATGTAAATTTTCAAAAAATTAAAAATTTTGTCAATAAAAAGTCAACTTTTCTGCTATTGGATATACGTCAAAACAATTGTTATATTTTTAATGCTTGCCTCACAAAGTAATAAAAAAAAACCCAAAAGTTGGTCTAAAGGTGTGTGTTTGTAAGAAATAAATAAAAGTTTAAATTGCCGAAACTCAAAACTGAAGTGACTTTGGCGGCCTCTCGCGGCATTATTATAAACACTTATCCTTAACCTTTTGTATGGTGATAGAGAGGGACCCGAGAAGTTTAATTTAATGTATTATAATATATATTTTTACAAAGTTAACAATTTAAAAAAATTAAAAAACTGCACTTTTTGGGTACCCCTTTGGTCAGGAAAATTTTCGTCAAAAATTTCAAAAAAAACATTTAGTTGATACTTTGCCACAAAGAAGCTACCGAGTCCCTTATACTAACCTGAAAATATTACAGTTGTAGATGTAATGGTTATCAAGAAAAATAGAATCAAAATTGGTAAATTTTCAAAAAATTAAAAATTTTGTCAAAAAAAAGTCAACTTTTTTGCTATTGGATATACGTCAAAACAATTGTTATATTTTTATTGCTTGCCTCACAAAGTAATAAAAAAGACCCCAAAAGTTGGTCTAAAGGTTTGTGTTTGTAAGAAATAAATAAAAGTTTAAATTGCTAAAACTCAAAACTGAAGTGACTTTGGCGGCCTCTCGCGGCATTATTATAAACACTTATCCTTAACCTTTTTAATGGTGATAGAGAGGGACCCTAGAAGTTTAATTTAATGTATTATAATATATATTTTTACAAAGTTAACAATTTAAAAAAATTAAAAAACTGCACTTTTTGGGTACCCCTTTGGTCAGGAAAATTTTCGTCAAAAATTTCAAAAAAAAACATTTAGTTGATACTGTGCCACAAAGAAGCTACCGAGTCCCTTATACTAACCTAAAAATATTACAGTTGTAGATGTAATGGTTATCGAGAAAAATAGAATCAAATGTGGTAAATTTTCAAAAAATTTAAAATTTTGTCAAAAAGAGTCAACTTTTTTGCTATTGGATATACGTCAAAACAATTGTTATATTTTTATTGCTTGCCTCACAAAGTAATAAAAAAGACCCCAAAAGTTGGTCTAAAGGTTTGTGTTTGTAAGAAATAAATAAAAGTTTAAATTGCTAAAACTCAAAACTGAAGTGACTTTGGCGGCCTCTCGCGGCATTATTATAAACACTTATCCTTAACCTTTTTAATGGTGATAGAGAGGGACCCTAGAAGTTTAATTTAATGTATTATAATATATATTTTTACAAAGTTAACAATTTAAAAAAATTAAAAAACTGCACTTTTTGGGTACCCCTTTGGTCAGGAAAATTTTCATCAAAAATTTGAAAAAAACATTTAGTTGATACTGTGCCACAAAGAAGCTACCGAGTCCCTTATACTAACCTAAAAATATTACAGTTGTAGATGTAATGGTTATCGAGAAAAATAGAATCAAAAGTGGTAAATTTTCAAAAAATTTAAAATTTTGTCAAAAAAAATTCAACTTTTTTGCTATTGGATATACGTCAAAACAATTGTTATATTTTTATTGCTTGCCTCACAAAGTAATAAAAAAGATCCCAAAAGTTGGTCTCAAGGTTTGTGTTTGTAAGAAATAAATAAAAGTTTAAATTGCCAAAACTCAAAACTGAAGTGACTTTGGCGGCCTCTCGCGGCATTATTATAAACACTTATCCTTAACCTATTGCATGGTGATAGAGAGGGACCCGAGAAGTTTAATTTAATGTATTATAATATATATTTTTACAAAGTTAACAATTTAAAAAAATTAAAAAACTGCACTTTTTGGGTACCCCTTTGGTCAGGAAAATTTTCGTCAAAAATTTCAAAAAAAACATTTAGTTGATACTGTGCCACAAAGAAGCTACCGAGTCCCTTATACTAACCTAAAAATATTACAGTTGTAGATGTAATGGTTATCGAGAAAAATAGAATCAAAAGTTGTAAATTTTCAAAAAATTAAAAATTTTGACAAAAAAAACTCAACTTTTTTACTTTTGGATATACGTCAAAACAATTGTTATATTTTTATTGCTTGCCTCACAAAGTAATAAAAAAGACCCCAAAAGTTGGTCTAAAGGTTTGTGTTTGTAAGAAATAAATAAAAGTTTAAATTGCCAAAACTCAAAACTGAAGTGACTTTGGCGGTCTCTCTCGGCATTATTATAAATACCTGTCCTTTAACTTTTACATCGTTATATAGAGAGGCCCGAGAAGCTTAATTTAATGTAATATAATATATATTTTTAGAAAGTTAACAATTTAAAAAAATTAAAAAACTGCACTTTTTGGGTGCCCCTTTGGTCAGGACAATTTTCGTCAAAAATTTCAAAAAAAACATTTAGTTGATACTGTGCCACAAAGAAGCTCCCGAGTCCCTTATACTAACCTGAAAATATTACAGTTGTAGATGTAATAGTGTTCGAGAAAAATAAAATCAAAAGATGTAAATTTTCAAAAAATTAAAAATTTTGTCAATAAAAAGTCAACTTTTCTGCTATTGGATATACGTCAAAACAATTGTTATATTTTTAATGCTTGCCTCACAAAGTAATAAAAAAAAACCCAAAAGTTGGTCTAAAGGTGTGTGTTTGTAAGAAATAAATAAAAGTTTAAATTGCCGAAACTCAAAACTGAAGTGACTTTGGCGGCCTCTCGCGGCATTATTATAAACACTTATCCTTAACCTTTTGTATGGTGATAGAGAGGGACCCGAGAAGTTTAATTTAATGTATTATAATATATATTTTTACAAAGTTAACAATTTAAAAAAATTAAAAAACTGCACTTTTTGGGTACCCCTTTGGTCAGGAAAATTTTCGTCAAAAATTTCAAAAAAAACATTTAGTTGATACTTTGCCACAAAGAAGCTACCGAGTCCCTTATACTAACCTGAAAATATTACAGTTGTAGATGTAATGGTTATCAAGAAAAATAGAATCAAAATTGGTAAATTTTCAAAAAATTAAAAATTTTGTCAAAAAAAAGTCAACTTTTTTGCTATTGGATATACGTCAAAACAATTGTTATATTTTTATTGCTTGCCTCACAAAGTAATAAAAAAGACCCCAAAAGTTGGTCTAAAGGTTTGTGTTTGTAAGAAATAAATAAAAGTTTAAATTGCTAAAACTCAAAACTGAAGTGACTTTGGCGGCCTCTCGCGGCATTATTATAAACACTTATCCTTAACCTTTTTAATGGTGATAGAGAGGGACCCTAGAAGTTTAATTTAATGTATTATAATATATATTTTTACAAAGTTAACAATTTAAAAAAATTAAAAAACTGCACTTTTTGGGTACCCCTTTGGTCAGGAAAATTTTCGTCAAAAATTTCAAAAAAAACATTTAGTTGATACTGTGCCACAAGGAAGCTACCGAGTCCCTTATACTAACCTGAAAATATTACGGTTGTAGATGTAATGGTTATCGAGAAAAATAGAATCAAAAGTTGTAAATTTTCAAAAAATTAAAAATTTTGTCAAAAAAAATTCAACTTTTTTGCTATTGGATATACGTCAAAACAATTGTTATATTTTTATTGCTTGCCTCACAAAGTAATAAAAAAGATCCCAAAAGTTGGTCTCAAGGTTTGTGTTTGTAAGAAATAAATAAAAGTTTAAATTGCCAAAACTCAAAACTGAAGTGACTTTGGCGGCCTCTCGCGGCATTATTATAAACACTTATCCTTAACCTATTGCATGGTGATAGAGAGGGACCCGAGAAGTTTAATTTAATGTATTATAATATATATTTTTACAAAGTTAACAATTTAAAAAAATTAAAAAACTGCACTTTTTGGGTACCCCTTTGGTCAGGAAAATTTTCGTCAAAAATTTCAAAAAAAACATTTAGTTGATACTGTGCCACAAAGAAGCTACCGAGTCCCTTATACTAACCTGAAAATATTACAGTTGTAGATGTAATGGTTATCGAGAAAAATAGAATCAACATTGGTAAATTTTCAAAAAATTAAAAAATTTTGTCAAAAAAAAGTCAACTTTTTTGCTATTGGATATACGTCAAAACAATTGTTATATTTTTATTGCTTGCCTCACAAAGTAATAAAAAAGACCCCAAAAGTTGGTCTAAAGGTTTGTGTTTGTAAGAAATAAATAAAAGTTTAAATTGCTAAAACTCAAAACTGAAGTGACTTTGGCGGCCTCTCGCGGCATTATTATAAACACTTATCCTTAACCATTTTAATGGTGATAGAGAGGGACCCGAGAAGTTTAATTTAATGTATTATAATATATATTTTTACAAAGTTAACAATTTAAAAAAATTAAAAACTGCACTTTTTGGGTAACCCTTTTGTCAGGAAAATTTTCGTCAAAAATTTCAAAAAAAAATTTTTTTTGATACTGTGCCACAAAGAAGCTACCGAGTCCCTTATACTAACCTGAAAATATTACAGTTGTAGATGTAATGGTTATCGAGAAAAATAGAATCAAAAGTTGAAAATTTTAAAAAAATTCAAAATTTTGAAAAAAAAAGTCAACTTTTTTGCTATTGGATATACGTCAAAACAATTGATATATTTTTATTGCTTGCCTCACAAAGAAATAAAAAATACCCCAAAAGTTGGTCTCAATGTTTGTGTTTGTAAGAAATAAATAAAAGTTTAAATTGCCAAAACTCAAAACTGAAGTGACTTTGGCGGTCTCTCTCGGAACTATTATAAATACCTGTCCTTTACCTTTTACATCGTTATATAGAGGGGCCCGAGAAGCTTAATTTAATGTATTATAATATATATTTTTAGAAAGTTAACAATTTAAAAAAATTAAAAAACTGCACTTTTTGGGTACCCCTCTGGTCAGGAAAATTTTCGTCAAAAATTTCAAAAAAAACATTTAGTTGATACTGTGCCACAAAGAAGCTACCGGGTCCCTTATACTAAACCTGAAAATATTACAGTTGTAGATGTAATAGTGTTCGAGAAAAATAAAATCAGAAGTTGTAAATTTTCAAAAAATTAAAAATTTTGTTAAAAAAAAAGTCAACTTTTTTGCTATTGGATATACGTCAAAACAATTGATATATTTTTATTGCTTGCCTCACAAAGAAATAAAAAATACCCCAAAAGTTGGTCTAAAGGTTTGTGTTTGTAAGAAATAAATAAAAGTTTAAATTGCCAAAACTCAAAACTGAAGTGATTTTGGCGGTCTCTCTCGGAATTATTATAAATACCTGTCCTTTAACTTTTACATCGGTATATAGAGGGGCCCGAGAAGCTTAATTTAATGTAATATAATATATATTTTTAGAAAGTTAACAATTTAAAAAAATGAAAAAACTGCACTTTTTGGGTACCCCTTTGGTCAGGAAAATTTTCGTCAAAAATTTCAAAAAAAACATTTAGTTGATACTGTGCCACAAAGAAGCTACCGGGTCCCTTATACTAAACCTGAAAATATTACAGTTGTAGATGTAATAGTGTTCGAGAAAAATAAAATCAGAAGTTGTAAATTTTCAAAAAATTAAAAATTTTGTTAAAAAAAAAGTCAACTTTTCTGCTATTGGATATACGTCAAAACAATTGTTATATTTTTATTGCTTGCCTCACAAAGTAATAAAAAAGACCCCAAAAGTTGGTCTAAAGGTTTGTGTTTGTAAGAAATAAATAAAAGTTTAAATTGCCAAAACTCAAAACTGAAGTGACTTTGGCAGCCTCTCGCGGCATTATTATAAACACTTATCCTTAACCTTTTGTATGGTGATAGAGAGGGACCCGAAAAGTTTAATTTAATGTGTTATAATATATATTTTTACTAAGTTAACAATTTAAAAAAATTAAAAAACTGCACTTTTTGGGTACCCCTTTGGTCAGGAAAATTTTCGTCAAAAATTTCAAAAAAAACATTTAGTTGATACTGTGCCACAAAGAAGCTACCGAGTCCCTTATACTAACCTAAAAATATTACAGTTGTAGATGTAATGGTTATCGAAAAAAATAGAATCAAATGTGGTAAATTTTCAAAAAATTTAAAATTTTGTCAAAAAAAGTCAACTTTTTTGCTATTGGATATACGTCAAAACAATTGTTATATTTTTATTGCTTGCCTCACAAAGTAATAAAAAACACCCCAAAAGTTGGTCTAAAGGTTTGTGTTTGTAAGAAATAAATAAAAGTTTAAATTGCTAAAACTCAAAACTGAAGTGACTTTGGCGGCCTCTCGCGGCATTATTATAAACACTTATCCTTAACCTTTTTTATGGTGATAGAGAGGGACCCGAAAAGTTTAATTTAATGTATTATAATATATATTTTTACAAAGTTAACAATTTAAAAAAATTAAAAAACTGCACTTTTTGGGTACCCCTTTGGTCAGGAAAATTTTCGTCAAAAATTTCAAAAAAAACATTTAGTTGATACTGTGCCACAAAGAAGCTACCGAGTCCGTTATACTAACCTAAAAATATTACAGTTGTAGATGTAATGGTTATCGAGAAAAATAGAATCAAAAGTTGTAAATTTTCAAAAAATTAAAAATTTTGACAAAAAAAACTCAACTTTTTTACTTTTGGATATACGTCAAAACAATTGTTATATTTTTATTGCTTGCCTCACAAAGTAATAAAAAAGACCCCAAAAGTTGGTCTAAAGGTTTGTGTTTGTAAGAAATAAATAAAAGTTTAAATTGCCAAAACTCAAAACTGAAGTGACTTTGGCGGTCTCTCTCGGCATTATTATAAATACCTGTCCTTTAACTTTTACATCGTTATATAGAGAGGCCCGAGAAGCTTAATTTAATGTAATATAATATATATTTTTAGAAAGTTAACAATTTAAAAAAATTAAAAAACTGCACTTTTTGGGTACCCCTTTGGTCAGGACAATTTTCGTCAAAAATTTCAAAAAAAACATTTAGTTGATACTGTGCCACAAAGAAGCTCCCGAGTCCCTTATACTAACCTGAAAATATTACAGTTGTAGATGTAATAGTGTTCGAGAAAAATAAAATCAAAAGTTGTAAATTTTCAAAAAATTAAAAATTTTGTCAATAAAAAGTCAACTTTTCTGCTATTGGATATACGTCAAAACAATTGTTATATTTTTAATGCTTGCCTCACAAAGTATTAAAAAAAACCCCAAAAGTTGGTCTAAAGGTGTGTGTTTGTAAGAAATAAATAAAAGTTTAAATTGCCGAAACTCAAAACTGAAGTGACTTTGGCGGCCTCTCGCGGCATTATTATAAACACTTATCCTTAACCTTTTGTATGGTGATAGAGAGGGACCCGAGAAGTTTAATTTAATGTATTATAATATATATTTTTACAAAGTTAACAATTTAAAAAAATTAAAAAACTGCACTTTGGGTACCCCTTTGGTCAGGAAAATTTTCGTCAAAAATTTCAAAAAAAACATTTAGTTGATACTGTGCCACAAGGAAGCTACCGAGTCCCTTATACTAACCTGAAAATATTACGGTTGTAGATGTAATGGTTATCGAGAAAAATAGAATCAAAAGTTGTAAATTTTCAAAAAATTAAAAATTTTGTCAAAAAAAAGTCAACTTTTTTGCTATTGGATATACGTCAAAACAATTGTTATATTTTTATTGCTTGCCTCACAAAGTAATAAAAAAGACGCCAAAAGTTGGTCTCAAGGTTTGTGTTTGTAAGAAATAAATAAAAGTTTAAATTGCCAAAACTCAAAACTGAAGTGACTTTGGCGGCCTCTCGCGGCATTATTATAAACACTTATCCTTAACCTATTGCATGGTGATAGAGAGGGACCCGAGAAGTTTAATTTAATGTATTATAATATATATTTTTACAAAGTTAACAATTTTAAAAAATTAAAAAACTGCACTTTTTGGGTACCCCTTTGGTCAGGAAAATTTTCGTCAAAAATTTCAAAAAAAACATTTAGTTGATACTGTGCCACAAAGAAGCTACCGAGTCCCTTATACTAACCTGAAAATATTACAGTTGTAGATGTAATGGTTATCGAGAAAAATAGAATCAAAATTGGTAAATTTTCAAAAAATTAAAAATTTTGTCAAAAAAAAGTCAACTTTTTTGCTATTGGATATACGTCAAAACAATTGTTATATTTTTATTGCTTGCCTCACAAAGTAATAAAAAAGACGCCAAAAGTTGGTCTAAAGGTTTGTGTTTGTAAGAAATAAATAAATGTTTAAATTGCTAAAACTCAAAACTGAAGTGACTTTGGCGGCCTCTCGCGGCATTATTATAAACACTTATCCTTAACCATTTTAATGGTGATAGAGAGGGACCCGAGAAGTTTAATATAATGTATTATAATATATATTTTTACAAAGTTAACAATTTAAAAAAATTAAAAACT